>JAXCLR010000081.1:364264-383648 GCA_035584095.1 Annona squamosa
ATGCTATGAAATTACCTTTTTGCCCCCATTTGCATTTTATGCAAAAGTGCAAACGTTTGCATTTGAACCCGCCTCTTAATTAAATACGGTTGGCACACGAATCCAGCTGCACCATTCCCTTGGAGCAATCTATCTATTTGGGCACAAAGCTAAACAGTTCCCACCATGCAAAAACCCATCAAAATTGAAATTCCTTACAAAACTACAATCCCCAACTTCAAGCCAAAGCAATCCAACCGACGCCAACTGACATCGTAGCCATGAGTGTCCAAAAGCCACGGGAAGGGGAAGAAGCTGTTGTTGATGATGCTGACGCAGGTGAAGACGAAGCTGTTTGGTTTGCAGCAAGGGTCTTGATCTTCACCTTCATCCCTTCATCACAGTGTCCGGCGGTTCCACAAGCAAAGTAGCGATTCCCAGGTTTGTCCAGCTTAACCACAGTGTTACCTCCTTTCATGGAGTCCAATGCACTGCTCATTTCACATTTCTCATATTCTTTCTCGCCTGCCAGCTCCACCACATTATGCAGGCCCGCTGTATACCTGAAAACTGCACCAGGGTTGCCATGTAAACTTCTCATCATCAAGCTCTGGATCTCAATGAACATTAATATGCCCCTGAGTTTGAAATTTCGACAAGTGTTGGCATGAGTACAGAAGTTCTACATTCCTTAGCGGTTTGAAGTTTTACTGATTTAAAGAACCGAATCATCTCAATACGGTATAGAAACTAGACCCGTGCTCAATTTATTTTATTGGGGAAAACAATAGGAACTGAAATTAACAAAGAACCAATCTTATCAAATGATTGTCGATATCAGTATAACATCATCTCTGAAAGCATGATGCACGGTTTGTTAAGACGAGCATGTTCTAAATTACATAGAAATATTTAACTTAATGTGATCTTCAGAGCTTGAATCATAAGAAGAATGAGATGAGTTGTAGATTATGGAAGAAGGTGGGCATGCAAGAGATGATACTGACCTAGTTCGTCACCGACCCTGAACGTCTGGCCAGCTGCCCATGTGTCTAAATCGGCGGTCACGTCCCACCCATCACTTCCTCCGACAGTATGCTTTGCAGCATGAGCCTCTTTGGTGGTCCACCCAAGCAGCCCCAGTCCCAGCAGCAGGAGCAGCAGCAAAATTCTATTCAGATCCTGCATTGGAACAATGTTCTTCCTCCTGTCGTTTGACAATGAAATATATATAGACGAGAGAAGGCATGTCAATTGCAAGGGGACCCATAGTCCTCATGTCAGATTATAAAATTGCAACTCCCATTAACTGCCTCGAATTGCAACTTCAAGAACAGGACAATGAATTCTCTGAAATTTCAAACATGCCACACCAGCAATCTCTCTTTCAAATAAGGAGTCTATGCAATCTACTCATCGTTCTCGTCGAAGTAGGCTAGGACAACTAAGGCTTGCTTAGACGGCTGATATGTAAATTCAGCAGGAATGGACAATGTTACCATGTATAAGAATATTAAAATGGAATTTTTTTTTTTATCGGAACGTAGGAATAATTTTAAAAGAATCAAATTTGTTTGTGTGGAAAGAAAAATTGTCCAAATATAAGCAAATACCTTGTCCAATAGAGGAAAGGAAACTTTTCCACCTATCAAAAAATGGCCTCTGGTTACAATCAGAGAGATTTCTTTTTTCCCCTTTTATTTGTCATTCATCTCCATCTATTTTTTTGCGCCTAGAAATATTCTATGCCTTCGGTTAACCATGTTTTTTTTTAATTAATTTTTTTTTTTATATTCGTCTATGACTATACATCCTTCTTTTTTAAAAAAATAAAAAATAAAAATCCAGCATCTAGAACTGTTGAGTGCCCGCCTTCCTATTAAAGCATCAGATTCAAAAATGACAATAGTCCATGGCACATTAGTAATTTTGTAGATATGAAGGGACAATATCTTGGACTCATCCAATTGTTTGCATTGCCAGCAAAGCAAAGTTCTGGCCTTGCTTAGCTTCAAAACTAAGAATGCAATGATTATGGTTGGTTAAAGGGCCATAACTATGATTATTACGCATTCCCTGCTTAATCAAATTCATTAGGGGCAGCATACCTCAAAAAATAGAGCCATGTGAGTGCTTTTAAGACTAAGAACTTGCTTGAGATCACCACAACATATAACTGTCTCTATATTTCATCCATTTCTGTTTGAGAGGGCAGAAATTTCATAGAATCAAACAGCTGGTGGAAGTATAAGATTTGATGGGTCACATTTTTCTTGAAGGAAGATAATTCCATGTTGAAATTTTTTCCTTGAAATTTCCACGAAACAATGAGTCTAAGGTCGGAAACAATGTGGAAGTTTAATTTCAATGCACTCATCATGCTTTGCGCTACTTGTTAAGTGATGATCCAAACTCGATCTCGTTTTCCTTTTTGATTAAGTAAGAAGTTTGATACAATGATTTTTGTATGACTTTTGAAACCCAGCTGATCATGGATTCATATCTGTCGACTGAAGAAGGCAATCAAGGCATCATATACGATTCTCTTGGCTGACACCCCCATAACAAAATCTGCATGTGCAAAGTCCTTAATGAACTGAACCGTGAGCTTATCTCCATCATGGAACTTGAGATTATCTAGCAGGAGCATCACGTCCCCAACATCTGACAAAGCATCTTGACCACCATAACTCAGGAAGAGGGGCAGATCATTCGGAATGTTAGACATGTTGTAGATGGGAGGGGTGCTCTCCCCATAATATCTCATGTTCTGCACATAACTTCCATAGTTGAATTTTGATATGACACCATTTCGAACCACTGCATTTAAGAGACAGATTTAGAGAGACTCACTCAAACATGCTATTCAGGCATATTAGTAGCAACACCCATGAACTGAGCATCATTGTAGTGACATACATCCTCGGTCAGTTAAAAACGACTATACATTGATGCATGCTAGACAAATGTATCCTACTCAGTAAGAATGGTAGGCGGATTTGGTGGTTGAAAGAAAGAGTTGGATCATACTCTGAGAAAGATGGATCATGGTCTTGGTGGAGGTTGACTGTGGTTCACACTTCAGGAACAGATCAACAGTAGATGCATTCAGACAGCAGTTGTGACCTACGGACAGATGACATCAAAAATGCAATTAGCATAAAACTACAGTTTTTTTCCTTCTTTTTTTCTAAGCCTTTGGTTTGGGTACTTGAACAAGGAGTGGAAAAGGTATCCTCTTCTCTTCCTTTTCCTTTAATAGTAATATGTTTTTACCCGCCTTCACTATCCTCTTTAACTCTGCTTTCTTCTCATCATTACCTTTATTTTTAGTCACGTATCATCTCCAATTTCCACCCGTATTCTATAGATTTTGCTTGTTCTTTGTATCCTTTTTCCTTCCCTTTTCCAAGCGTCTTTGACTGACATTCAGATGACTTCTTTTTTTTTTCTTGAGAAAAATATTGAGATGACTTAGATGCACAATTTAATTCAAGTGCAAACTAGCAAGAAGTTTGGATTTTGGGCGGCTCCAACTGTGCACCAAACCAGTCTCTCATTTGTCTTCGTTGGTTTGTTATTTTACATATAGATTTGAAGCCTTGTTACCTGTAAATGAAGTCATCAGGTCAAAGCAGTCTATCCCAGGATACACGCAAAGAGCTCTCAGAAAATTGATCACGGCCTCTCTGTTTTCTCACTAAGCAAGAACAGAATTCTTCAGATAAAAAACATTGGTGGGCCTTCTTTTGGAAACTTAGGATTGTTCATCTGGTAGGCTTCTCCTAAACACTGAATCAGCCATTCTTCATCTCTGAGAAACCAGATGTATTTTTTAAGAGATTTGGATACGCCCATCAGATGAACATCTAAAAACCTCCAAGAGCAAATTTATCACCTGTTTGATGCTATTGTATTTGATATGCATAGTATCTAGAATTCTAGGCCTTCTTACCCTTTTGGATTGAATTCAGTAAGACCCAACCAGGTTGTAATGGTTGCAATCTGGTGACAGAGAAAAAAATGGGAAAAAAAAGTCAGATCTACCATATATAAAAATTTTGTATTTAGATGAGAGGCATACTTCACCAACTAAAGCTTTAGCTGCAAGTTGGCCAATGGAGGTAGTCATATGGCTCAAGTAGGCAACCGGGCTTAGTAGGGCAGCTGATTTCAACTGATCCACCAGATTCCCCTGAGAGAAAGCAGCCAGAGCAGTCAAAGTTCCCTGCAACAACCAGAGCTCCCACCTTCATTTTCTTTCTAATCTTTTGCTAACAGGTTAGCATGTCTGACTCTTAAGCCCAGCGCTCAAAGGATGAGGGTGTGTTTGGCTTTGAATGCAAAACTTTTCGCTAGCCAGAATTATTTTATTTTTTAATCGTTTGTTCACGTATTCCTATACAACTTTCCTATTTATTTTAATATTATTTTTTATTTCTCATTATTACCTCTATTACATCACATTGCTTCTGCCATTTCAAAAAAAATTATAATAAAATTTATCATCCAAAAGTTTTAAAAAATTATCAAATACAAAACAAACTTACAAATTAGCTAGCATGCATCAATAGATAGAAAGATGCTACTATTTCCAATATGTAACATGTTTAGCATAAAATGTAAAGGTCACGGATGATACAGACCATTAAGGGATTGAATATAAAGAAAAATTTACTTAAGCACCTATATTTTAAATAATACAAAATTCTCAGATGGAATCCGTATCTAAAATGACAATGTAATTATCTTTATTGGGATTGCATACGTTATATCATAAATGTAAAAAAGTTGTGTTGAGAATTTAAAAAAGTATCTTGAAAATTAAAAAACAGCAGATTTTATACAAGAATCTTGAATCCTTCCAAACAAGAGGCCATAAGCAAATTTGGCAACATGACAAACATGCTGGCTTTCCCGTAAATTTGTAAATGCAAAACTTTTGGCTAGCCATAATTGTTTCATTTTTTAATAATTTTTTACGTATTTCTATACAACTTTTCTATTTATTTTAATATTATTTTTTTATTTCTCATTATTACCTTTGTCATATCACATCGCTTCTCTCGTTTAAAAAAAAAAATTATGCTAAAATTTTTCATCCAAAAATTTTAAAAATTTATCAAATACAAAACAAACTTACAAATTAGCTAACATGCATCAGTAGATAGAAATGTGTTACTATTTCCAATATGTAACATGTTTAGCATAAAACGTAAAGGTCATGGATGATACAGACCCTTAGGGAATTGAATATAAAGAAAAATTTACTTAAGGGCCTATATTTTAAATAATACAAAATTCTCATATGGAATCCGTATCTAAAATGACAATGTAATTATCTTTATTGGGATTGAATGCCTTATATTAGAAATGTAAAGAAGTTGTATTGAGAATTAAAAAAACTATCTTGAAAATTAAAAAACTGCAGATTTCATACAAGAATCTTGAATCCTTCCAAACAAGAGGCCATAAACAAATTTAGCAACATGAAAAACGTGACAAGATGTCAATAAAAAAGCTGATGAAGCTAAAATAGATAAATAGGTATTTGTAAAGAAGAAATGGCTGCAGACACTTACGAAATGGTCCACTGGGAATCCCGTGATCTTATACCCTATGTAAAGTTTTTATTCCGCGGCTTTTACTTCCCATCAATCTCAAGGTCATTTGTACTCTGTATTTGAAATAGTTTTTTTTGGTCCGAAAATTCCTCAAATAATAGGTGGTGGGAGAAAATGTACCATGGAATGGCCCACATAGTGCAGCTTCTGCCCCGTTCGGCTGTATACAAAATCAAAAATTGCGGGAAGATCGTACTCAACCAGCTCATCCCATGACCAGGCCCAGTAATTCTGCAGACAACATTTCCATTTTCAAAATTTGCATCGTTGGCCTACCAAAATTACAAGGTGAAATCTACCATAAAATAAAATGGATTTTTTGCAAATGCGATTTCTACCCAAACATTGATTTTGCAACTAAACGAATGGGAACGTGCGACGGATGTCATCCGTGGGTTGCTTTGGCTCGTTAAAGGGCCTAAATGAAGCTTATTTGCAAAATCAATATTTTCAGACTTAAATTACAAAATATTAAAAGGGTGGAGGTAAAGTGCAAATATCCCCCCAACAGAAAACAACCAAAGAGGTGAGAGATTGTGATCCACATTCCAGGCACTCGAGCTAGGTCAGAAAATAAAAAGGTTAATATCAATTGCTGGGGAGAAAAAAGGGCGGGGGGAAAAGTAAAAAAGAAGGAACCGGATCGATTGGGTCAAGGGAAGTGTGGGTGCGGCTCCATCGGGTCCCTCGAGCGTTCGAAATCCAGACATCAAATCCCGAGTCCGCCAGTACAAATCCAAGAGACTGCTCTGGCGCGTCTAGAAGCCATGTCATTCCATCCTGCATACATTACCACCACTCAAATAAAATCAATCACCCATTTTTATTATTATTATTATTATTATTATTATTATTTTACTCACTTGGGTTTCGTAATTCACATATAAAATTATAAATACTGTCGACAATGCATTGCATTGCACTGCAGGACGAGGAATTCAAGGATGCATTAGTGTGTGTGCGTGTTTTGGGCCATTTTGGCTAAAGCCTTGGAACTCGGGAATAACTGGACCATTCATGGCGCAGTCACGAGGAGGCGGCCTCTCTTCCCACCCATCTGACATTCTTAGGTTTTTCTGGCAGACTAACATGCTGTATTTTTCATGTCTAAAAATTGACCGTAAATCAAATACTCGTTTGCCAACAAAATATATATCACCACTTTCTTTCGTTACACTTTATTTGGGTCTACCCATCATGGTTTTTATATTCACAAATAATCATAAAAATTTGCAACTCAAAAAACGAAAGTATATAGATAACAAGTTTATGATAATGTTTTACAAGGTATTTAAAATTATCAAAATCAACTTGCAAGTTGCAATTGCTTTCTAGATTTACGACGTATGTTTCATTGTTCCCGACTTTAAAATAGTGGGGGCCTAAAATGAAAATGCGCATATGCCAGGTTGGGCACTGACCATGAGAACTCCATGCTGAAGGAGAACGGGTTCCCTGATCATGCTTCCTGCCGCCACACGCCCCTCTGGGATTCTCTGCAACCCAAGAACATAGCCATCTTCTGTTTTCACCTGCTCGATCCACCACCCACCAAAATAGCCGGGGGGAAGGAAAATTTTAAAATAAAAAAACTAAATATTTCATACCCAAAATGGCTGCCTCATCTCTCAAAATAAACACCAGACTTCTTTTTCTTCTTAAGAACAAAAAAAAAAAAAAAAAAAAAGGCGCCCAATTCATCGTTCTCTTGCAAGTCATGATGATGATGACGTTACCAAAACAATAATACAAGATGGAAAATGTTTGAAATCTATTTAGGCCAACAAGCTACCAACAAGTAAGAAGATTTTGAATATAGACAAATAAACTGCAGAGGGAAAGAAAGAGAAGGAAATGAAGACATTGCCTGAAACTCCATGCAAGGGTAGCCATGAACAACCACAAACGACTGACATGGGCCACCCAAATCTAGGACTGACCCAAGCGCTGGATTTGGCTCCATGACCAACAAAACCAAGAAGCATAATACACCTGCACCCAAGCTCATCAAACCCATGCCTGCAATTTCCATCTTCTATTCTTTCATCTGTCTATCTATCTCACCACCAGTCACGCAACTCATTCTTTTATTTGAGGGGAGCAAGGAGAAGAGAGAGAGACTGTTGTCAGCATCTGTTCCTTCTCATAGTCTTGGAGGTGAGTGTGGACGGTGCAGATTTGTTATGGGTGAATTGATAATCGAGATTGGCCCTCAAACTTTCAAATGGGCGTCTTGGATTGCTTGGAAGATGAATAATGAACGGCGCGATCATCCATATCAATCAGTCCATGTGGACCCCAAGTGATTCACGGGAGCCCCGAAGGAAAACGAATACTTTTTGGGCGTTTTTCATATTACCCTTTCAAGCTTTAGGATTTTCCATATTCCCTTCCACAATCATCAGGGTCTCCGACAACTAATTTGTAACGAAAACCATCAGTTGTGTATATACAAGGTGTAACTTCTTTTTTTCACACCATATAATATTTTAAGAAAATATAAATCTACCATCAATCTCTATCACATATCGCCCTCTAAAACCCAGTATAGCAAGAAAGAAAGGGAATAAAACGTCCTTGTGTTGAAATTCTTTATTTCAGTGGCCTTTCCTGCAAATTGCATCATAGGGTATCTTAATTTTATATTCTGGTTTAGGCTTTCTGCAGATGCATTAACATATTTTATCACATGATTAAATAAGAGGAATGATCCCCTTAGCCATTGCTAAGCAAATATCTAGCTTAGCCACCTCCGAAAACTTATTTATAATATTTATTTTTTATTTTTTTTTTGTATACTTGTTTATCTAAATATATTTAATATGTAAACTAAATAATCATAGAAACAACAAAATGTTTTGGTTTAGTTGACCCCATTCAAGCAAAATTTTTTATTTTCAATAATATACTTAGGATAAATTTTACATGTGATTATGAATTTTACCTTTGATTTCATTTATATACATGAACTTTTAAAATTTTGAAATATATTACTAAAATTTTATATTTATCTACGTCATTAGGAATTTGTTAGCCCCTTACAAAATAACAAATATTTTCAAGCCTTAATATCACTTAGGATTGATTTACTCAACATTAAAAATTTACAGTGAAATAATATATAATTTTATTTGGGTAAAAGTACTAAAAATTTATTAAAATGTGAATTTTTGTCTATAAAATCACAATTAAAAGTTTAGATATATCCATCATTTCACTGACAATTAACAACTAATTTAACCAATCTCTAATATTGCATATATAAATAAAATTTTAGGTAAAATATATGGATATGTTTGAAAATTTTGGAAGTCCGTAGGTATGAATAAAATTGATAGGCGTAAATGAAACTTACCGATACATGTGTAATTGAAATTAGCTGTACAACAGACTATTGTTACACACTTACACCATAAGCAAACCCTCGTAATTTTCAAAAACCTGGTGTTTTCTTTTTCATGTGCATTGAGAAAATGCTGCATTTTTCAATTAAAAAAACGAACCTTATGATGACTAAGGGTGGGGGTGATAAATGATTTATTTTAACTTTTGTGGTTAGTACTTAATCATGGAGTTGAAATTGCAAAAAAAAGTCTTCTCCCTGACTGACCTGAATCATCGGCCTTTTTCTTCTGTGGAGTGAGGACAGTTGGACAGACTCATGATTGGGGGAAGACCCACACGTCACATGGACATGGAGCCCTTCCTTTTTCTATAGTATCAGCTAATGGCATGGATGAGACGTTGGATCGACGGAGTGGATTTCTGTTGCAATCAATTTCAATTTTCAAGGCATGTGGCCCACTTGATGAACTAACGTCTTCCATATCATCCATCCGTCCATCCATCCATCCACGACTAAAATCAACATCGTCCTTAAGATGTCTTCTGATTAAGCTCTGTTTGGCCAAGACAAGCGATTCCGAGCCCAATCGCACTAATTTTAATTGAAACGTTTGGATGAGAAAACAAAGCTGTGATTGCGACCGGCAATTGTCAAAAATCACGATACAAGAGAAGCTTCAATTTGATGCTTTTCATAATCGCAAGAGCCAATCATACTGTGCTATAAATTAAAATGACAAAAAGGAGGGGCTGAATCATTTTGAACTTCTAGATAATGATATTCATTATTCAATCGCTCAAATCAAATATGAAAATGTATAATTTTTTAACGCACAAAAGTTTTTAAACGGTAATTCTAAAAATATGTCATTAAAACAGATAAATATAGTATAACTTTTATACTGAAGCATGTAGAGATAGTTATGTCATAGTTACTGTAATGGATTGAAAACATAAAATAAAATTAGATATAGAAAACAGCGTTGCAAATCATAAAAATTAAATTAAGTGAGAATTTAAAAGAACATTATGCCTTTTTACATTATAAAATTTTAAAATAAATATAGGACGTGTTTGTTTTTAAATAAAAATTTTCATCTGTAGCTTTTTACTATCTATAACTATCTAATTTTTTAATTATTTAATCTTATTTTTTATATAAACTTTTCTATTTTTTAATTATTTATACATAACTATCTATAAAACTAACTTGTATATTTTAACTTTATTTTTTTATTTTTTATTATTACTCTTATCATATCACATTATTTTATTTCATTTTAACAATTTTTACACCAAAAATTTCTCGTTTAAAAATTTTATCAATTCTCAAATACACTCATAGCATGATAAAATTATTAATATATTTTAACGAATTCATTTACTTAAAAGAATTTCCTTCAATTACTAAAAGGATCTAAATTTAAAATATTATTGTGTCTTTTTAGCTAAATATTTTAAGATAATTTAACATTAAGATTATCATTTTGTCTGTGTAAATGTAATAGTCGAAAGAAATAGATATTCATCTATTTGTTATTTAAAAATTTATTAAAGATTTCTTTATCGATTGAATAGCAATCTGTTCACGTTAATGACATGTAAGAAATAATAATTCAAGGTTAAAAAACACTTCCTTTTATTTTTTGGTGCTTTTCATGCTTAAAAGAATTTTTATATTTTAAGCCAAACACTAACATATTGTTAAAAGCACTTTTTAAATTATAAAGTTAAATACTTCTTAACTTTCTCTAATGGCAAATTGTAATTGAACTTTTTTTTTTTTTTAAAAAAAAGCTTGAATTTAAAAGCTTGGACAAACGGAGCTTTATTTGCTGGTTCCTGGTTCTAAGGTTTTTAATTTTTTTTTTTATATAGATGTTCCTTCAAAATAAGGGCACTGTTTATAAATATTTTTTAAAAACCGAAGCCACTTATTATATTTATCCAATACTATTTATTCATGATGTCAAAATTCGCTTTGATTAAAAATTAATATTTTATAAAAATCTAACATCTTTCAAAAGCAAGGATCCATTTGATACGAGATAAAAATAGTGGTGAAAATTTTGTGAATTTTTTTTAAATAAGGGAATTATGTGAACAATGATTAATAGTAAACAGAATAAAGGTAAAATAAAAAGAATAATTATGTAAAAATATGAAAAGATAGAAGAGCGGGAAAGAATTAGAAAAAATGAAAAGAACATGGTCAACTTTAATGATGACAATGGTGATATATATATATATATATATGCGTGTGTACGGCTTCACTCTTGTAAAATTCTTTTTTATTCATAATTTTCATAATTTTTAATATTTTGATAGTTAATGAAAAATTTACTCTATTTTGTTATATTTAGTATCACATATATTATCATAAAAATTCTTTAGTATCATTATATATGGGTTACATCTATAAATGTATAAAATGGATATAATAAAATGATTTAATACTAAAATATCAAGTTTGAAATAATATTTTCAATATATGAATCATCTAAAATATTACTACTATATGCATAAATGATTCTACATAGGCACATTCATTACATCATTTTTTTAATTAGAAGATTAAGTTTCATCTAAATTCAATATTTATATAAGTGCATTTGCTTGAAATTAGGTACATTTATACGTAAATTAGAAAAAACATTTAGATCCATTCATGTACATGTGAGAATGTAGTTATATTTTATAGAATCATTTATCCATATAATAATGATATTTTATATAGTTTAAAGGTTGAAAATATTATTTAAAATTGACATATATCATTAAATTATTTTATTACGTTCTTTTACAAGTTTGTAAATAAGGTCATATATAGTGATAATAAACAAATAAAAAGATTTTCATAATAATATAATGACGTTAAATATAGTAGATGAAGCAAATTTTTCATCAATCATTTAAATATTAAAAATGAATATTGTTTCGTAAAAGTTTCCCAGACACGTAATTAGATATGTATTTGGAAATGGAAAAATTTCTAAAATCCTTCTATAGGCATTCCAATAGTATATATCCACCAAACTCTCCCCCCTTTTTTTTAATGGAAATTCATATAGCAAAGTATGGAAAGTAGTAGCAAATAAACCAATTGACCTACATCTTACCAAATTTCTTGGCGGAAAATGCAATTGGGAGGCAAAAGACAAGCTTTATTAACCAGAAATATCAAACAATAATCACTATATATATTAAAACCTTATACCCTTGGCAAACTCGACCTTCTATAACATCTAAATAACAATCACTGTCTTTCTGAATGCAAACGATTATATTTGCAGATTTCTGTCCTTGACCACAATTCAGCAACCAGAGTGCTTATCAAAACATGCACAGGATTCTTAGCCGGTCCTGATCATCTCTCCAAGCTCATTTCTGATCGGACTCTTAACTGTTTCCCGCAACATTGCTGGATTGTATTTCATAGAGAGCCCTTATAAGGATGCCAGAAGCTCACTCAACTGGCTTCATTTGCTTGTGGTGCAAACCAAGCTTGGAATGCAGCAGTGGCTTGATTTGGCTGACTTTATTTTCACGTCCTTGGAATCTTTGTTTTGGAACTTGTCACTGCTTCCTTCCAATGATTTTGGAGGACTTTCAGCATTTGCCGCATCAGAGGTTTGATTTCCATTCACGCTTGTCAGTGGACTGCTGATGTCTTGGTTATCAGTAGGCTGTCCACCATGTGAATCATCCTTCAATAGCTCAGATAGTCTTGTTTTCTTATCGTCTACAGATGTCGCAGGCATGAAAGTTGGCCTTCTGTCCATGGTGGAGGCTTTGCTGAGCGGGGGTGATGCAGGGTTGCTACTTCGTTTCCTAGGAGTACTACCACAGGATGGAGTCAAATCTGCATTCAGAAGGGGGGAAAAAAAATTTAGCAAATTGAACCATTCCTGAATCCCGGTGAAACGTTTGTTGATTTAGATTTTATCCCCAATTGTAAAAATAAATAAATAAATAAATAAAATTCAGTTCTGTGAATTTCAGAGTCTTGAGGAGCGTTGTCCGCGGATGCAGCCAATTATCTGATAATCTTCACCAGTAAGATCACATGAAGATCTTCTTTTTGGTATATCTATGACTGAGCATGAATCTAAGTCTAAGATTTTTAACCGCAGGGGCTTTTGTTCGCATTTTTTTACTCCAATTCAAGTAGCAGATGAATAAATCTAAGCAGAAGAAAAGGACCATCTCGTGCCCTTTAGTAACTTAAAAGAAGTATATGATCTTAATAAAGAGTACTCTGTCTAGTGATGGTAGAATCCTAGCAGTTACCCCATGAAGTAAGGCGTTGATATTACCTCCATTGACACTAAGGAAATCATCCTCACAGTCAGATTCCATCCAGGCTTGAGAATCAAAGTAAGCGTCGTCTCTACTGCTTGCTGAAGCATACAAGCATATACATCAAACAGCATACAGAACAAGCTAAGAAAAAAAAAATTATATATATACTAGTGGCTGTAGACATGTCTCTCTCTCTGAGACTCCCGCAATAATGCATAGAAGTCGCAGTTTTTAAACGAATGAAAACGCATAATCCCATAATTTGAAGAAATTTTGAATTAAAACAAAATTTGTTGTTCACAGCACAAAAGCATCGATTCAGCTCTGCGTAGGTTTTTTTTTTTTTTTTTTTGATGAAACACGAAAGGAGGAAAGAACAAAAATCAAAGAATTAGTTCAGGGTTGCTGCATAAAGATTCCATGCCACATATATATATATATATATAAAAAAAAAAGATTCCATGTTGTGACAGATCCATACTAAAGGACTGACGATCATTTCTGCATTTTATATCTATTAGCTGTCCCTCCTCGAGCTAGTACTCCCTTAACGACTTTCTAGCAAAACAAAGGAAATGATCATTTAAAATCTATACTTCGCTGCTCCAAGCCATCTACCAGGAGTAGAAACAAGTAGAGAATTAGGAAACAAGAAAAAGATGGGAATCTAGTTCAACATTCTGATGATGTGCAGTCGGTCTGCCTTCAATATAAACTCCATTAAAAGGCAAAAATTCCAACATCTTGAGAGCATTGCATTCTTGTAGGAACACCAGCCCCAATTGAAACATGATGAAATCGAGCATTGTTCAGCTGGATATACACATACCCAGGTCCATGCTGTCACGTGGACGACATTTAAGGCCTTGGGAGGAAAGTTGGGGGAGCGGGTGTTTGCCACTTGGCAGCTTTTCATCTGCAGGTGGTGGAAGTGGGAGGTTGGTAGGCTTCGAGTGCGTGGAGGATGATGGCATTTTCATGGCAGATTCCCTGTTTTTGTGAGCAGAAGCACAAGAACCCATGTCAGAGAAACTGCTCTTTCGGGAAAAGCAAGGAGGAGATTGGATTCCTGCAAAGATTTGCAGGTGAAATGAGAGAAACATGGCCATGACTGTTTTTGAGTTCATGAAGAGCAACGGACACGACATGATATGTTTTATAGGAATTACTTGAGGCCGTAGCTCACCTCCATGACCCTCTTTAAGATTGGCCCATTCGTATCATAAATTCTTCTAATCTGAACCGTTGAATGGGAAAATGGACACAACATATTTTATTTGTTAAAAAGTAAAATTTTTAATGGATTATTGGTTAGATCACCCCAATCATGTGAAATACAATCTTCTTTTGGGTAATGAATCCAATCTTTTTTCACAATCAACCCATTTAAGTGAAAATTGCTTTAAACATTCCTTCAAAAAAATTTACTTTAAACATTATTCATTTATTTTGGTAAGAGGTAAAAAAGGTTGACAAATAATAAGGAAGAGATTAGGAGTAAATAAAATAAAAATAAATAAGATAGTTGTGTAAAAAGATGTGAAAATAATTATAATGTAAATATAATAATAGAAAACTTGGTATAGTTAGATAGTTAAAATTTAAATCGTACTGAAAATTCCTGGAATGAAGTTTGTTTTTTTTTTTTTCCTCTTGCATCAATGCCAAACAAAAAGGAATTTTAGGATTCTTTGGACTCGTGCCATGTTGTGATAGGATGAGAATAAGAATTATAATAAATGTTTTTAAAAAAATAGTTGTAGAAAATAATGTAAATAATGATTTGAATATAAAAACAACAATAGAAAAATAAAGCAGCTAAGTAATTGAGAAATTGTACTATATTAAAAGTGGGTGGAGGAGGGAGAATCCCCTCTCTATTTATTAAACAGAGTCTTATTAAATTTCTAACCTTTATGATTGATGGAAAATAAATTTTATTTATTATATTTAGCATTATTTGTTTAATAATAGATTAAGTTTAACCCAAATCAAAGATGTATATAGGCCACATTTGTTCAAAAATATATATATTTATTTGGTATATTAACTATATAATTATTTTCAATCTAATTTTACATGTTAACTATTTAATTATTTTACTTTATTATTATTACTTTTATATTTAAATAATTTTCATCCATTATTTTATTAATCTTATCTTTATTCTTTTTATTCGCAATCGCTCTCTTACAATTTTTCCACGAATTTTTAATGTAAATTTATTTATGAATTAACAAACGCACTCTTAATAAAATCAACTAAGATTGTGTTTACAAATGAATCAACAAACGCACTCTTAATAAAATCAACCAAGATTGTGTTTACAAATTACGAATATTGAGCTGTCGAGAAACCAACAGTTAATTTTATTATTAACTATCTTCTATTTTTCGCATAATTATTTTTATATGTTATCCTTTTCATTTTGTTTTATTTTTTTTGCAAATATGGATAGAGTCGGTGCAGGGCATCGAAAAAACCATACAACGTTAAAAATTTCACTTAAGAGTAAGAAGGTCAAATATAAAATTTAATAAAATACACGGATACACTCAGGAGTGACGCTTTTCGTTTGTAAAAAAAAAAAATATATATATCGACATATTTTTTTCCCGTTTTTAATACAATTTTTTTTTTTAAAAAAAATTTCCATTGCATCCTCATCAAGCATTTGAATATCCAGGGGACTAGTCAATAATAAAATGCAGCTAATAAAAATGGGCCCACGACTCTGAAGGTCTAATCCGTTCCCGCTTCGATGACAGCTGTCCTAATCATCGTCGTACCGACCATGCGGGAGCGGGCAGAGAACCGACAAGCTCGATGCTCGGGCCTGTGGGAGAGGATAGTGCGCTGGCGTCTGAGAGGGGGACACCTCGCCGCTTAGTGGGCCACCATAATCATTGATGGATCAGTCCTTTTGGTCCACGTCCAGAAAATGAATGGCTGCGATTGTTCCTATCGTGATCAAAGACTTCACTTTCTGTTGGAAAAGATGAACGGGCCACATGCTGATGTTTTTATTTTATTTTTTTTCCAACCCTCTCTCTCAGCTTTTTAGTAGGCCCTGAATTTCCGTTCGAGTCGTCTGGGGCCCACCTTATTTTGAGTGGTTGGTTGGTAAAAAAACTACGCAAGGCAAGCAAAGATGTATAAATGTATTGCTCATACGGGTTTTTCGCAATCACAAAAGATTTACATGATCTATTTTGCAATTATAATTTTCTGCAGCAAATATTTAATCCGACGAATGTTAATCGCAAACGTATTTATACTCGTCAGTCACAAAATATTTAATCTATTTGGAGTTGATAATCCATCACCTTTTGATCTTCCATCTCACGTTAGACGCAAACGTATTTGGAGGAGATACGTATTTAGGTAAAGGATTTTTATTTTTCAATTGGAGCTAGGTAAAGTAATGAGATGCAGCCAACATTATACTCGTTCTATTTTTCCAGAAGGATTGCTGTACAAATTCTATTCATTCCACGTCGAAATTAATTTTAAACTAGATGCAATCTGTATGCATTACATTGGAGGAGACACATAAATAGGTAACCTAGGGAAACTGAGATGCATCAATATATTGTTTTATTCTCAAAATTTATTCTAATTAATGGTTCGCTTCATTTGAGATCTAGATTAATTTTAAACCAGCTGTAACTTATTTACCTTTCTTAGCACCGTTCGTGCAATGAAAACCTTAAACGTTATCTTAATTAATAGCTTAGACAAATTAAGAGGTCATTTTATTGAATTTTAAATAGATAAATGATCTTGTTAGCATGTGTTAAGTAAATACTTTACTTAGCTTTCACAAAAAACTCATTTAAAATACTTATTTGTTTTAATTTTTTCTTTATACACTATTTATCAAAGTATCTTTAATATATAAACTAAAATTTACCCTTTTCTATATGAATATATTTTTTTGAGATTTTTAAGTATAGAAGTATTTTAATAGTTAAAATACCCTTATATTTAAAAATCTCAAAAAAATATACGCACTTTTTCAAAAATGGTAAAATTTGATTTGTATGTTAAATACATATATGTTAACAAATTTATGAGAAAAATAAAAAAATAAGCTTTTTGAGATGAGTTAAGTAAGACATTTATTTAGCTTAAACTAACTGAATTATTTCTTTTTTTAAATATTAGCCAGATAAGTTATAAGGAACACATGTCCAAAAAAGAACCATTTGCGAGGAATTTGTCCGAAGTCACTCGGCGAAGGGTCCATGGGGCTGAGGTTAAAAAAAAAAAACTCATTGCTGCACATAGTTTAATATAATTTGATAATTTAATTGCACTAGTTTTTGTTAATGGTTTTATACTCTAATTATCTTTTGCATTTTTTATAACTATTATTTTTATTTTATCTCTTGAGAAGTAATCCCGTTAATCTGAGCAAGTAAATGCCTTGCCTAGCATACATCAAAAATCTATTTAAAAAATATATATTTTTTGTGCATTTGTTTATCTAAGTATATTTAACGTATAAATTAAATTTTACTATTTTTTGATATGTGTATATATATTTTTGAAAATTTTAAACATAGAGCATTTTAAATACATATATGCATATATATGTTTAAAATTTTTTAAAAATATCATACATATCCAGAAATGTTAAAACTTGATTTATATGTTAAATACACTTAGATAAAACAGTGTACGAAAAAATAAAAAATGTTCTAAATAGAGTATTTGAATTGAGCTAAGCGAAATATTAGCCGATGGCTAACAAGATTATTTTATCTTTATTATCATCTTTGTTATTCATATTACATTAGTTTCTATTTTCAAAAAAAAAAATTCCCTCATTTTTTCTTACTTTTTTGGTGTCACACCAAAAGGACTTAAGTAAAAAAAGGTGAGGTAAAAAAGAACAAAACATAATATGGGACAAACAATGTTGTTAGTATCTTTAAAAAAATAGCAAATTGTTAAGAACAAATATTGTTCTTAGCAAAAGTCTACATTTGAAAATATATTCATGTCTTTTTCAATCATTATTACATATTTTATACAACTATTGGATCCGTTTTTTTCTTATTTTATTCACTTCTAATAATTATCCTATGATATCATGTCACTTTTTATTTTTTAAAAGATTTTTTGGTCATATTTTCTTCATTAACGAATGGACCCAAAAAGTGAAACAGATAACAATAAAATTAATAACTATAAGTATATATAATAATGAAAAATAATTAAATTATTAAAGCAAGCGCATGAGAAACTTCTCCGAGTCAATCTTTAAAAAGAAAAAAAGAAAAAACCGAAGACATCCGCAGCAAAGCTTTTATATCGTAAAGTGGGATCTTTTCTTTGCTTTGGCTTGTTTTTGGATTTGGCAACGAAGAAAGAAACAATGATAAAGAAAATGCCTAACCAACCCTTTCAAAAGAAGGATGGATGTAATCGCTTTATCAGATCCAAGTTCGAACTCGTGGTGTATTTGGTAATAAATAAAATTGATGATGAAAAATTTTAGAAAGTAAAAGTTGTCAAATGATGTGATGTGATAAGAGTAATAATGAGTAGTAAAGATGATAAAATTAAAATAGATAAGTTAATTGTGTGAATAGTTGTGTAAAAATGATTGAAAAGTAGGATAGTTATATAAGAAAATATAAAAGAAAATTCAAAAATATGATAGTTCTAAAAAGTGAAAAGTTTTAGATTGAAAAATTTTAACTTCACATTTTTTATAAATTACCAAACACACCCAATATTTAAAAAGATTGAAGTGTTATTTTTAAGTGATTTTAACCCTTTTAATACGGGTACACGTACAACAAAAATCACTTTGATTGGATTAGATGCATTACCTTTTTTTTTTCCCAATTACTATACATATTTTTAATCACCGCCTTTCGCGTTCATTCGTGCTAACCGTTAAAAAAGAAAACAATTAATTACTTTATTTTAATACCTAATGAACAGTGTGGATATTCGGGTGTGTTTGGTTAGAGGTAAAATTTTTGATGAAAAGTTTTTGAAGTAGAAGTTGTCAAATCAATAGAAAATGATGTAATATAATAAGAGTAATGATGAGGAGTAAAGAAAATAAAGTTAAAATAGATAGGTTAGTTGTATGAGTAGTTGTGTAGAAATGATTG
>JAXCLR010000081.1:383748-408900 GCA_035584095.1 Annona squamosa
TGTGTAGAAATGATTGAAAAGTAGGGTAATTTGTGTAGAAAAATGTGAAAAAATAATTAAAAAATAAAATAATTATTAAGAGTAAAAAGCTTTTAATAAAAAAGTTTTAGTTGAAAATTTCTCATGCTAAACAAACACACCCTGGATCTGCAAGCTCCGCATAAAAAGGCTAGAGGGGTGTGAAAAACGAGCAGAAGAATGTGCAAAAATTGTCCACCGTCTCTCTTTCCCTCCTGACCAGTTACCAAACGCGCACGCCGCCCAAATCACGCCTTCTATTCGTTGCTTTCTGTAAAACGGTCAACTTCTCCTCTGCCCAAATCCCAACAACTGCTCTCTCTTCTCAATCTCAATCTCAATCTCAATCTCCCTCCGATATCCCATATCCCATATCCGGCCACCAAACAAACAGTCCTTCAAGGAAGGAAAGAAGAGAAGGATGGTGAGTGCAAAGATCGCTCCGTCCATGCTCTCCTCCGATTTCGCCAATCTGGCATCGGAGGCCCAGCGCATGCTCCACTGCGGCGCCGATTGGTTGCACATGGACATTATGGTAATCTCTCTTTTTCCATCCACCCACCCACCCAATTCTCATTCCAATTATTTCTGCAACGTCTACTTCAGTCTTAGCTATGCTGCTACTCTTACAATAGAATATTTCAGTGAACTAGTTATCCTCTAAATCAGTCAAGCAAACAGAAATTATGTATACATATCTATGTAAAGACAATTGGGTTTGTTGCTAAATGTCTGTGAAATGGTCTAAACAATCCAGAAACCAATCAGATTTGCTCAGATGGCAAATTATTGTTCTGTGCATCAATAAAAAATTGTGCTTGTGACCAGCCTCTTTTACTAAAAAAACTAATAATAATAAGGTTTCCTCTTAGTTTAAAACTTAATTGATAATTGGGTTTTCTGGTTATCACTGAAAATTCAGGTTACTTTCAAATCCTAATGTAGTAAAAGCTGAATCAAGTGAATTCAGATATGCTTGCCACAAGATCGATAAATTGTACATAAATATAAGCTGTCAATCCCAATAGCCATTGTGGAATCTCAACTGATAGCTTGCTTACCTATAGATAATAAATTCTCCTGTCCAGTTATTAAAGATGGAAGCTTTTAATTGCCCACTTGGTAGTGATTGGCTAGCAGTTATGCGTGGCTGATCTATGCAATATGCCAATAGTGATATTTAACTAATTAGGGTCAAGGGTTCAGGTGGTATATGGTAGGTTGCTTGTGTGCATTTTGTGCTTTGGTGGAGCTGACATGATTGTTGCGACACATGGAAAACTCACTTACTGGAATATGGACTGTCGAGAAGAATTATCTATGTAGTTTTAGCATATCCATCTGTACAGTTGCATGTTAGTATGAAATATGGCATCTTCCTTGCCTATTATGGCATTAAGGACGATATTATTTCAGTGAAGAAGAAGGAAATAACAATCCCAGTGTTAAAAATTTTCTGTTGGTTGTAAAATATGAGTTTGTTTGTTATGAACTCTGAAATTATCTGATGAGCACAGCAATGTTAGATTGAATTTACTGCGAAAAAAGAAATGGATTAAAAGAAAAGAGATTCGTGAACCTATGAGAATGAGAGTTCAAAGGTTAATCGTTGGTAGTTTTCATTTTTGGCATGCCATTTATAGAGTGTCTAGAATTGATCCAGACAAGATATCCCTACCATTCAATTATTTGCAATAAGATGGTTGGTATTAATATCGTTGCATTCTCGGTATAATTTATGGTAATATGCTCCATCATTGAACAACTTGCTCAACATTGTATTTCACTTGCTCCCATTCACCCATTTTGTATTTGTCTCTCTCTCTCTCTCTCTCTCTCCATAAACTGATTAGTATTTTGTTGCTGTTGTTGTATTTGCAGGATGGGTAGGTGACACTGTCATATTTCCACTGTAATCTCTTTATTCTTTCCAAAGAATTTTTAACATTTCTTTTTATCCCTTTCTCTGTTTTGACAAATGACATTTTTTTTTTTTTTTGAGGGGTCAAATATCTATTCCTGTTTTAATTATTTAAGCGCCTTAGGATGATGAGAATTTGATGTTGTTGGAAGATGAATGCATTTACACAGTCACTCTGATGCAATCTATTCCATTTGTATGAAATTATTCCATTTTTGTTAAGTCTCTTGTTTTGGATACTGCACTTGAAGTTCAGCTTGTGTTAAAAAAATTTTAGCATATAGTTTGTGCTTTTGCTTGTGATATCTGAGCCTTACTTTCTGCCTACTATCTAAATGCCTCAGAGAGGTTTAAAAACGATACCCTGATAAATCTTCTTGCTCGTGGTGGCAAAATTTTGGTATTATCCACTCGAAATGGTTTTATATCGGGCTTGGACCAGCATGCAAAATCCAACTTATGTGCTTTGGAAATTCCCCAAATTGTGGTAATTCCAATCCTTTTTGTGCCTGGATATGAACACCTTTGGGTCAGTTTTGGGCTTTTGATTTGGCAAACTTGGGTCATATTAGATGATCACACAAATACAAAAATTGATAGTGTGAGCTGAACCTCACTGTATTTTGGTCAATTGAGACACTTTAGCTGTGTATTTGTCTTCTTCTACCAAAATAAAGGCCTCTCTATTCAATTTCGTGCGTTGAATCTTGCTATTAGGGTGTGATGAGCTCATTTTACAAAACTACGTAGATTATTTGGTGTGTAATTTGCCAAACTGGGATAAATTTGGACTCTTCGATTTGTTTGTGTGTATAGTTGTACTTCTACCTAGCTGAAGACCCATGTAATCAATCTTATACTTTGGATGATTCCAGTTTAGATTAAATTTTTCCCTTGATTTTTTTTCACATTTTGGACGTGGACAACTTGCTCGAGACTTGAGTATAGGGCAAAACCAATTTACTGTTTACTACCTCAATTAGTGAGTGGTTGGATTTAGAAAATAGTATCACCTGACGGTGCAAGTTCAAATGCAAATGTTAGTAAGGTGATATGATTTTCCTTTTGGTTTAGAGTCGGCCCAAAGGGACAAAATCTTTTGGACTGCATGCTAGTGAGATCTGGTGGCAAAAAACGAATAATACTTCACATTAGGCTGGGGTTGGGGTGTTAGAAGGTTTCATCTTTGATTCCCTTATTCTCTTCCTACTGATGATTGGGTATGATGACCAGTTTCTCCATTCTTAAATTTTTAAAAGATTTTTTAAAAAAAGAAATCAGAAGAATGCCAATTTATTGGCATGTTATGACCACATGCTACATTTAGAAACTGTTTGTTATTTTTTTATTTTTTAGGATTTGTCTTTTGCTTTGTAGAAAATGAACTCTTATAAATCACTGTCTTGCTGATATCAAGCAATGTGTTGATTGCTTGTTGGGACTATTTTAAAATAGTGGCTATTTGATCTTGTTTGAACCTTGGCATGCTTGACCTGAGACTAGTAGTGCTTTTTTTGGATTCATTTATATGTACACCAAGCCATTTGATATTATAAATCAGTACATGCATAATCGTTACAACAAGGAGGAAATCCTATAACACCCCATTACTAGGGGGAAATTAATACCCCCACCACAGGAGGGAAAGATGGGCTAAAACCCCAACCAATGGGCACAGCGCACATTTTGCTGTCTAACCGTGCTACGGCACCGGATGCAAGACTAGTAGTGCTTTAATTGCATAGTTCGACTTTGTGCATTAACAAGCCCACTTCAAGACCTAACTGCTCTTGATGTCTATAATCCCTAGAAAGATTTGCTGCTTGAAGGTTGATGCCTCTTTGATCCACTATCCAATTCCACCGATGATGGTTAAGGTTCTTTGTGCCTGTTTTTTATATCAACTTTATCGGATCAATGTTTGTGTGCGTTTTCAAATGTTTGATCTTTATCCTTAGATGGCAGTGTTTTACAACTGACAAGCATATGCAAAATGATTGAGTTGTCAGTAAAGGTCTGATTGATATCCGTTGGAATTACTTGGAACTTCTAAGAAAATAAGTAAGAAAATAAGTTGACAGATGCAAGGATTAACGTGTGGGTGAACAAGCACAGGGAGGCTTATGATTGATATTCCATCTGTAATCTCATTGAAAAGAATGAAATCTACTTGATAACTGTCTTCTTCCGATGAAGGCCTCCGTTATTCCTCGAGAAGATCTCATGTATTTGGTTGGAAGCTTAATAGGAATAAGATATCTCCCTTTGTTATCCATATTTTTCAATGTCACATTACTTATCCCTTTTCTGACCAAAAACTCAAAATTTCCTCATAATTGTTTACATATTTTTTTCCATTTACCACTAAAGTTTCATCGAAAAAGCGTATAGATTTTGTGTTTATTCACTTTACCAATATCACATCTTTTTCTACTGGCACATTTAACCTGTCCATCTTATCTGCTCCTTTCTTCCGCTTTCTTCGAATACTTCCTAAAGTTTTTGCAGATTGCATTAGCAGTGCTTAGTGACACTTTCTTCTTACTTCTAGGCACTTTGTTCCAAATCTCACAATTGGTGCTCCAGTTATCGAGAGCTTGAGGAAGCACACAAAGTATGTTTTTGTGCATGCTCTTCTGCTTGGAATCTCAATTTGGTCTACAGAAGTTTTTTGTGCTTACTTTGTGCTTTTCCTGGTAGGGCATATCTGGATTGCCACCTTATGGTTACAAATCCATTAGATTATGTGGAACCACTTGGAAAAGCTGGTGCTTCAGGCTTTACATTTCATGTTGAGGCATCTAAAGGCATGTTCTCATGTTTCTTTTCTTTTCTCTCCTTTTTTTTTTTTTTTAAATCAACTGCAGCTTGTGGAAGGATTTGGTTAGTGATTAGACTTTATTAGCATGTTGCAGATAATTGGAAAGAGGTGATCCAGAATATTAGAGCTAAGGGCATGCGACCAGGTGTGGCGCTAAAGCCCGGAACTTCAATTGAAGAAGTTTATCCCCTGGTATTGATTATATCATCTAGTTGCCACATAATGCTAGTGCAACTCAACTTCTTTTCCTTGTTTATTCATAGGTTTCTGCAAATACTAAACATTGGACTTAATTTCAATAATTGCTTGACAGAATTTCGTATTGGATTTCTACTTCACATCAACCATCTAGCCTGTCTTGATTTGCAGCTCCCATTCATGTGTCCTTTTCACTTAAGTTTTCCAGAATCTCAAAAACCAATCATATTTGATTTGATAATTGACTTCTGGAGGTTTTAGTCCTTGTACCTTTCTATGATGTAAATTTTGTAAAGTAAAATGCTTGCAGACTGGCAGTTGGTAAAGAAAACCTAATCCATTTCTCAAGGAAGAAGGAAACTAGTTCTGCCTAAATACTTTTGTGGGCTCTGATAATAGTTTTATCAATCCATTTTGAGTACCTTGTTCAGTTAATGGTCCACATAAATATAATGAAATGGTGGACTTCCAATTTCCGAGTTGATCATTTAATGATCAATAAAGTAAGCATGATGCTGGGAGTACTTTCCTCTTACTATTTTTTCATGCCATTATAGGAAAAGTAGTAAAAGAAAAAAGAAAGAAAAGGAGCAAAAAGGGACTGGAAGTTGTTCAAATATTTGTTCTGAAAGTCGCTCAGGTTATCCAGGAACTAGAAGTTGTCCTTTTTTTTGTTTTGTTTTTTGAAGAGATGTTTTCAAAGTTTTAGTTTTGAAGGTTATTTGGGTTATTTTTGGTAGAGGGTTTGAATCAAAATTAAGGAATTCCTGGATCATTTAACGCAGAATTTACATGCTTGTTGTTTTACACTGAAGGTTGAAGATGAAAATCCTGTGGAAATGGTGCTTGTCATGACCGTGGAACCTGGTTTTGGTGGCCAAAAGTTCATGCCAAAAATGATGGAAAAGGTTTGGATATGTTCTCAGTCAGCTAGCTCCCGATTGCCTTTCATGGTTTTGATTATCTTTGATGTATTTCTGTTGCTCAGGTGCGCGTACTACGGAAGAAGTACCCATCTCTTGATATAGAGGTAACAAACTTCTGCTGCCTTGATATATGTGCATGTTCTGGAAATTGTTTAAACACCTGGATACCAATGGCTGGTGATATCCCAAGAGTCCCAATGTTCTGTAACCGTGATGCTAGTCATAGTAGATGAACAAACAAAGTTGGTGCAGCATCATCTTTGACAATTCGCATGCACTATACATGTGGTATGCATGCATGGCATTCCAACAATCTGATTCTTGGGTCTACCATTGATCAAATTCATTCAAAGTGTACTATCTGGCCATTTGCTCATCTTATTTTTGCTGAGACCAATGAGTTTAACTGGCCATGGATTACCTGAATTGGCTTCATCTCCTGCATGGTTCCAATTTCCAACCATCCGCACACACCTGACATAATGGCATGTCCATTTTGAGTTTTACATTTGTGTCTAGAGTTGGAAGTTTGATGGCAGAATCATCGATCCCAGTCCTGTCCTCGCCATGTTTATAAGACTGTTATTGCTTAATGTTCAGCCTTGTGTTGGGAGGACGTTGGTCGTATGCTTCCGTGAGCATACAACGCTCAATGCTCCTGGGTGCATATATTCATTTTTTTAAATTTTTTTGAATTTTTTTTACAAGATTGTTAATATAGGTGTATTTAATATGTGTATAAATTTTTACCATTTTTGAAATATTTTAGATATTTATTTTTGGTTTTTGAAAATCAGTGACATTTTAAGTAATTTAAAATTATTAAAATGCCACTAATTTTTAAAAATAAAAAATAAAAATCTAAAATACTCAAAAAATGGTAAAAATTGATACCGATTTTAAATACACTTAGATTAACAGTTTTATAAAAAAAAAAAGTTCAAAAAAAAAAAAGGGTGTATGCATCCGGGAGCATACGACCAGAACCTGTGTTGGGAACTCTGGCTTCTGGTTAAGTCGCCTCTACAACGGGGTGGACTGTGGTGTTGAACTGGATAAATCTGAATCTTAGTAGGTGACAATAACATGGAGTAATGAGTTGAATGCAAGATTACTCTTACAGGTAGATGGAGGCCTGGGTCCTTCTACAATTGATGCTGCAGCTTCGGCGGGTGCAAACTGTATTGTGGCTGGTAGTTCGGTTTTTGGAGCTCCTGAGCCGGCCCAAGTGATATCTGTTTTGAGGAAGAGTGTAGAGGAAGCTTCAAAAATCAGTGGATGATACACAGGCAAAGGGACTTTTATTATTATAATTTTTTTCTACGAATGCTTCTTAATAATGTAATGATTGTGTAATTGTTGGCATCATCATCATCATCATTGTCATTACACAGTTGTACTAGTTTGCTATTACCCACTTAATTCTGATCATCTCAGAAAACGTCAACATATTGAAGTTTTTGTAACAATAACAATAATAGTGGGGGCAGTGTTGTAGTGAGAAATAATGCTCAGACAGACGGATACTATGATGATGTGATTATCTTCCCCCAGTGGAATCAAATGTAAAATTCTGCACTCCGATAGTATTTGTTGTCGCTGTGGTTGTCATTTTAGTTGTTTCGTGTATGCCATAAATGCCTGACCAACAAAAGCATTTGGATCACGTGTATTCAGAATGCAGATTACAACAGTGCAATAACTGTCCCAAGAGGAGCAGCAGCAGAGGTTGCCGTGGAGAGCGTATGCAGTCGAGGCGTTCGTCGAGGTAAGAGGGCGAATTAAGGTGGTTGAGTTGGGAGTGGTCGAGGGTGAGGGATTTGAGCGTTGAGGGCGGCGATCCAGTTGCGGGAGAGGCATTGTTTTCCTTTGATCGGGAGTGAGTTTTCATTCATGCATGGGTTGGAGGCCCCTGACTTTGCATTCGCTCCCTCTTCCCCCCTCCCCTCTTGATCCGCAGCGCCTGATTTGAAATGTGATATCACAGGAAGAGAGACTGTGTTCCGAAATCTCACAAAATTAATTAATTTTATTTATAATGGGGTTGAGTTAAAACGTTTTTCAAAAGCTAAGCTGCGGGTCTCGAAGTAGATTTGGATCAGAGGGTTGGTCAACCTAACCTGGCCCGATCTCATTTCATATGTTAATGTAAATTATAATATATTATTAAAAAATAATCATAAAAGATCGACTGCATTGAATATTATTGTAAGTTTGATATATTGAATCATATGATATGTACACATTAATTAAATATTATTATTTTAAAATAAAATCAATTAGCAATTATGTTTCTATGTGACTCATACACGGGAAGGTATTCTTATAAAAAGGTCAATTTTTATTCTTTAATGTAAATTTTCTATTTTAAAATTAATTTAATCAAGTAAAATCTTTGAACTATAATATTTTTATTAACATAAAATCATGCACTCTGTTTTCTAAAAAGAATGTGAGACAGACAAAATATTCAAAACTAAGCTTCTCAAATTTTCTTCTTTTAACTATTCTTTTACTGGATTTATGGCCTGAATTGAACCATTTCTATAGGTTTAACTTAGAGTTGAGTTACAATTAGCGCAACTGGCAACAAGTTTGCCTTTGTGCAAAAAAAATTAGGGCTGATTGAGGTGCGACTTGAAAAATAAAGCTGATGTAATGTGGAATTGAATTAAAATTTTACAAATAAAGTTTTGGTTGAAAATACCCGTATCAAATTTGGTCAACCCAATTTACACTCGCTGTCTCATATATACTTGCATCCAATGGCAAGATGGAACATGAGGTTCATAAGGTTCGTATATATGATGGGTAAAAGGCTTCACGAGTAATTATATTCTACTTTTTTAAAAAATGATTTATATGGGTTAATAAGGATAGAAAATGCTAAAAAATCTGTCGTGATTCTCGCAATGTACGTCGAAGTTATAATCATCCTGCCATCTGTTTATAGATTACTTTTGTTTTTGATGAGTCTTGCAATATTACATGGCAACTCGTATATATTACAAATTAAGCTCAAGTATCATTATATCTTATCTCATTTATAAAGCTCAAGTATCCTTTTTTCTACTATCAACAAAGAAGAAGACAAACTCTCTGCACGCAAGAGACAATAACTCACACCATGGGAGACAAAGCACCCACTAGAGGAATTGATCACTTGACTAGCAGCACCCTTGCCAAACATTGGTATAAACCGCGCTACACCCAATTCATTGCTCATAGATTATTTAATGAGGAATGACTATATTAGCCCGGGTTAAATAATGACTTATTTAATCTACTTTAAAAAATCTACATAAAATTTTTTTATACACTTGTTTATTTAGATGTATTTAATATATTTCAATGGCTAAAATATTAGTGTTTAAAAATCTTTGAAAAATATATATGCATATACAAAAAAATTATAAAACTTAATTTATATGCTAAATACGTTTATATTAATAAGTTTATAGAGAAAAAAATAAATTTTTCTGAGGTGGACTAAGTAAACTATTACTTAACTCGAGCTAACAAATCATTTCTCTTACTTAACACTACTCATATATAACCCTTCAATTCCAATTAATTGTCTAGCACAAGTTCAAGTGTAACACCAACTCCGACTGTTGAAACCAAAATAGAAATTATAAGCATATGGGAGAAGCTCTTCGCTTGGCTTTTGAAGTCAGGGGTACGTGCTTCCTTCGTTACAATTCCATTCTATCTCTTTAGCTATCTAGCTAGCTATGCTTTAATTCCTTTCTTAATTTCTCCTCCTCCTCCTCCTAAACTTTGCTTATTTACAGTCCCACTTTGTTGTGCGCAGGAAATGCCGCTTCTTTGCTGTTATATGCAGCACCATTGCACCAATGTAATTATTGTAGACTGAAGCTCAAACGATCATCAGTTTTTTTTTTTTTTTTTTTTCTTTAATGTAGCCAGCTTTGTCGCTATCTCAGAGTCTCGACCCCTGGACCCGCAGGCATCAATGCCCGGACGACATGTGGACCTGCGGGCATCAATCGATTATACGTGGCATTACCCGTTTATTATTGAACTGTTAAATTTCAGACATACTAGTTATATGGAAGTAGGGATATTTTACACTTATTTCCCCATCCTTTTGTATTTCGTAATTTTCAAACAATAGTGGTTTATATTGCAAAAAATGCCCCCATTTTTGCTTTCCCATCCGGCAAGTAATAAGATAAGAAATTAGAAATCAAGTAGGCCCCGAGTGTGTGTGTGTGTGTTTTTTTTTTTCAATGGGGGCCCCCTTGGAGAAATATTCTAGTTTTGATCGAACATAGGTTAGATAAGTAGATGTGGCCAACTATCCACAGCCCACAAAGGTTGTCAGTGGTTTGGTAGCCTTTTCGGCTTTTGTTAAGTCCCAGGCACAAGGAAACAGTTTTTCTGTGGACAATAGGCCGTTGCTGGCGTAGATATCACAGCTGCGGGATTTGCTAACGTACACGTAGGTAGCAAATCTGGATCTCATCTGCTAGGCTGCATTGTACGTGGGGAAGATAAACATTCAATCGTCCAGTTTTCAGTGCTCTTTTCATACCTTCATCCCTTTTTTATTTTATGGCATCTCTCTCTAAAGAGGCCATCTTCTTGGCATGCCTATTGCCCAACGCAGTTTATATGGGAGTTTGAAATAGACCAAGATTCCCCAGGTTTCCTCTTCCAAGTTCAAATCTCATCTTTTCATTGGTAACCAAAACGACACGAGTGTGCGTGAGAGTTGTGTGTTACAAGTTGGGAGTACGAATTGGGACCGGAATATTAGACTTGATTGCGACAAAAAAAAACTTGAAATTTATTAGTTAATATTTTGAAAAGGCAGGGAACAAAATTTCAGAAGATCCTAATGGTAATAAACTAATAAAGTGGTCATTTCGGAAGAAACAGAGCCGCGTTATGATGAGGACGTAGATGTATTATGTATGCTTGCGTTTCAAAGGTTCGCCAAAGTGTTTAGGCACAGGCATGCACTCGGGGGATGTGGGTTCGAAACCCGTTTCGTCCCCCTCCCTCTCTCTCTCGATAATTTGAGAGCGAATCATCTCCCTCGGGATAGTTGCTGTAGAAATCTTGCACTTAAAATTGTAAGACTAAAAAAGTAAGCTGTAATGGAAGTGCACAAATCAAAAAAGAAAAATTCCGTCGTAATCTTACTTTTTGAAATTTCTAATCCAAATCAAGTGCCATTAGATTGAAGCGAGCAGGCCCAATTAAATTTTTGGCTGGGGGTGTGGGGGGTGGTGTCCAAGAGTGCAGAATTCAACTAGTCTGAGGCCGGGGTGTCCAAGAATGCAGAATTCAACTAGTCCGAGGCAGCTATATGAAAAAATCCCGAAAGAAAGGGGGAGGTGGGGGGATTATTTTGGTCGCGGAGAGGAGGGAAGACGGAGACGGAGACGGAGACGGAGACGGCGGCCTTCAATTCTGCTGTCCTCCGCCTGTCCCCTCCCCTCGCTCTGTCTCAATCGCCAATTCCTCGCGTTGTCGGCAATCATGCCAATGCCAAGCTTCTACAACCACGTACCTAATATATATATATTCGCCTCATCCCAACCCTTGCTGCTTTCCTCCCTCCGCCCCATGCATCATCTCCTCATTCTTCAACGATTCATTCATACGCAGTAAATCCATCCTTAATTAATTAGGACAAGAAAGGCTAGTCTCCCATTACAAATATCCTGCCTAAAAGAATATCAGAAGCATAATTCATTCATTACGATGGTCGGAATTAAATTCAATATATCAGACATGATATATATTGATGTTGCCTTGCATTAGCTTGATTTGACGTGGATCACGGGAAATTGTGGTGGATTCAACTGTCTTGATCATCATAGTACATGCATGCATTTGTGTGTAATTAATATATACTTGGCCCTGACTGAGGAAGATTGACGCATGCACAGCAGTACTGAGGTAGAACGCAGATGGAGCAAGCAGCTTTTAATTTTTAGTGCTGGTGGTTAACTGTTTCGTGGAGGGCATGCACGGGAAGAAACATGCGTTCCCCACAAAAATTATTATTGAATTTTATGCCAAGCTTTAAATGCAATCTCGTCTTGAATAGGCAGAGGCAATGGCAGCAGTCAGTCGTCCAATCCTCAGCCAGACCGCTGCACATGCATCACTCCATCATGTCTCCCTAGCTTCCTCTCTCTCTTTAATTCATTCCCCAAATATCTAAAGCCAAGTACCAAAATCACCAAAAACTCCGTTTTTTGCCCCCCTGGAAAAACGAAGTGCATGCATCTCACTATGCATGGCTATTGCATGCAGCTAGCTGGCGATCACAGATATTAACGACAAAGCCATACGCAACGATTTCTATATCTATACTTTATGTGACAAATGGTATGCTTAATTGCATCTAATTATATTTAAGGGAAATCTACAAATTAATTGAACTCCCAACCTGATATTTATTTAACTTTAGTTTCTTCCCAGTCGTTATATAAGAATCTCTTAGTTGCTTAAGTATCGTATATGTAAGCATTGGAAAAATCAAATATATTCATTATTTTGAGCAAATTTTTTTTCATTTTAGTCCCTTTAACTGTCCGTATTAATTTTGAAACTTTGTAAGTTTGACCTCTTTGCATTTTAAACCCTATGGCCAAAACACTAGACCATCCGTTATTATCTGTAAATGAAAAGTTTAAAAAATCCATATGATTTAATTGACTCGTACTTATGAATTGACTCTTGTATGTGAATAAGACAATTTTATATGGCCTAGTTGAGAAAATAAGTTAACTTAAATTTGCTGATGCAATTTTTATTGTGGCTAAGTTGAGTTGACTCTTTCAATGACAATGTTATCATTAAAAAAATTTATATGACAATTACTAATAAACTTTCAGTTTGTTTGGTAATATGTATTAACGGCAAGGTTTAAAATGTAAATAAGATAAACTTACAAGGCGAAAAAAATAAATATGCAAAATTATGAATTAAAATGCAAATAACCCTTGTTGGAGGGTAAGAAAATTTTATTTTAGCAATGAAATCACATTTCCATTGCTAAAAGAATGAGTTTTAGAAACCATTTTTTTTTTTTTTTTTGTAAATAAGATCTTCTAAATAGAATTAGAGTAATTTTTTGTTGTTGAGAGAATTAGAGAAAATTAGTAAGAACTTTTTGGTAAGATCTTTTCATTGTGAAAAATCTTTTGTAGAATATAATGAAATTGTTCACACTCTTGTAATGATTATATTTTCTCGGTGATATAAAAAAAAAAGATCGATGCTACTACCTTCCAAGTTCTACTTCACTTTTTCACAAAGTATTGCAGGGCTATCCTTTTTTTTTAAAACTAAGTAGGATTATCTACAATTTTTGAAACTATGTGATTATATTTATAGTTTTGATTAAAGTAAGTGAATATATTTGTAAATTACCTAAAAATTAATAACCGAATGCCAAATGTACATAATATTTCGAAAGGTACACTAGTCATGATTCCAATTGAAATAATTTTTGGTATATACATATTTTGATTGGTTGGTTGATTTGTGGTATCTTAAGTGAATGACAATTATATATATCGAATATATTCCATTGGTTGGATTCAATATAATTAAGGGGTTTGATCTCATTTAGGCAACTGCATTTATTTTTTATAAATTCGTTAATCTAAGTATATTTAATCTATAAATCAAGTTATATTATTTTTAGAGATGTATATATTTTTTGAATTTTCAAAAAGTGAGTGTTTTAGATATTTATGGTCATTTTATCAATTTAAAAATCACTGAAAAACACCTCAGTTTAGAAATCTAAAAAATAGATATATTTAAAATAATAGAATTTAGTTTATAAAATTAAATACATTAAATTAATAAGTTCATGAAAATTAAAAAAATTATGTGACCGGCCCAATCGTTGGCCTTTTATATAATCACCATGATGAAGCCTAACTACGTGATAAATATACCAATCTTGCCACCTTGGTGCTTCGTCCTCCATTATGGCGGCTAAATCAGAGGAAACATTTTCTATTTTTCACAAAAATAGTTTGTGGGCTATCTATTTAATTTTGAACCACTCATCTTGCTTAGAATGATATTTCAGAATAGGTGTACACGTATTGTCAAATAATTTTAATTTTACAATATATTATGATCTGTTCGTGGTTAAAAAAAATTATTTCCTAACTAAATATATAATATGATATTTAAAGATGATAGAAATTCGAAGCCCTTCAACTAATGAAAGCTTGGACTTTTCCCATAAAACATGGCTTTTACAGGGTGGCCCACTCTCTCATGAAAAGGCATCGAGGCATCTTTTATCTATTCCTTTTTTTGCACGTACGGTGTCCGAATTTTTACATTCTGGGGCCCACCCGGACTCACCATTGTCAAAGATTGGATTTCTCACTGCCCCAATTCCATTCCATATCTTTCTTCTGGGATATCATAACCAAATCATAATCTTCCCAAAGTCACGCCAAGCATCATACTGCATGCCTAGCTACACATATATTTCTCTCCCTCTCTCTCTCTCTCAATATATTTTTAATCTATCCTAATTCCTACAGCCATAAATTTTTTGATCAGTTATCCTTTCACATCTCCAATATTGAAAATGCTTGGGGTTGACGGCCTAATTAAAAGGATCTTTTTTTTTTTTTTTAAATTTTAAAAGTTAGGAATTGTTTACAATATATATTTCTTTTTATAAACCCAGTATTGTATGCATATATGGCCGTGAGAATTTATGACCCAAAAAGATAGAGAAAATTATGATCCACAGTTTATATGTATACATTTTTTAAAAATAGCAAAATGTGAGAGGCTACAATAGACGAACTGGTTTCATGGGAAGTTCGGAACTTTTGCCTTTTATAAATTACAAACATTTGCAATCATATTAATTTTTTTTTTTAATGGCCAAAATCGACCTTTTCATGTCTTAGCTAGCTAGATTATCCATCATGGTATAGTAACAAATTTTTTGCGTATTTTAGAAGCATATTTTTAAATATCCAATGTAGCATGTATATTACTCCCCAGCCCCCACTCTGTTACTCGTGACTTGTGAGATGCATTCTCCGGCGGAGTATCATATCACATAGCTGGAGTCCTCAACGTGGGCCAGACGAAGGTCGGGAGAAGGCCGTGGGACTGTCACGTGCGTCTGCCTCACCCCACCCCGACACACGTGTCATGTCCGACTAACAGGCCCATGCCCACGGCCTGCATTTATTTCCCTTGCCGTCTACCGCAATGCCAGCCGTCCATTTCTTTCCTTGTTCGGATGATCTCAACCATTGAATTGATAGGGAAAGATTGAGGATGGGCCATTAATTGTGAAGCTTTTGTATCAAAAGAAAATGATCTCAGCCGTCGATAAGTTGATACTTAAATGGCGGCGGGGTTTTTGCAGATGGGCAATTCGAAAGCGGATGAGATAATTAGATAAGAGAGCGCCACTCGTCAGTCTCGTCTCATAAATAAAATGATAGGAAATAAGTGAGACTGTTCGTGAAGCGTCCAAAGAACGATGAAGGAAATGTGACGAGATAGATATTACCCTTTTATAATTTATACACGCAGTAAGGACGTAGATCGATGTAGCCATGTGCATCCATGTACAGCGCAGCCAACTCTCCATCAGCACATTACATTACCATGTACTTAGATCTATCGTCTATCATCTATATGTAGCTTGAGTTACTTTTCTTCATATGGAAAACACCAGTTTCCCAGAATCGAATTCCTGCTACTTTTTTGATTTGGAGGTGGGTCCACTCTCCTGATTAAATTGAAATATATATATATATATATATAATTCCACTGATTCATTTGGGCCCATCTTAATTTTGATCCATCTAGAGCTATTAATTAATTTGGGTCATACTCACTCCATTGATAATGCAACCAAATACCCTTGGGCTAATAACTATAACTCGGTCAAAATAAAGAAAAAAAAAAGCAATGTGACAAAAAGAGAAAACTGCGCATTATTATATATTCATCAATCGTATATATTTATATTTATCTCAATTTATATTACAATCAAGTCCTTAGACGTTTTTATAATTTCAATATTGAGACAACATGCTCCAGCAAGAGATATATGTGAGTTCTCACCTTTTTTCATTTTCATTTTTATATTTCAATTACTTTTTATATAACTATACTTACTTTATTTATTCCTACTTAACCCTTACCATACCACACTGCTTAACCTTCCCTTAATTATTATTATTTTTTAAAATATTCTGCTTCTTAATTGAAAAAAGGTATACTCCTTCCCATTTTAATTCTCCTCTACTCTCGCTATCATAAGGACCCACTCAAATCAAGGTTTGAAGTAATTAGCCTGTAACTATAGAAATAAATATGCAAAATTACATATTCCATCACCAAATGAACGACACCATAAAGATATGATAAGCACAGTATCTTATCTAATGATGATATGATAATCTGTTTTAATTTAAGACACCATAATGATATGATAATTAGCACTATTTTATATCAAAGAGCTTAATTTAAAATTTTTGATGAAAATAAACTATACAAACGTAACTTAACTTGTAGTTTTGTTGATCAACATACAGTAACGTACTATCTTTTTTTTTTTTTCCCGATGGGATGTGCTAGCCCTTTTCTCTTTCCTAGATAACATTGACTTTCTGATTGCACTTTTGCTGATCAACATATGGTAATGTGCCAACCTGTCTCCCTTAACAAAAGCATTAGAATATTATAATAAATTGTAGGGTTAATTTTAAGTTAATATTACTACACATTATATCCAGTAAAAATTTTTTTGAGAGAGAATATGAAACTACTAATATTTTTTTTGAAAATGAAAAATATAGATATAGTATATAACAGTTGGCTATAATGTAATTGTTGAAATCATAAATAATCACATGAATAAAGTTGACAAATAATTTAGTTTTTAAATATATTTTAAAATTAAAAAATCAAAGGCTAGCCCTCATCCGTATAGGAAGTATTAAATCATTACTTTTTAAGCAATTTTCTCCTCCAAATTTGTTGATTTGTGAAATTAAGAAGGTGTATATACGTATGACTGTGAAAATTTGATATGTTAATTCGATACACTTAGACTTGAATTTTTGTAAAAATTTTAAGAAATTAAAAAAGGATATGAATGCTCTCAGAGTAACACGAGGTTTTATTAGCTGGGACTACCAAGATCATTATCATTAGATTGAAAAATAAGCTTTTGGAGCACTTCATTGCCTTCCTTTTCTCACGAGTACAAGGCACACACGTCGCAGACAGCATGTGGGGGCCTGGAAAGCTCCTTCCCCTCCTTTTGTTACTTGGTCTTTTCATATTCCGGATTCCAATATTGCCCTTTATTCCATTATTCCAATATTCCCCTCTTTCTTTCCAAGCAAGGGCATTTTTGGAAATCTGGGACCAAAATGTCAAAGTTCTAGGAATGATCGGATGCGGTGCACGGGAGATGCTGCACTTCCACCTTTATCGTTGCCTATATTCGGAATAAAAAACAGATCCAGACCGTTCATTTGAGAAGACGCATCAGGTGGACAGAGAAAAAGTTACCTAAGACAGAATATTTGGATGGACGGAACTCCAAATGCAACCGTGTGTACTTCTCAAGATGAACTGAAAGAACTGGTACTCCAGTCAGTGAATCTGGACCGTCGAATATGTGCGATACAAGTTTCAGAGGAGCGACTTCAATGGTCGGAAGATGTCGGCTTCTTTTTAAACTTTTCCTCCCTTCCCCACCGAACCCATTGAATCTCATGTTCTCGATTGGTCTGCTACACACCCTGCAGCGGACCCTTGAGAAATGCTTCTCACAAACTATTTCTTTTCTTCTTTTTTTCTTTTAAAAAAATTATCATCTGTATTTTTTTAGGGTATTTTGTTAAGGAGTTAAAAAATAGTAAATATAATTGTGATAAAATTTTTAAAAAAGGTACAAGAGTGATTGCTATATGATATATAAGAGGAAGTATTAGAAAGAAAAAGAATGAGAAAGTGTACCAATATCCGATGCTTCGGAAGCCATTTAAAAATTTTTTTTTTAAACATTTCAATGTTAACCCAGACATGAACTTTCTATACATGTAAGTTTTTTTATTTTTAAAATTTATTTAACCATTTTTTAAATTCTAAAAATGAAAAAAATATGCCTTTTCATGTGCCTTACGCTTGGGGACACGTATGAATGCCAAAAAAGATTAAAATGAAAAATTGATGACTACCAAGAGCATTGAATCGATATTTAACGATAAAACGGAGAAGAAAGTTATAGTAAAATGTGAAATAATAATTAATAAAATATTGTATTTATGATGTTAAATCAAGAGTGAAGAAAAGTTATTAAAATATTTTTGGTTTTTCTCTACTAACAAATGAACCCCAATTACTGTTCTTTAAGTTTTTAATCAAAATTTTGATTTAGTTTTTTAATCAAAGAAAGTTATTGATATTTTCCCCTTTTATTCATTCCTAAATGGACCCTAATTATTATCCTTTAAAATTTTAATCAAAATTCTGAGAAAATTTTGACCTTATTTAAATTTTAATGAAAGAAAGTCATTATTATTTTTTTACCTTGTCTTAGTTACCCTTAATTAGGATCCTTTAACTTTTAAGCAAAATTTTGGTTTATTTTTTTGACTTTATTCCAACCTGTATTCGTAAAGATTTCTTCTATTTTGGTTTCTTTGTCTTTACTTTTCCCCCTCATCTTTTCGGGATAATAAACTCATATATGGGATATGAAGGGAAATAAATTAAAACAAATTAACGTTTGTACTCGCAACGGTTTGCAAATAGTTACTTTTATATTTTAAAATTTTTTCGTTGCATCTAAACCATTCAAAATATAAATGATTAGCATGTGTATATTTATAATGCCAAAAATTTAATTCAATTAGAAAATTTATGGGGTAATTTGTATATATACTCACGTAGTTTGACGCTAATTGCAGATATACCCACATACTTTTATGAATTGCATATTACCCCTACATAGTCTTACTAAAATTGCGTATTATCCCCACGTCATTACTTGTTGTTAATATCCGACGTGATATTTAGAAAAATGACGAAAATATCCTTATTGGTAGTTTCGTGAATTGCGTATCACCCTCACATAGTTTTGCCAAAATTGCATATTACCCCATGAAACTATGTACACCAATGAGGGCATTTTCGTCATTTTCAAAATATCATATCAGATATTAACAGCAGGTAATGACGTAGGGGTAATACGCAATTTTGGTAAAATTGTGTGAGGGTAAAATGCAATTTGTAAAACTGCGCGGATATATCTGCAATTAGCGTCAAACTATGTGGGTATAAACGTAAATTATCCATAAATATTTAATGTTGTTTGAGGGTGAAGGTGAAACTATTAACAAATATAAATAAATACGTAGCATGTAAAAATTTTCAGAATATTTGATCTTAGTATCATGGCTAACCATATGTACATGAATATTATAAATGATTTGGATATTAAAATATCTTATGGGAAATCAGAAAACGACCATTTTACAGGCCCTCTTTTGTAAAAACGTTTATCATTCCTCTGCAAATTCAGCTCTTTTTAAAAATGTGGCATGTGTCTCCTTTCATATATTCAAAAAATTGTAAATTTTTGTTGTCATTGTTTGTGTACTGTATATTTTTTGCATTTACCCATCTATTTATTTGGGATTTTAAGAACTCGTAAAATTTTAAAAAATACCCTCACTTAGATTTTACCGACGGTCAACGTGAAGTAGTCACAAGTTGGATATAAATACATATTATAATGTTATTGTGTATACGTGGGCTACAAACTCTAATCAAGTTGATTACATGATTGTGCTTTTGCAAATAAAATTTATAAATCAATCACTTCTCATAACTTTTATTCATAAGATTTATTTATTATACTTTAATCATCATCTTCTGGTATTACATATTAATAGTAGATCAACCTGTTGCTTTGGCTATTTGATTGGGTATTTGCAAAATGAACTCAGTAAGTTTCAAAATGTTGCAAAGTAAACCTTACTCTAAACGTGAAATAGACTCAGTATGGTTTAGATTTATTCTCAAACATTAAAAGAAGTACAGTTAGCCTATTTCACAGTTCGTTTGCAAAATTTCGAAGCTTTGAGATGAAACTATGCAAACTACCGTGTGTAATTTTCAAGGGATAATTTCTTTTAGTGTAATTTGCATATATACTCATGTAGTTTTACCGATATTGTAGATATATCCACGTAGTTTCACGAAATGCATATTTTCCCCACATAGTTTCACTAAAATTGCATATTACCCAACACCATTAATTGCCATTAATATTTGCCGTTATAATTTAAAAAATAATGAAAATGCCCTCATCTTTATGGGAGTAATATGCAATTTTGGTGAAATTATGGACAGGGGCATTTTTGTCATTTTTGAAAATATAACATCAGTTAACGGCATGGGGATAATACGCAATTTTGGTGAAACTATGTGTGTGTAATATACATTTCGTGAAACTATGTGGATATATTTGCAATTAGTGTCAAACTATGTGGGTATATATGCAAATTACCCTTTCTTTTATATCCATAATAATTGCACTTAATTTCTAATATACTCAAGATATTTTGTAAATTTTTCTTATACTCATAACATCTTACCATAAATTCCTATTATACTCATGCCATTAAAACCACCATTATTTACCCCGTTGAAAAGATGAATTTGCCCTTTTAAAATTTATTCTAATTAAAATAATTCTACCTTAAAATGACTTTTAAATTATTCAATATATTGTATTAATGATTTATTATCATCAATTAAGTCATGTTAAGCTTAAATTATCTCAATTGGAAAATTTTAAATGGGTAAATTGTCTTTTTAATGAGATAAATAATAGTTGTATCGAGGACATAAGCACGAAAGGAATTTAAAGCGAAATGTTACAGGCATAAGAGGAATTTATTAAAGTTTTGAATATATTAAGAATTAGGTGTAATTACTATGGATATGAGTGGAATTAAGTAAATTTTTTATGAAGCAAAAAGGTGCATGCATATGTGGTGGGCCTGCTTACCAAAAAAAAAAAAAAAACCATGGACATACTGCCTAGAAGAAGTCAGTCAGGATGCTCTGATAAATGAAGCATGAGGAAATTAGAGTGTTAAGTGAGTGAGATTAGTCAATCAGCATTATTCAGCTGATCAGATCCGTAATGCGCGGACATAATCAAGAGGTTAGGCCCACCCCACCTCTCCATTTCTGGGGAATTTCGTTGCTTGATTTCATTTAAAAAGGAGAAAAAAAAAAAAAAAAAAGCATATCATATTTCTACCTACTACTGCTGCGCCCTCTCTCTATTAACAGGTCTCGCACCAGCTGCAACTTACATAACTGTTTTTTTTCTTTTTCTCCTTCTTCCACCTTCCCTCCCTCCCTTGAAAACCAACCAACAAACCAACCAGGAACCATCCCGACTCCTTATAATCCAAAAAACACTCCCCACCCATCTCAATTCAGCAAGGAAAAACATAATCCAAAAAGAAAGAGATGATCAAATTCACAGACTTGTATTGTGTTCTAAGTGCAGTTGTCCCACTCTATGTGACAATGTTCTTAGCTTATGCCTCTGTCAAGTACTGGCAAGTCTTCACCCCTGATCAATGCTCCGGCATCAACCGCTTCGTCGCCATCTTCGCTGTCCCCCTCCTCTCCTTCGAGTTCATCTCCCGCATCAATCCATACAAGGCGGAGTTCCTTTTCATCGCTGCCGACGTGGTGTCCAAACTCATCGTTCTCTCTGCTCTCTTATTTTGGGCCAAGTTCTCCCGGCGAGGCACCGTCGACTGGCTCATCACCAACTACTCCCTCGCGACGCTGCCCAACACGCTCGTCATGGGGATTCCTCTGCTCAAATCCATGTACGGAGACGACAAGGAAGGCCTCATGATCCAAGCTGTTGTGATGCAGAGCTTGATCTGGTATACGCTGCTTCTGTTCTTGTTTGAGTACAGAGCTGCCAGGATCGTGATAATGCAGAAACTGAATGGTGGCAAGACGGAGAAAGGGGATGAGAAAGCTGGAATCCATAAGGCGGGAGGTGGCAGTGACGAGGAGATGGTGCATGTGATTGTTGCTAGGCCGACAACAACGATGATGGCGCCACAGGCAGCAGCCGTAAATTTGGAGCCACTGGATTCTGAGCAGCAGAAGCTGCAGAATGCAGAGAAGATGGGGCCTACTTCGGCCCGATTAAAGCCAGCAGAGGAAGACGGTAAAGAGCTTCACCTGTTCATTTGGCGATGCTCGTGCTGCAATTCCGAAGGCAAGATACGGCATAGAAGAAAAGAGAAAGCAAAAGAAACAGAATAGATTGCTTGCCAATGATGCGGGATATTTGGATTTTGATCGAACGTTTTTCCTGTTTCGTCTGAATTTGACAAAAACATAAGTTTTCCCTCTATTCTTTTTGTTTTTGTTTTTTTGCATGAATTTGATTTAATAATGGGTAATTTGCAAATCATATTCTAGGAAAAAAAAATTTCAACAAAAAACTACTACTTTCTCTTGTTTTTGAGCATTCAAAGTCTCGAATAATAGTTACCTATAGTAGCAAATCAGAATGTTGACGTGGCTAATTAATTCTTCTGTCCGAATGGTTTGTTAGCCTTTTTGCGCACGGAGTGAAAGTTTTATGAAATGGGCGTTTGATTTCATAAAATGGGGATTCAGTTTGTTAGCCATTTCAGTTTTCATAAAATGGGCATTCTTTCGTGGAAACATATTTGAATTTTGTCGTTTTCCTTTGGCCTTTCTCCATGATTTTGGACATGGGTATTTGGAATTACGCTTCAAAAAGGGTGAGAATTTTGAAAACTGAAATGGGGTGTTTTAGTTTATAGGCTTTTATGGAAAATAGATTTAAATTTTTGGCATGTTCTTTTTCTCTTTCTTCATGATTTTTGCAAATGGGTGTGTTTGGAATTAGACTTTTTTATGACTAGAAGATCAAATTACAGCGTTTTCTTCCATTCTCTTTCATTGCACGTGAACTTTTTTGTCCTGAAGTCTCACTTTGTGAACTAGAAATGATCACGGGTTTGATCAGGCAATGATTTGACCGATTCACTAGTTTTCTCAATAGGTGTATAGCACTAAAGACGTTGGCGGAAATAGCTTGGATTTTTCAGTATCCTGTTTTTCCTATGTCTACCTGAACTCGGAAATCTGTGGTGTTCGAAGTTACAGTTATTTTTCAGCCCGTTGAATTTGCCTTTCTTCTGCGTGAAATTGAAATTAGGTGTTTGGGATTTCAGGCTTCTGTGAGCAATCAGTGCAAGTATGCAACAAAGAAGAAGAGAATGGTGCTGCAATAGCTGACAAGAAGGAAAAGATTGACAGCCTGAATGCTGCAGACAAGTCGTCGTCAATGTCTTTGGGCATGGTGACGCAGATCATGAAGCTGGTATGCTTGAAGCTTCTTCGAAACCCAAATTCATATGCGAGCGTGCTCGGCTTGACATGGGCTCTTATATCTGGCAGGTAATCTTAGATCTCCCTCTCTGACTTTGTAGGAAAAAAAACAAATTATTGTAGAAAAATCTCTTCTACAGCTTGTAATTGGGTTTCATGTTATATGAATATTCAAAATGAAACTCATAAAAGAAAAAATATGATGTAACGGTTGTGAGTAAAGTGATTTACTCTCACATTCCACCATAGTCTAATTAATTAATTAGCTTTTCTTCTGTCATGTCTTTTGCTGCTGCAGGTGGGGAATCAAGAAGCCGCTAATCATGGAAAACTCTGTCACTATTTTGTCGAATGCAGGCCTTGGAATGGCAATGTTTAGTCTTGGTAAGATCATCGATGGTCTTGGTAATAGATGTTAGGACTTCTGCACTGCTAAATTTAACTGAACTGTGCTTGGATTTTCAGGGCTGTTCATGGCTTTGCAACCAAGGATCATAGCCTGTGGGACTAAGCTGGCAGCATATGGAATGCTTGTGAGGTTCCTTGCAGGTCCGGCTGTAATGGCGATCGCATCTGTTGCTGTTGGGCTCAAAGGCACAATCCTGAAAGTCTCCATTGTTCAGGTGAGGCTGCTGCACCCATTTCAGCTGAACCAAGAACATGCTTGACATCTAGTTTCTTCCATTTTCAGGCAGCCTTGCCACAGGGAATTGTGCCATTTGTATTTGCAAGGGAATATAATCTGCACCCAGATGTTCTAAGCACAACGTAAGTTACTGAACCAAATCGAGTGATTCGAACTCCACAATTTTCGTATGCTTCGTTGGCCATATGAATGGAATTTTCAACGATTGTCTTACACGAGTAGCCATTCATTTCAAACACTACAACTGCAAGCACATTACTGCAATTTCGGCTTCCTGTTTTTTGGGGAAGTTCCATTCAACGATGATGCTTTGATTTGCATAGCGTTGCTGAATTTGAACAAATCGTAGTCCTCTAATTTCCATTCTTGGTTTGTTTTCTGCAGTCTCATCTTTGGAATGATCGTGTCGTTGCCCATCACAATCTTATACTACATTTTATTGGGCATATGATCAAAAGGATTGGGCATCACGTGCTGATCATCATCCATCAGCAGTCTTGAGCAGACCATCTAAAGAAATGCTGCGATTTTGGCACCAAGTCCAGGTGGGCCACGACGACTGTGCTAACATTCTGCAGAGTACCAACACGCTGATTACAAGAGGGGAAAATGAGTAGGAATGCCATGTTAGCATGAAATCTAAGGATCTATGATACTCCTTTGCTTTCAAGGATTTTGATCTTTGAAGGCAATTTTAACAACTGTAGCCAAGTTCAAAAAATAATAATAATAATATTCTATATGTCTAGATGTCTTTATGTTCATGTTTCACAAACAAAGAAAACTAAAGGATTGATTCCTTACCCATGAGTCCCCCATCTGTTGGTCTGCTGCTGTCATAGCTTATAGTCATTTTTAACACAGACCACTCACCGGACAACTCAAATGGTTCGAGTGATGGGACTGATTAGGCAGATATAAGAGGCGATGCTCAAAACGATTTGGGATTAGAGAAGAATCTTCAGAGTGCATGATCAGTTAGCCAAGAAGCACTTATTCCTATTCTAGGCTTCTACTGTTCTTTTTCCATGGTAAGTAATATCTCATTCTACGCAAGTCATTCAAGGAAGAAAAATATATAGGCCATATATATTGGTTTTTCTCTTTCTTTTAATACATATATATAAAGGGGGGGGGGGGGGGT
>JAXCLR010000081.1:410379-425629 GCA_035584095.1 Annona squamosa
ATATCACATCATTTGACAACTTTTACTCCTCAAAACTTTTCATTAAAAGTTTTACTCATTCCCAAACACAACCTTAGTAAGTACGAAACAGAATTTGCAAAATCTCAATAAGATTAAGACAAAAATGCAAATAGGCCCCAAATAAGTAAACTTTTAGATTTAAAAGGAAGGACTCATGAAATTCAGGTCAGCCACAAAATTAACGTCAGTCGAAGGTAGACAGTGATCTGTTAATTTGTCATGAGATCATGGACTTCGGTGGACTCGGCTCTGATAATCTTTTTAGGTACCTTTTATACTAATAATTAAACCAAAAGGACAAAATTATACTCAAGTTTTGTATTCGCGGAATATGATGGATCAAAATTAACAATAATGCATATTCCATATTCCCTTAGATGCATGTATTATAATGGGGTGTATTATGTAATTACAACTAAGGGGGGGATAATTTGGGCTTTTGTTTCAATGAAACTATTTTTTAATATATTTTTAAAATTTTTCTATAAAACTCTCAGTCTAGTTGTATTTAACTTGAGTATTAAGTTTTATTAATTTTTCTCATCAAAAAAAAGTTTGATAATTTTTAAAAACTTGTACATATAATTTTTTTATTTTTCAAAATAGGGATATTTTAGTCATTTAAAAGTACTAAAATTCTCCTCTTTTTAAAAATAAAAAATACATATACACATTGTCAAAAATGGTAAAACTTACTTTATAGATTAAATATACATATATTAAGAATTTTATAAAAATAAAAAAATAAAAAATGGAATCTAGGCATGTTTAGCAACTCTAAAAAGTTTTCAAACCAAAACTTTTCATTTTCCACAACTATTTTAATTTTTTAAAATTATTTTTTTCACATTCAATTAACTTACTTTTCAATCATTTTTATATTACTATACATATAACTAACCTATATATTTTTACTTTATTCCTTTTACTCCTCGTCATTATCCATATTATATCATATTATTTTATTTTATTTTAAAAACTTTTCACTTAAAAGTTTTATCACTTCCAAACACACTTTATTTTTTATTCTAAATTTTTCATGTATTGAAAACTTTTATACTCTGTATATATCAGACATTTTACCATACACGTGGTCAATTCAAGCCACACGATTTTATTCAACCGCCCCTAAATCAAGTGATTTGTTGGAGACAAAATTTTTTATACATATGCGAGAAGTACTTAGATTTTATGCATTATAATATTTCACAATTTTTTAATATTTTATTGTAATTTTAAAAATAGAAAATGAGACATGAATATCTGACTTTTTTTAAAAAAAAATTTAAGGTTGTACCATAGGTAGTACCGAAAAATAAATGTGGAGTTCACAACTAGGCCTCCGGATGGGACGAGGATGTAATATGAAGAAAACCCTTTTATTTTTTTAGTTTCATTGTATATAAGTCTCATCTATAAATGTGTAAAATCAACATAATAAAATTGTTCAATATTAAAATACCAACTTTAAAATAATTTTTTTAACATCTAAACCATCTAAAATATCAATAATATGTAAATAAATGATTCTATAAAGTATTGTTAATCTAACACATGTTTTAATGAATCTAAACATTTTTTTATAATTTACACATAAATACACTTATTTCTGAGCAAATATAGCCCATTCGTATATTGGATTAGGATAAAACTTAATCTCCACGCTAAAGAAATAGTGTAAAATACAATGAATTGATTCAATTTTCTATCACGATTCAACGTTTCAAAACTGAAAAGAATTTCACAAAATTACTTCTATAAAATTCAATTTCATAGAAGTATTCTCATATATCAAATACACTTAAATTAACAGTTGCACCGAAACTAAGTACACGCACAGACACGGTATTAGTGCTTCCAAAGATTGGCCCCGGAAAGCTCTTTGAACAGGAGGAGAACTTTTCAAAATTCCCAAGAACACTGGACCACAAAAGAATCACCAGAATGGGCCTCACCACGTTTGAGAAAAGAATGTAAGGGGAAAAGGGGGGGGGGGGGGGGGGGGGAACACGCGCGCGCACAACCGCCAAACTCACCCCCTTCTACTAGGGGTGCAACTTGGTCTGGGTAGGTTTGGATAGAGGTCGACCCTACCCTTGCTCTATTTTTAAAAATTTCTACCATATCCTATTTTAGACCGGGTCGGTTCTAAAATACCCTACCCTATTTTTCAAGAGCGGATCGGTTCCAATTCCGGTTCCAAATCGGTTCTAAAAAATATATATAATCATGTTCATCTATTACATATCTATAAAATGGTTGTTGTTAGAAATGATTTTCTAGATGCAACCCAAAAAATTTGTACAAACAGTATCTTGTGTTTTACCGCTTCCCTGTCTTCTTTTGATTACACACCTAACTTTAGATACCTCTTCCCATCTAACGAAACCTGCATATAAACTAGCCACAAGCCCATTGTACTCTGCCCCATCAGCACCCAACTTAAACAGCATCCTATAAGCAAGCTCAGCAATATGCATGTTGTTTTTCAACCTACAAGCAGACAGCATCCTATAAGCAAGCTCAACAATACCCATGTTGTTTTTCAATCTACAAGCAGACAGCAAAGCTTCCCACACATATCAACTAAAGCAGTTTCAACTAGCAAGCAGACACAAAGCTTCCCATATATATAAACAAAAGCAATTTCAACTAGCAAATCAGAGTGAAACCCAAGTCTGAGAACATACCCATGAACAGCCTATCCATGATTCAATGAACCCAACAGCGTGCAAGCTTGAATGACGCTTGTCATCACTGCTCCATCTGGCTTAAGATATGAAAATTCAAGCATTTGATGAAATAACACTGAAAGTTTCACACGGAATCATGTTTTCTATGTATCCATGGATGATTGCAGCCCATGAGACCAAATTCTTATGAGCCATGCTGTCAAACACGTTTTGTGCTGCTATCATATTGTCGCTTTTGGCATACATGTCCAAGACTACTATCTCCACCTCAACAAGGAATCCTAACCCCGATTTGTTATTAAGGAGTGGATCGAGTAACCGTAAGCAAAAATCAAGCTGAGAACTATGAAAGAATTTGGATGCTCATGTTCCAATCTCATCTCCCCAGAAATCCGCAGTGCTTTAGAGGCAGACCGAGGAAAACATATCCAGAAATCATAGCGGTCCATGCGACAACATCCTGCTCGGGCATTACGTCAAACACCTCACGAGCGAGGCCCTGCTTTGGCATAGGATTTGACGAGATGAGTTGCAAAGAAGCCGCAGATGGATGATCCTTGAGTAATGATTCATGCGTGGATCTGCTGGATTGTGAGGATTTGGGGTTGGCATTTGAGAATGCGGGCATAGAAATTGAAAAGATCATGGGTTTTACAATTTTAAAATGCCACTGATTTTTAAAAATCTAAAAAAAATATCTAAAAGTCTCCAAAAATAGTAAAAATTGATACATATGTTAAATAAACATAGATTAACCATTGTATAAAAAAATTTTCAAAAAAAAATTAAAAAAATAGGTACAGTGCACCTGAGTGCATTGAGGCTAAACGCACCCAGGTGCACTGGATTAGGTTCCTTTTATTAAGGCATGAACCAAAAACGACTGCTGCAACGCTGCCTTGCTGGTCCTAGACGGGAAGACCAGAGATGGAGAAGAGAACATGCGTGGCCGATGGCGACAACCAACAAAGTGGAGGGCGTCGATGTTCTGACGATGGCGTTGGAGAAGGTGACAGTGTTGGAGAAGAGGCGATGTCGATGGCAACAAGGCAGAGGGCGTTAGCGTTCCGGCACTGGCATTGGAGAACAGGCGACGACGACGACATCGGCGTTGGAGAATAGGGATTTGGGAATTTAGGACATAAACACAGAGGCCAAAAAAGCACGATAGAGTAATGAGCCCGCATTTACAAACCTCATAATATATACATATTTATTATAATAATATTATATAAATTCGGTTCGGTTCCGGGTACCCGACAGCTGGAACCAACCCTACCCAAATTACACCGGGTATTTTAAAACCGGAACCGAACCGACCCTGCGGGTAATTCTAGTAGAACTGAACCTACCCTATTTCGGGTACCCATCAGGTCGACCCGTGGGTACCCGACCCAAGTTGCACCCCTACCTTCTACAGTTGAGTGACCATTTGTAATTCCCTTTGATATAAAAAATTCTTTTTTTAATTTTTTTGTTTTCTATGGTTAGATACTTTTAATTTATTATCAAAATAATTTTTAGTTACAACATTAAGCGTTTAGGTCGCATGCATGCATTTTCTAATTGTTCTCCTCCATCAACAACAACAGAGCCCAGTAAATAATCAACAACATAAAAATAAGGAAGTAATAAAAAATCAAGGACCAAAGAAATAATCTCTACAAATCAATAGTTACAAACCAATCAAATGTTTTGTTCGAACTCCTGAGCCAAAAATTCGGAAACGCACAACCTAAGCATCAAGATAATCCTTCCATATTTTCTGGCCGTACCCTGCCCACATCTCAGCTGCTAATAGTATGTCCTTTATTGAAATTTTGTAAATATGCATACAAAGTTTGACCAATATTACATCTATGTCCCAAAGTTTGCCAAAATTATAAATATGCCCACAAGATTTGCATAAATTTGCATGCATATCCTCCAATTATGAGGCCATTAATTTTTTAAGTTTTTCAGTCTAATGACGAAAATGCTCTTTAAACTAAGTATTACACTTGCAATTTTTGCAAATATTGTAAGCATATTTTTAAAATAATAATATAGGTAAAAATATATAAATATATAAAATAATGGAATAACAAATATATTTACAATTTTTGCAAAAGTTGCAAGTGTAATACTTGGCTCAAATGGCATTTTTGTCTTTTTACAAAATAATCTAACAGCCTTATAATAAAAAGGATACAGTTGTAAATTTATGCATATCTTACTTAGGGATATAAATACAGTATTTGTCAAACTTTGTAAACATATTAGCAAAAATCCCTTTTTAACAGTTCGCAAAAAGTGTGGATTTTTGCCAAATTTGCCATGCCATGCATGCCACCTACATCTTTAGACAGAAGGATGACAGTCGAGCCTGCCCAAGAACAACAAACGCTTCCCACACACCACATAACACCTAATAACAGAATAGCGTGAAACCAAAGTATTATGCACTAAAGAGAGTAATGTCATTGAAATCAACAAGATAAATAACCACGGGCTGGGGGAAAAAACAAAATAAAAGATGACCACAAATCTAGGCAAATAAAAGCCTAAGAATACTTAACAGAAGCCCGCTTCCATTACTCACAAGCTTCAGAAAACCACTAGGAAAACCTGAAATTTTATTAAAAACGACGCCACTGTCAAAAGCAATATCAATAATCCAAAAAAACAAAAAAGCCGAAAAAAACATAGTAACAAAGGCTCCTAAGTTTAGTCTAGCAATACCACAGTTCAAATAAGGAACTCCCACCCGCCCTGCCACAATGCTCCTCTCACGTCAATTGCAGCATGAGCCAGGTGTTATATAGCTGCGACCACGCACATGACAGATTATCAAACAACTGAAACTTAAGGATGAAATGCAATTGTACAAAAAGGAAAATAAAACATCTTAACCCACATTTATGCAAATGCTAAAGAAACAACAGGACTTGAAAAATCAGCACTTGAGATGGTCCAACCGACTAAAAACATATCAGCCAGTTTCACAAATAAGCCCATACCTAGCATATCTTGGGGTCTAAGCTGCCCAGAGTGCTCCAGAACAATAGCTGAGATCACAAAGGGCTCAGGAAGTAGGCCTGCATCATTTAACACAAGTACACGTTTAGGAATATCAACAGGCTAGATCAGGGAAGATAACAGACTGGAAAGAAAATACAAAACCTACCTTTAGCTGCTTATTCAAACATGACTCAATCCTTATGTACGTACATTCACTCACCAAAGTTCATCTCCGAGTATCTGCAACATCAGTCCATTGAGGTTATATAGGGGAGGAAAAGATGGTATCACAGTCGAGCTCATAAAACCACTGTTTCAAGGACCGAACTGAACCGGTCAGACCATGAACTGCTCATGTCACAGTTCATTGACACTCGGTCATAAAAATGGTTAATGGACTGGTTCGGTTTTCAAAAATTCTTCATGGGGTAACAGTGAAATCTGCAATTGATGAAAGGATGTTTGCCTAAGATTAAACTGGTCAAGAACAAGAATTTACCTGCGAGGCTTGTTCTGCCGCTGACCAAATTCATCATTCACAATCTCTGAAAGAAATTGACAAACAAATCACTAAGATTGAAATAGTGCATAAACCAACACAAGAATGCCTAACAGTTGCAATAATTCTAGAAAGCAACAACAAAGAATACCAGGTCTTTGAGGTAGTTTTGATACATTATTAGCTTTGTTAATGCCTGCTTCTCTGCAAAACAAAAAATCAATAGTAAGCTCATTTGAAGGGCTGAAATATATATAAATTGAGAATAGAACTATAATCCACAGATCCCTACATTTGGTATGTCTTCCATAAAAGTTGACTCATTCAGACAGGCAGTTAAAAATTAAAATTAAATCAACGATGCACCAACAGACAGGCATTAGCTGTATATCCTGGGAACTATCAGGCATCTCAACTCTTCTGCAGTAAACCATTGCTAGGTTAACATGGTGCAAAAAAATCATGCTGATCCAAGAATGGGGTGAGAGATGTCATCTGGATCCACCAAAATCCAAATAAAGTGAGAGTTCACCGGCCAACATGTTGATCGTTGTGGTGGAAAGAACTAATCAGAGCAAGAAACTGGCCAATTCTGGTCACTTCTTGTGCAGTATCAGTACCTGTTGGCTAACCAATGAGCCTCGAGTAGTCAAGTTTGTCATGGCAGGAATTCCCTGCATCAGTAAATTTTCCAAGGAGCAGGCGCAGAACTAACTCAAGTTTAGACAAGATTGTAGTCAATCCCATGCCTTCAGTTGCAAACACTAAGCACAACCTAACCTGACAATTCTGGTTGGGTGTTTTCATGGATAATTTTGAAAACTTGCATAGAAGTGTGGTGGGATCTTGTGTTTTAATTGGGATATGGAACATGCACACACACAAGCATGCAAACTGATAATCGCTAAATCAACTTGGTTGCCTAATGTCTCACCTATTGACAATGCCGGAACCAGGACCTTCGACAAAGGGGGCAAATTCACAAGAAAGGGAGGGCATAATATTATTTGAGAGGAGGCAACCATATAAAAATGAATTATATTTTTAAATTTTTTAAAAATTTTACAGGAGTTTTTTTAATTTTCAAAAGTTCAGACGGGCCAATTGCCCCACCTTAGCTCCATGTGGTTCCACCAACTACTATCAACTAACTCAACCATATTTCAAATTAGATGAGAGAGACTAAAATTTCTTAGCACAAGCTTTGGCAAACCTAACCCAAACCAAACATGGATGAGAGACACTAAAATTTCTCAGTACAAGCTTTGGAGAGTGCAGACCCAACCAAACCAAACATAGGATTAAGAAAGATTTCACAAAGTTTACAGCTATTATGCAAAAACCAAGACTGTTTATGCATTATGCCTTTGATCACTGTATTTCCCCTTAACACGTTTTTCTGATTTTTTCATTATTTACCTATTATCTGCCCCATGTAAAATATACAGAAAACCTAAGCACAGAGTGCTGCTTTTAGATAACAAACACAACGGAAGCCTGAAAGTTAGTCCAATAGTCATTTTCAAAGTGTATAATTTGGACCCTTACAATCATTCCAGCATGCCATAAAGGCCATTATTAGTACTGCTACAAAATTCATATTGAGTTGATGGGTCCACCAGAGCTGGATTGCTACCTTAATGGAAACATTTCACTAAAGTAAAAAGATTGCTTGCAGCACCAACAGTTTGCACTAAATATCAGAAACAGTATCAGAATGCTTTCTTACTTAGAGGTGCTGAGAGATGTTTGTCCAGATGGACGTCCATAATAGCCCCCATCCACAGCAATATAAGGTGGGCAATACGTGGCCCCTAGACCTGCAGCTCCTGCCAGCACTGGCACCCTGGAAATCAATTTTAAAAACATGGTAAACCAAGTGATCAGATTAATATGTATTCAGATGATGGTGCGGAAGAGGAACATTTAAGATGATAGTACAGAAAAGGAACAAGGAAAATTATGAACTTTTAGGGACAGAATATAATTTATCTGAAAATTGTGAAATTGTACCTGAAAATTATAAAATAAGCTTCCTTTAGTTCCTAAACCATTAGCATTATATATTAAAATACTTTGATAAAAAAGATTAAATTAATAAAAAATTTCCCTAAGAAATTTAATATATCATAAAATGAATTTTACAGGTTTTCAAACATACTATAAATAATGGAAATTTTCTAAAGTTCAAAAACAGAAAGCATTTTTAATTTTTGATGAAAATTAGAGAACAGCATTAACTTGTGAAATACATTTCAAAAATATTATAAAACTTTTGGATGAAAAGTTTTTGGTAAAAAGTTGTTACATTGAAACAAAACGATGTGATATGGTAGGGGTAATGACGAAGAGTAAAGAAAATAAAGTTTAAATAGATAGGTTAGTTGTGTAAAAATAATTGAAAAGTAGGATAGTTGTATAGAAAGATGTGAAAAAACGATTAAAAAATAGGATAATTATAAAAAGTAAAAAATCTTAGATTGAAGAGTCTTAGCCTGACTTTTTTTACCATTTGCCAAACGCACCCAAAAATAAATCCTTGCAAATCATCTAATATTATTCTATAAAAAAGTCAGATTTATTTTTAAAAAAATAAAATAAATTTTTATTTAAAATTTTAAAATCCCAAAATCAACCAGATCTTGGAAGGTTTTGAGTTTCTCAAAACAAATCCTGTCTATAAGCACAAGTCAAAGTAGATTAAAAAGGTCAAAGAATGCCCTTTCACAAGATTCCATAAGATTAACTCCATAGATCTATGTTCCACACAAGATGCATTTAAGTAATTGCTGATTAAATCTTCTGTAAAGTTTGAAAATCACGAATTCTAATCGCTCCTTCAATCTTCAACCCCCCCCCCCCCCCCCCAAAAAAAAAAAAAACCTCAGTTATTAAACCCTATTTTTCCTTCCCCCAAAATTTCAAATGAATCCACTTAAATCACCCAAAATTCATAAGCAAAACAGTTTTGATTCCTCTAAAACACACAGAGAGATGTAGAAAGGACAAATTTGGGTTTTGGATTGGGAAGAGAGGTTCTTTTCACCATAGCAGAGTCAAAAAGTGTCAGAATATAGCCTTATCGATATGCCAACCTGGTATACTCATACATCACAGCCCATTCTTTTGGGCCTTGCCCATTTCAGGATTGGATTAAACTAAAGTCTAATTTATTGACATGTTTTTAACTTTCGGGCATTATAATTCAGGTTAAAATGATTCAAAAATCTAGAAGTTTATACTTTTTTATCCAAATAAACTTTCACAGAAACAGAACCTCGCTGTTTTGGTCCACCTTGATAATGACGTGAAATTCGATCCATCCATTATATTTAGGATCATTTGTTTGAGTAGGAAACCGAGTTTAATCCAAATCACAGATGTGCATGGGCCACATCTAATATAACTGGAAAATCAACATAATAAAATTGCTTAATCTGTACATCAATTTCAAAACTGTAAATCCAACACCTAAACTGCCCAAAACATTCTTTATAAATTGGATGAATGGTTCTACAAACTATTATAACATTCTAACACATCTATGAATGGATTCAAGTGCTTTTCAAAATTTAACAATTATATATTTTTAAGCAGGTACAGCCCGCCTAAGATTCCAATTGAAATAAAGTTTGGCCACATGATAAAACAAATGATACTGACAGGAGGATTTAAATTTCAACATCAAAGCGGGCCCATTCAAGTGGTTCCCACAAGGTTTACCCAAAGTGGAATCCTCCAAATAACCAAAAATTGTACGCTAAATCATTTAGGAAACAGAATACGATGCTTCCTTTATTATGAATGGTTCGTTTATGAATGAGTTCTCTCTAATATAAATGGTTGATTTATATATGTAAAGAACACTCCAGTATTCTATGCATAAAATATGTTTTATATTAAATATAACTAAGGAAATCAGGCTTGGGTACCTCTGATTCATGTTCACATTTTCAAAAAGCCAACCCTAATATTGCCTTTTCATTGGGCCCTTCAAACAGAAGCCAAGTTGCACCACTAGATATACTTAAGTAAATAAAAGTAAGTACAAGTAGTAATATTGTAATAATAAAGGGTCACAATCTCATGGAACCTTTCCGTTTGGTGCCAACATATTGTTTAACATTATTTGGTTCATCATGGGATCAAAATCATTTCAATCAGAGTTTTGGGTAAGTAGTACATAGTACATGCTTAAAAATGTACACAGTCATGTTTAAATCATGGGGGGGGGGGGGGGAACAAAAATTAGATCTATTCCTAGATGCACTGGATTGATATAATGACTCATAGAATCATTGATCTACATAGAAAGCATGTTTTAGATGTTCATTAACAACTTTGAAATTCATATGTACATGAAATAATTTTATTACAATGATTTTATACTTTTATTAGATGGGGCTCGTGCACAACTTTAATTTCCATGAAACTTGGTTTCCCAATTAAAATAATAATTTTAATTGTAATGAGGAATGGATTTTATATAATCATAGTGGGCCCCAAATGGAGATGTTTCGTGAATTTAAATTCATGGAACCAGTTCCGTAGGATTGGACTAATAAGGAACGAAAAAGCTCAGAACTCGCTTTAATAAATAAGCAAGATATTTACCATGTCATTTCTGAACTTCCAAAACCAAGTTGTGGTTGTGCAACATATCCAGGAAGAGCCATACCAACAGCAGGAACACCAATCCCACCATTATGCTGACCCCCAAATTGCATTACTGCAGAAATAGAAAGACAAGGTGAGAACATCACATTTCAAATGAACTGCTATGCAGAAAGAACAAGAAACTATATCCGACAAGACCATTTACATCTTCAGTAATACATGTTTAAGTGTTCAAATGACCCCACAGAGAAGCATGGCTGCTGAAACCATACCTGGAAGCAGCGCTGGAGTTCCAGGAAAGTTCTGATCACCATGAGAAACACCCATAGCCCCAGTGGCGCCAATAACTTGGGCTCCACCGTAAAGAAAAGAGCCCCTTCCACTACCTTGAATACTAGCTTTTCCCTTCCCCACCAAAGCTGACTTAGATTTATTTGAACCTTGTAATAATTCTATTTCTCCAACATCAACAGGATTCGTTGATGGTGCTGGAGGTGGAGAAGACGACCGCGTCCCACTGCGCTGACCTGTCTGCTGAGCAGCAGCTTGTAAAACAGGTTGAGAGAGATTTTGAACTGGTCTTTGATGTGCAGAAGGCAGCTGCATTTGTCCCAAAACCCTAGTAAGCTGGTTGGGAGATGAACCTGGTTGATGGTTAAGCTGCCCTGTGACAGCTAGGCCCCTACCCTGAACCTTTGATTGAGGCAATTGCATGGTATTGACAGGTGAAGACAACCCAGAAGAATGCTGCAAGTTGTTCAATGGTTTCCCGCCAACTGCATGAACAGAATCACCTGAGAAATGCCTATCCTGGGAAGCAGAGTCGACCACAGCTTTTCCTCGCATTAATGTACTTGAGTGGGATGCAGAGAAGTTCTCCTCTACAACTACAGAAGGCTGATGATTCCTATTTACTCCTCCAGTGTGTGCATCCCTCCTTTGAACTGTCGGGACATCTTGAGTGGAAGTTCCAGATGGATAAAATGGAGGAGAAGCAGAGCTCAAGCTTGAAGCAAACACATTTTTCTGAATAGCAAAAGATTCAGGCTGCGAATTCGAAGAATGAGTGGACAGCCTTCCTGAATTAGCATTTGAAGGGCTCTCCAACGGTTTCCCAGATCTGTATTGCAATAAAGTGATAAAATGTAATAATTATTATTTTATGGGCATACCACTGTGAAATACAAACAGAATGAGGCATAAGAACTGCTTACTGCTTATTTTGAGAAACCAGTGCTGTATAATTCCCTTTCCCGTGGGGTTCATACCTCCTAGGCCCTCTACCCCTCACAATCTTCTGATCACGGTTTTGGATGTTATTGTCATCATAAATTCTGGACCTGTTCCCTCGTACATATCCACGATCTGTTCCACGATATCTACCACGACCTCGAAAATGACCCTTAGACCGTCTCCTTTCCTGAGAATTTATGAGATAAAAATGGTGGCACTTTAAGTAATTTTACATACAAATTCTGCTGTAATAGACTTCTAAATGATGCCTACTACTTTCCTTAAGGGAACAATGAAGAAGAAAAGGGGAAAAAAAACAAAAATGAATCCACAAGCACAGTAAAGTTCAGAATATAAACCTCCTCATAGCGTGAGTCTTGCAAATTCAGCTCTTCAAATCGATCGTGAACCCATTCCCGATTATCTTTCGATTCCCACAATTTTCGTCCACCAGGTGTGCGTCTAAGAAAGAGAAGGAAATTAAAGCATTAATATTATGCAAAATGTTGCATCTGTACTGACATATTTTACATATAGACAATTTCACTGAAATTTTTTGCGTGATGCATCAATTTCGCCCAACCATAATATTTGGATGAAATCTTAAGCTAGCCCTACATCCGTACAACTCGTTTTGATTGGTGACCAGTGTGGAAACTACATTAAAAAATATATGCCCATATAGAACTACTGTGCAAAAGTTTTTTTTTTTGTTTTTTTTTTTAAAAAAAACAACAAAAACAAAAAAAGTAGACAATACACTATTAGAAATTGCCAAAAATTTAGAGCACACATTCGCCTATATAAGACAAATTTTTTCAATAGACATGATGTTTAACTAAATCCTTATTAAGTTCAAAGCAAAATTTCTGTCAGTTTTATATTTTCATTTAAAATTTCCTTTCAACTGACACATCTAAGGTTCTGTTTGAACATACGTTTTTGTATGCTGTCAGCACTTCTACAAGTTTTCAAACCACTTGACCTTATCTAAAAGTGCTGCAATTCCTAGAAAATTGCCTAATCTTATTAAAAGTTGGTGCAGTTGCGGGAAACTGGTAATTAACACTTCTGCCAAAAGTACTGGCAATAGAGTTTTGCGGCAAATGGACGCTTCGCCAAACAGGCCCCAAATCTATTATTAAGACCAATTCGAAAATCATAACCAGATAAGCAGTTTAGTTATAACCAATTTTAAGCTCTTACCTGTTCACCTTACTTATAGATGATGAACTTACTAGACATTTACAAGAAGATATACCTTGACACATGTTATTTGCAAATGATATAGTCATAATAGACGAGATATAAAGACCCCGAAAAATGCAGATAGAAGTAATTAAACAAGATATGAAGACGTTATAGATTACAGAAAATGTAGTTCATGATTGTAAAGAATGGCACGACAAGATTTATAAAGTTGACCCTGCCAAAGGTGGAAAATTGCTTAGGATGATGGGGATAATGGCAGAGATGGTGTCCTGATGGCTAATAGATGAAACAAGGAAGTAAATTTGAAATTAAACAAGTGGAAAGATGCACTAGAATCTAATGGTTTAGAATTAGTTAACAAAAACCCAAATATATAATATAAAACTATAATAATTGTGAGCACTTAAATGAGAAACCAATTAAGACTTCAAACGAAGCACTATTAAGAACGATTACTTCTCTAGGATCAATACTTCAAGAAAGTGGAGGAATATAAAAAGACTAGGAATAGAATCCAAGTAGGCACAAAATTCCAGGACTTTGATGACAGAAATTTGTCAATTATGTAAACATATACGAGCGGGTTGCTGCTTGATTCAACTCAATACTATGGGACAACAATTTCTCCCAAAACAGCCAAGGGAAACAAGGAGTAAACTCTTAAAATTAGAAACACCGATGAAATTCTGCCAAAATCATATATTACAAATGTTATCTTTCACGTGAAAAATGGCCTAATTCTGCAGAATACAAGTGTAAAACCATAAAAAGAGGCTAAAACCTTTCCGGTTTAACATGACTTCTATGGAAGAGCAAAAAATTGACAGAATATTCAACAAAGTGCAAAGATAAAAAGGAATTACCTATGCCGTCCCCCACCATTATCCCTAAACCTATCATCGTGCATGTAGAAAGCGCCAGCAGTAGGCACTGCAAACGGCTCGCTTTCTCTCTTCTCCTCCTCCCCCCGGCTCTTCCCTCCAGAAGCAACCGCTGCTGCTTGTCCGCCAGATTCTGCCGCCTCGGCTGCTACCTCCATGTTTTCAAACTCTTCTTGTACTTGCTCTTCCTCAATCTCCTCTGCTTCCGCTTCCTCTCCTTCTTCTTCCTCAATCTCCTCTTCCTCGTCATCAATCTCGGACTCCTCGTCATCATACACAGGCGCTCCACCCTGACCATCCGATTCTCCATCTGATCCGATCCCAGCCCTCGGAAGGGACCTACTCTCTCGCCTTGCGCCCTCGTCATCCCCCTCCTCCTCGTCGTCGCTCGCCTCTCTTCGCCGCATCGCCAAGGGAAGCACCGACTCCTCAGGATCGCTCTCGTAATCCGCCTCCTCTTCACCCGCCTCAACCGCCATCGCCGCAAGAGCCAAACCGTAATCCTAGATTCCCAATGAGATGAGAAAACCCCAAACCCTAGGTTCTCGTTGAGATCTGAGAAGCTCTGGATATGATGCTTGCTGGGGCAGAAAGCGGAGAGACCGACGGGAATTGGCTATTTATACGAACATGCCGCCGATTTCCATCTGCTGTTGGTGTTTGAAAGAAGCGTTCCAACTCAAAACTCCGCGTCAGGTTGGGTTTGAGAGAGAGAGAGAGAGAGCGGGGGGGGGGGAAGGAAAACAAAAGGAACGTGCTAGAAGTGAGAACTGAAGATGAAGGCGTGAGAAAGAGAAATGGAGAGCCGGACGGATTAGAGAAGGGGGAAGTTATGCGTCCAAGCCACGAGAAATTTCTGCACAACACAGCAGCAAAGCAGCGGTGCGCTACGCTGCAAGAGTACGATCGAACGTGCGAGAAGAGGCAGAGAATGTGATCCGAACCGCAAATTACGTTTGGAATATCGTCCAGACGTCTGAGATCATATAACCATCTAATCTGAGTTCTCACAGAAACACTAAGGGTGTGTTTGGGAATGAATAAAATTTTTGGTGAAAAGTTTTGAAGAATAAAAGTTGTCAAATGATGTGATA
>JAXCLR010000081.1:425729-500989 GCA_035584095.1 Annona squamosa
GAAAAGTTGTAGAGAATGAAAAGTTTTAGATTGAAAAGTTTTAGGTGAAAACTTTTTATCCTTGCCAAACACCCCCTAAAATCAAGCGGAAGTGTAAAACTTATTTTGATTCTTCCAAATACAATTGGAATGTTTTAATAATGTATACGATTAAGGTCTAATGTCTCTTTTACTCATCATTTTGTGAAACTGTCAAGAGTCTAGTAGCAACTGCCATACATGTACATATGAAATGACTAGTGTACCCTTTGTTGTTAGATTTTTTTTTTTTTTTTTTTTTTTGGTATGGAACCCTTTGATGTAAGATTGTTGAAGCGTCTTTTCCGTCGAAAACATCAACTATCACCACTTTCTTTTTTTATATGTTACTCTTCATTTTTTAGAAATTGCGAAATTAGGTGTACTTAATATCACAACTACTTCTAATTTTACATATATATATATATATATCACAAATTTTTTCCACCGCAGTTGTTAACAGATCCTAACAATGTTGGTTATAAAAAGAATTTTGAAAAAAATCGTAAGTATAGAAAGAATTGTTGAAAATCCATGGATATGTAAGAGATAATAATCAAAATTCATGAGTATATGCTGTATATATTTGATAAGAAAAAGGCCTTGATGATACGGCCAAGTTTGCCAAGAACTTTTTTTTTTTTTTTTTTGGATTGAGTTGGAGCTACTGCTCGCAATTGATGCTGGTTTGCACTTTGCAGAGAGGGGGATTCGAAACTCCGACGTTAGGCAGTCATGCCCGCATGAGCCCGCATGAGCTACCAACTGCCCTATGGCAGGTGCTCAGTTTGCTAAGAACTATATCTGCATTCCTGAAATAAAAAACAAAAAAAAAATTGCGAATATGACAACATAGTTTAACAAATTTTCAAAGAGTCACTTTAGTGGAAGCCGGGTTACAGCAATGAAGTTTTTTTTTTTTTTTTTTTCCCTTTTTTGTTGGTATGTGTGTGTGAAATTATATGAAAGTTATTTGTAATTTTTGAAATTGCGTAGGTTTGCTGACATTATGGTTAAAATAACAGAACCATGTCATCATCATTCCGAAGATTACACCCTCCACTGGTGTCTCCACAATTCACAGCGATCTTACCACCCAAATCAGAAACCGCTATTGTCGCTGATCTTGGCCTTGATAACCGTCTCGTCTTGCTGTCTCCTTCATATTCATGCATAACCACGTGGTTCGTGCGCTCATCCAGCAAAGTGGGTGCAAATGAGTTTGTTTTTTTTTTTTTTTTCCAGTAGCAGCAGAAAGAAAGAATAGTGCATGCAGTGACGAAGGGATTTATAGAAGGAACATAGATGCGGCTGGCAGCAGTGGTGTAGTTTTGTCAGATTGGAAGAAGAATGGTCGTGAGCTCCCGAGTTCCCAAAAACTGTGTATTATTTCAAAAGTGTATGAATGCATGAATTCACGGTGTGTGTGGAATTGGTTGAAAAGAAGTGAATGTATACGTATGGGTAATGTGTTTGGCTTGACATGGTTCTTATGTCCAATAGAATGTGATGAGAGGTGCGTCCCCAATTACTGTTAGTGCTGGATATGTATGGTGCGATTTTAGGTCACTGAGATGACTTTGCCAATGGTGGAAATTGAGAATTGGCGAAGGATGTGTTACATTTTGGATTAGCTACATTTTAGCTTTGGTTGCAAGTAGGTTTAAAGCAGTAGCAGACATGGAGAATTTGGTGGGTTGACGAACGCAGTACTTGTAGCCCTCAAAATGCATGCATGGGCCGCCGAACAGGCCTTTTAGTCGATGCTGATTCTGGGCCTGAAATTATGAGGGTGTAGCCCGCCTATGACTATGACCAGAAGAGATGGTATGCCAATGCGTTATGTGGGGCAATTCTACGGCAAAAGGCCATTAGCTAGAAGGTAAACGACTGATGACTAGGGGTGTTATCGGATCGGGTTGAACAGGTTGAAGCCTAATCCTAATCCTAACTCATTTAATATATCTCAACCTTAATCCGTTTATTAACCAATTTAAAAAACTTCAACCCTAACCCACTTACAACCCATTTAATAAATGGATTAACGGGTTGTTAACGGGTTGTGTTTATTACTAATTTTCATGCTAAAAATCTTCAATAGAATTTGTAAAATTAAATAAATTAAATAATTCGAAGCTAACATACCTAGATTTAATTTATTTTAGGTTGAAAATATCGGCACCAATCTCAAGTCATCTCTTTAATGTCAATTCCTATTATAAATATTATATATGTGTGTATATTATAATATATTATATTAAATGAGTTATACGGGTTGAATGGGTTGGACGAGTTAAATAAACGGGTTGGACGGGTTGACGGGTTGCGAAGCCTCAACTCTAATCCGTTTATTTAATTAAATGGTTGAACGGGTTGGCGGATTATAACCCATTTATTCAAAAATCTCAACCCAAATCCATTTATTAACGGGTTGAACGAGCGGGTTAACGAGTTGACCATGACCATTAACACCCTACTGATGACCCGTGGCAGGGCAGGCTATAGTTACAACAATCGGATGACTTTATTATATTGATTCTCATCTCTTTAAATGATGAAAAGCACATCGGAGAAAATAAATCATGTAAACCTTTCTAGGGTAAAGTGTCGTTTGTGCCCGCCTTGATGATTTTATAAAATCCAATCCTACAATCAAACATGTCTTTTACCTATTAGCACCTATTTAGCCAAGATACTACAATCATTTGGATCTCCAAAAATTAAATAGTTTAAGAGTGAACAGATTCAAATCGTTTTTATTATTAGAGTGACTTGTTTGTTCTCTCTCAAACACAATTTTCGCTCAAGGGTGTGTTTGATAACAACAAAAAGTTGTCAATTTAAAACTTTTCAATCTCCACAACTACCCTATTTTTTAATTATTTTTTCACATTTTCCTATAAAATAACCCTACTTTTCAATCATTTTTACATATCTACCAACACAACAAACCTATTTATTTCAACTTTATCCTATTTATTCCTCATCATTACCCCTATCATATTATATCATTTGACAACTTCTCATCTCTGCAACTTTTCATCAAAAGTTTTATTCATTCCCAAACACACCCTAAATCTCATTTGTCTATTTTTTCAGTTAAGACATTCATTAGTTACATGACTGCGAGGAGGGGGAGCGATAACTAAGAGGTTAAGATCAATCGAAATTCGAGAGAGATCAAGAATGAGATTAGTTTAAGTTGTGATGGATAATATTTGTTGTATATTATCTCTAACTAACAAGATCAGTAATTATTATTTATAATTCCATATAAATGTGCTATGATTTTCCCTGTAGTGTCAATTCAGAGAGATCAAAATCATCTTGTTCTTTTTTCCTTTCCCTCTCTCCCTGAAAGATTTTTACCCAAAATTGGAGGAAAAAAAAAAAAAAAGTGCACAGAGTAATGCCAACTAATATTATTGCAAAAGGCATATCTTTTCTTGATACAAGTGTCACGCAGAATGCCATAATCTAAAGCTATATTTAATCAATTGACAGGATTGTTACAAATATTTACTCAAAGCCATGCCCATAATAGCAAGCACGTCATCTTTTTTCCATCTTTCCATATTAGAAATTTAGAATATCTATGGAGGAGATGTCTGAAGAACGTCAACTAACCGCTCTATGCTTTGCAGCTGATCATAAGGCGCTATCTGCCATAAAACCAAGAATTTTCAAGTTAGCAAACAAACAGAAATTGCTGAATGAGAACAAAGCTGCCTGGCAATGGCAATCAAAGCCTGGATGCGCAATCAGATATGATCAAAGATTTTTCAGTAAAACGATAGCTTATGATACAAGCTTAATGCAAAGATTGAGTTTCCATCACAATGGAAACATATCGTTTGCTCAAAACAATCAGACCAATGTCCTTAATACCAGATATAATATCAGATTCCAAGTAATATATAATCAACCTCAACACAATCAGACCAATGACCATTGTCTATAGTACCAGGTTCAAAGATGTGTTGAATTGACCTACTTCCATTTGAGAATAAACCAAAGAATAAACCAAAGGAGATAACCAACACCATTCCCCACCAACTGTCTAAAGAGTTATACTAAACATCCTGAACACCTCATGGCAAGCAAAATGATAATGTCTTGAAACTAGGTTGGTGATTTTCCTAGGTGACCATGGTAGGCAACCTACCGTGGAAAACAAACAAGAATGTCAAAGAATGAGAAACAACTGTCTTGAATACAATACAAGAAAAGATTGCATGCTCAGTGCCAGACACAGGTTTCATTTACAGTATGTTCTTGCAAATAGCATTCCACCTCTTAGCCTTCCTGGTAGATTCTGTACATGGATTCATAAATTCTTTGACATGATAGAGTCCTCAATCCTAGATTCCACATGGCAGGATAATTTTAAAAATGTCCAGTCAATAGCTCGTTCCATGACCTTTTTGGAAGTTTAATCTCAGATGCTTCACTCTGAGGCAGTTCTAGCCAATGAGAAGTTTTCTAGTAAGTATTCTCGAAAAGCAAGTAAAGCTCGATTTATAAAATGCATAGGAGCTACACTACCACTGAGAAATTGATTTTTTTTTTTTTTTTTCCTGACTGCAATCCAAAATCAAGATGAAGACATAAGATATCAATACCTGACTAAACCCATCGGGCCAAGTTATAGAAACTGCATAGTTTCCCATAGGTTGAATCTCTTCAGGTTCAATATCTTCAGGAATGTCAGCATATTGTAGCTTTTGCTCCCCTGTCCACTCATCCTATTTGGATCAATCATCAATTGAGACAATCTAACAATCGGTGTAACCATGCATGTTATTAAAGTGGCCTAGGATGACAAAATATTTAAAGGTACCAAAAAGTAAGTAAAATGAGAGATTTAACTGCTACAAGAAACTTCGATGATAAAGGAAACTCGACATTTTCTTTGCAATTCCTTTTATAATGTAACCACAAAAAGAATTGGTTAGCCTACTATATCAGAAAATAAAATGAGAGAAATTTAAATGCTATGAGGAGCTTCCACATACAACACTTTGAGCAGAGCGATCATTCCGTCTCACTGTTGCAGGATGCAATAGGAATTCTTCATCAGAATCTGGAACCTTGACCCTGATTGCTCGGATAGACTTATCATAAGTTACTGCAGTTGACACTGAAATAGCAAAACAAAAGGAGTTAAGGAAAAACAGAAAATGTTTGGAAACATAATGGAGTCATAGAAAATAAGATGGAGGTATATGACAATTACCTGGTACATAGCTATAATTGCAATGATAATTTTAGTATGTGCAAAACAACTAACAAAGTTGATGAAGAATTGGAAATGCATCTCACTGTGCATCACAATACAATAAAAAGGGAATCGCTCATCAAGGAAGAGGATTACCAATCCAGATAAACCATGTGAGCTAAGAGTTCCATACAAGCTTCAATGTTCTCTAACATTGCAGTTTGTATTAAAAAAAATTAAGGGATGTGATACAGTGCACTCGGGTGTATTTAACCCATTTTTTATATTTTTTTTGAAAATTTTTCTGAATTACGAAAATGTCACTGGCTTCAAAATTTTCAAAAAAATATTAAAAGAATAGGTTAAATACACTCGGATGCACCAAGGCTAAGTGCACGTGAATGCATTTGGTCATTCCCGAAAAATTAATAGCTTTACTTTTACTCCAAGCATATTAAATGTTTTTCGTATCCTCTGTTCTTCTAGATAGTATCTTGTCATGTGCATGTTGCTTCAAGGCCTTCTATGTTTCAACAAAAAATAATATATTTCTCGTCTTGATATCATCTATTCAACATTGCATAAATTCTCATATTCATAAAGTAGCATGATGAAATTGTCAAATTGAAGGCCCATTACCTTGCTGTCGAATTTTGGCACACTGTTGGACAACACAGATGCCAAGTTCTTGAAATGTCTTTGCAACTTCACCTTGAGGGTCAGCCACCACTTCAGGTGTTCCAGTATCGCCAGAAGCTGACAGCTGGGAAAAGAAAGCGGCTCAACAAGTGTTACTGGTTAGATAACATGCATGAAAACATGGATCACCTTCTAAGCATCGTCACAACCGTGAAAACGGAATTTAGTTTGCTAAACCAATGTATTTTTTTTCCTGGATGATTTCTACATGGGAAACACTCTCCCAGAGTAATTTGAATCGCCTCAACTCATGCAAAGAGTATTTTTGTCCACGGCGTACTCCTGTCATTCTTTGGTCTGCCATTTAAATGTCTACAGCAGCCTCATTTTTTTTTCCCATATCATTGCCTGCGTTTGACATTTTGAAATCCTCATATTTTACTCCTACCAGTTTCACATCTCTTTGATACAACCAAGATGTGGGATGGTTAAACTCCGAAAAAAAAAAGAGAGAAGAAGAAGAAGAAGATGTGGGATGGTTCGATACAACTTTATCAGAACTCATCCCCCAAAACTAGATGTCGCTGGGAAGGAAACCCAAAGCTATCTAACTCACACAAGATATCCTAGATATGAGCAATGCAGGAATTTCTAACACCTCCTAACACTAACCCCCTATAAGCAGTATGGGACAATGACTCCTGACACACATGCATTGGTTGCATGTTCAGGCCATCTAGTGAAGATCACCTTGATAGTGACCATAAGTTCTTCATTGCTGCCAGAATGAGCCCTCTAAGAGAGAGCACGCTACTTGGTGTCTTCTCTTGTTTAACACTAGAAAGGCATGCATGCAATATGCTTTCATGTTGCCATGAGCCCAACCAGTGAAATCATGTTGAAAGACCAGCTCCATAAGCATTGGTGTGAAAACATAGGCTGTAGAACCAAGGTGAATGGATCTTTAAGCCTTGAGGTCAGAGCTCAAATGGTCATGGAAAGGAGAAAAACTGACATGATTCCATCAGGATATTTGTTCAAGTACCAGACTAATTTTGCTTAATTTTAGCCATTAGTTTGGGAGGTCACATCAACGCCTTAGGATCTAGAAATTTACTTGCACAAAGTTGGATGGGTGGACTGGATGTAGGGATTCCAACACACAAGAAACAGAGAGATGCAAAAACATAAAAGTTGGCAAGCTGCCTGCCTGATAAATGTAGCAGAAATATTTGTCCAAGTACCAGACTAATTTGCTTAATTTTAGCCATTAGTTTGGGAGGTCACATCAACGACTTAGGATCTAGAAATTTACTTGCACAAAGTTGGATGCGTGGACTGGATGTAGGGATTCCAACACACAAGAAACAGAGAGATGCAAAAACATAAGAGTTGGCAAGCTGCCTGCCTGATAAATGTAGCAGAAATATCCTTCTGTGATTTGTTGGGAGATGAATTGCATCGAGGAAATTGGCAGCGATGTGGTTGGGTAAATTGCAAGGCCCTAGATTATGCTAATTGGCAATGCACTAAAGTGGGAACTAATGCTCGAACTTAACTATTTTTCATGAATATTGCTGCTGGAACATTATTATGCATGGTGAATGATTAATAAAAAATGAAATGCACAAATAGTGGCAAAAAAAAAATAGTGTAGAAGCATTATACAAAGAATGTGCATGCGGTAGATGAAATGCCTTAAAGTATCTGTGTTTGGACCTGTTCTACATATACATGAACTAATTGTATGGATAATGCTGCTGATTGGGGTCATGAGTTTAGCATGGTTTGATATGTAAATGACCCAAGTGAGAGATTAAGATCTAACCTAACATGCGAATAAGAAATGCCTAGACAAGCTCAGATTGGGCAATTATATGATAAAGCAATTTAAATAGAATTGAATAAATGTGTAGACGAAAATTTTCCCCACATGTGGGAAAAGTGAAAGAAGTAGAGGAATTATTCTCGTAGACCAAGGAAAACCAAGCTAAGACAAGAAGGTAAGTACGCCAAGGTTTTTTATTTTCAAGTAAGGTGGTTTTAACTTAATACAAGTTATTTCTTAATTCTTCTTAAATGTTTCCCTAAATGTTTTAGGAAAACTTGTCTTGTGTTTTACCTATCAAATGAAATACTTTTGCTTTTTATGTGCTTTCTAAGATCATTTACAGTAAATGCAAGCATGCACACATGTGCGTCATATAAATGCATGATATATATATCATAATAAGCTATTTCCCACCTAGGTGAGGTGGAATATTATATAAATGCATGATGCAAGCAGGAAATCAAGGTCTATCAGAGGTGACAAGGGGATATAGAGACCAAGACCCCTCCCCCCAGAACCATGCACAAAGCCCTGATTGGCTAGTGATAACAGGCATGGAAGCCCAATTTGCATCTACGACCAGATTCATGTGAGTGACGTATGTTTGGAAATGTATTTTACAACCAATGTGCTTACTAAGACAACAGCTCATATATTTTTTTCTCCAAAATGATTTTTACATCCTCAAACAAGACCTGGAGCAGATGAGGCAGGTCCAAGTGGACCAAGGAGCCACAGATATGCTTGATGTAAGAACAGACCAGATATTAGAAGTTTATATGCTTGCGCTTTTCTTTTCTAATGCTTAGGTACTCACAAAAGTAAATTTTGAAAATGTGGCAACATCTGTAATACCTAGAACAGGTATTTTAAGCTTGGGCAACACTTACGACTTTTATCAATGCGATAACTGCATTATTAGCTAAACAGTCACTTTTAAGCAAATGAAAGGATTAGATCTCATAAATTAATCTATTGAGGCACTAAACCAATGGTTTCCTCAGAATTTTCCAAGCAACCTGGTTCCTGGAATCACTAACAATAATAGAAATACATGTAATTCGAACAAGATGACCAAATAACAATTGAAAGATGCACAACTCCTGAAGGAAATACGAGGCTACTCTCAATTGTTTTGAGAGGAATAATGTGTGGAAATACCGTTGGTTGTATTGGAAGATCAAAGAGATGTGGAATCCCAAATTGTTCAACAACCTGCAAAAATTTAGAAAAGTATGATGAGAAGAAAAAACCAAGAGGAATCTAGACCTGGGAAAGAATCAATTATATGAGCAGTAGCATTCCTGATTGCCAGAGCCTCTACCAAACGGGTAGTAGCGTTTCCCATCGGCATCAAAGTAACACATGTTCTCAACCACTGCAACACATGGAACCTACAAGAGAGAATGGAGAAACAATATAACTCAAGTAGTCAGCTACTCATCCATAACTCAGAACTATGAACCTCATACATCGAGCTTGTTGATTGTATCTCATTCTCCAATATGATGGTTGTCCAGATGGAACTTATTTAAATTTGAACTATGTGAAAGAAGGAAAAATCATTAACAAAACTATTCTATAAATTATAGCAACTGAAAATTCCCAATCGTGCATTCAAATAATGCACTGAATAGTTATAATGGAAACCCGCGATTAGCAGATAAATGCTTCTAGGTCAACATGGAATGTTAATCTGGCAGGCTGCGATCACTGACGCGAAATTTTGATCTAATTGGCATTATCGTGAACTGATCCGACCATAAATTGATTGGTTAACAGAGGCAAAATAAAGCCCTGAGCCCCCCGACAAACTTGATTTGCATGATAGAAAACTTGCATGTACCTTTACATTTGAAAATAAAAACAAATTGGCTGATCTAGTGACACAGGACAAAATGTCCTGAGCAATAAAAGGGAAGATTTTAGAAGAAAGAGAGAAGATCCTCTCTATAGGGAAAAGAGGGAAGAAAGGGAAAAAAAAACCACAAATGAATTAGATGGGAAGAAAAAAAAGCCAAAGAAATCTCAGTTATTAACTCGATCATAAACTCTCTTAAAATCTCTTTTGCACTAGAATAAAATACTCTATTTATAAGAAAAATCCTAACTATAAACTTAAACAACAAGAAATAGGTAAACTTGGATGATAAGGAAACTTGAATAACAAGAAAAGTAAAAATGGAAACAAAAACCAATCTAACCCATTTATTAAGCAAAAGATACTAAACTCCTAACAAAACAGAAATTCCAACTAAAATTTTCTTAAACAAAATAAATATTAATTGGAGGAAACTCCTTTGCATCATTCTCTCTGGCGTAGGAAAAACCTGTCCTCGAATTTTATAGTGAAAATTGTTCAATTTAGGTGGCAATTGATGATGCAATCCAAATATAGAAATAGCATAAGATTTGTTGACTTGTACCACTCAATGACCTACCTCATATGTTTCATAGATTTCACATCTTCAAAACATTGAATCCCATCTTATTGTAGGTCTTCAAAGGTTGAACAAACTCCTGAACTATAGAAGTTACTAAAGAAGATTTCTGGATAATCAACACCTGATCAGAATGACTCATAACTTCTTTTATGACTTTCATGTTGGAGTCTTCCATGGGTGGTTTCTTGCCAATTGAAATTACTACTCAGTTCAGCTATAAGTCAATCTTAGGATCACATTCAAATTTGGCTTTTGATATGAAGCTTGAATTTGAGCTTGGATGTAGGTTTGGAACAAATCTTTCTAGTCTGTTAGGCTTTTGGATAAGGGTTTTATCTTAAAATGTTTTCATTGCTAACCTTGATCACTTTTCTAAAATTTTGAAAATAGGATCTTTATGCAATTTTAAAAATCTAGGGCTGTCTTTCAATTTGCTGAAACTAAGGATAAAAAAGAAATGTTCAGAAAACAGCAAGCTCATTTTGTAAATTCGAAACTTAGGGTTGATTTGTAACTTCATCTTACAATTCCTTCACTAGCATTCACTCCGTGCAAAGAAATCAAACATGGAAAGATTATGATAGTTTAAAATTCAGCTTCCAAATGTTAATTTTGAGGGCAATAGTTGTCCCAAGAGGAAGAATTGATGCAACCATTGACAAGGACTATGCACTGGATTAGCCCTTTTTAGCACACCTCAAAGAGTCAGTGCCACATGCTCATATGCAAAAGAAACTTGAAGTGGATTGAAAAGAAAAAGGGAAACAAGCAGACCTTAAGCTTGGAAAACATACGGACTCCTTTTGCAACATCAATAAATGCCAGTTTTTGAGGAGTGGTAACAATCACAGCTGCAGTTAATGGAGCTACCTGGGAGATGGAACTTACAAAAGTCAATAGTGCATCAAGTAAAATGAATTATTGGAGCATTCCTAATAGAATTAAAGTAATTATTTCCTAAGAATTAGTATAAAACGATGGTACTAAAATTGCACCTGGCACAGCGTAAGTTGAATGTCACCTGTCCCTGGGGGCATATCAATTACAAGGTAGTCTAGCTCTCCCCTGCAGGGATCAAAGAACGCCATCAAACAAAATTTCTGATTGAGGTATCTGACACTAACAACATTCATCATACAATCACAGCACTTACAGCTATGATACAACAATGCTCTGGTGGATCAACATGGGAGCAAGGATGGGCATTTGTTGCTCCTGCCCCATCTTTCTCAAATTTCAGAATAAAACAATGTAGGAAAGCAGCTGCTTTCCAAAAAAGATATACTTGTGTATAAATTGGAAAAAATGATTAGATCCATTCACATATATATCAAACATGTAATAATGCTTTATAAGTCATTTATCCACATAGTAGTGATATTTTACATGATTTAGATATTGAAAATACCATTTTAAAATTGATATTTAGCAATAAATTATTTTATGACATTGATTTTACACATTTGTAAATGAGGCCCATACACAATTATATTAAACAAATGAAAGGATTTCCATCATAATATAAATGATGCTAAATAGAACAGATAGAACGAATTTTTCATCAATCATCAAAATATTAAAAATGAATGGGGTTATATAGAAGAGGGGTTTCATAGAAGCATAGCCCATTTTATAATAGGGTAAACAAAGAATCCTTTAAATTTTAGTATTTCAAAATAATTTTAAGGTATAATTTTATGAACGCTACGGGAACAGAAAATGAACAGTTTTGTGTCATTCTGTGATGCTACAAACACCCTAGAACAAAACTGGGGTCATGTAAAATGCAAATGATCTATGTTTTGAATTTCAGCACAGTCTAATATGAGAGTCTCTGAACTCCTGTATACAGATTTTTGGTTGAAGGAACTTATTGTAGACTCTAAACAACAGAAAATAGACAAAACACAAAAAGTGGATAACTGGAAATACATCTTATAATTGACACAATTACCACTCAGTTGTTGTAAGTAGTTGATTGATAACCCCAGAAACCATTGGTCCACGCATTATAGCACGTCCTTGTCCAGCAAATCCAAAAGACACAAGCTTCACACCCAAGTACTCAGTTGGAAGTATTGTTCCCTTCTCCGGATTCTGGAAAGCAGCTGCTTCAAGGTCACTATTGCAAAAAAATCAAAAATTGTGCATTTATTGGAGACATGAAAGCACACTAGCAACAGTGGAATTTACGATATTCCACCTCATGCAAGATTCAAGTTGGCACAGCTTGTCTCATGGATTAGAAAGGGCTGGCACAGCAATTAGGTGGGCATCTCATGTGAAAAGAAAATTGTGTAAAAACAAATGAATGAACATTGGCCCAGTAGACATGGAATTGAAACATTGTGGACTTGATTTTCATGCCAAAAGACACAGCTGCCTGTGAATGTCAGGAAGTCCACAATGTATGAGTTTATGCTTTAAGGTGGACTTCAGAAATCCACCTCAAAAGCAAACACAAAAGACCTTCATTAGCAGTTATCTAGATAGAAAATTACCATTTCTAATAACCGATTTTCAGGGGAAACCATCGTTGGTAAACTTGGACCGTAAACATCAGCATCAAATATTCCCACTCTTGCTCCCATACCAGCTAAAGTGTATGCAAGGTTTACAGCAACAGTAGATTTTCCCACACCTCCCTGCAGAGCTTCAAACAATAGAAAATGCAATGAATGCAATTGATGAGGCAAAATTCATTCTGCATCAATGAGAAGGATGGGCTAGAAATTTGTTTCTGTGGGTTATAGAGTGCCTTGGGATTGGAAGGGGGAAAAAGAAAAAGAAAAAGAAAAGATAAAATCATTATGTGGCCAACAATTCTTAATGTGCTTATTACAGAAATGCCACAGAAAGCATAAACAGCAAAAGTTGCACAGCTCTCTGGTTACCTATCATTTTTATTTGTTTGCAATTGGATAATTGAAAATTATAATTTTGATACCTCTTCATACAATGTGGCATTGCAAAAACAGATACAAACCATAGATAACAGTTGATGGTCCTAAATGCTCATTAATAAGGAGGTTAATAGAATGTTAAATAGAAACAAAAAATTATCAAAGGATGCTAAGGCCATAGAACCTACCTTGCAACTTGAAACTGCAACAATATTTGAAATGGTTTGCAAACCCCTGGGAAGTTGCCCTGCAAAAACAGGCCTTGCAGGTTGAGCTGACATTGTCACATTCACTTTACTAACCCAAGGAAGTGCTGCTACCACCTCATTTGCTTGCTGCTCAAACTAGAAAAAGTCCCTCAGTTAGACTTGCAAACAAATCAAAGATAGGACCATGTAAATTTAACGTATCCAACTTCATTTAGAAAAATTTAACCAAGCATTTTGAAGATTCCAAGAAAGATGATGGAGTGAATAACCAGAGAATAAATCATTCTATTGCTCACCGAAGAAGAAATGAAGAATGTAATGATAATAATCACAACAACTAGGGTTTATTTACTTCAGCATATTTTAGGAATATTTTCTTCCAGATTTTGAAAATTTATGGTGTGTTTGGGAAGTAATAAAACTTTTGATGAAAATTTTTTAAAAGAAAAAGTTGTAAAATGATATGATATGATAGGGGTAATTATGAGGAGTAAAGAGAATAAAGTTAAAATAGATAGGTTAGTTATATGGGTAATTATGCAGAAATGATTGAAAAGTAAGGTAGTTGTATAGAAAAATGTGAATAAATGATTAAAAAATAGGGTAGTTATGGAGAGTAAAAAGTTTTAGCTTGACATTTCTTCTTCATTGCCAAACACACCCTTAATTAGTTATTCGGCAATTTAATATAAGTATAAAATAATCAACATGTAGACCAACTCAATAATGGCTTAGTTGTTGTTTACATCTGATTAAATTATTTTGAGTAGAAATCTTCAAGGAATAATGGTATCATATAACAGGTATTCAATTATTGATAAACTGAAGGAATGCAAGTTTTTCCTGCCTCGTATCTTCAATCTTTCCCATAATTTTGTTTATTTTTTTGTAATCCTTTCTTATCTTCTTACCAAAAGGATCTACCTATTTCTTCCAAATCTTTTTCCTCTTATTCTATCAATGATTTTTCTTTGCTACATGAATTCAATATTGGAACCAACTGGCATTTCCTCTCCACCAATTTTCCCCAGATGTTTTCATAAAAGAAATTTATTTGCACTCATACCTATGACCTTTCGCATAAATATCAGTTATGCACGCAAAACTTATTGCAAACGTGCCCATAGATATTTAATAATATTTGCAGCTATGCCTATTGCAAATGTGAAACCTCTCATTTTTGTAAATCATGATACTTCTTGATAAATCCAAGCCTTTATCAAAATGAATTCAGTCAAAATACAAAAAATCTCCTTGATTGGATACCATGATAGGTCATAAATAAATATAAACTCATGAGACTACTCTAAAATTGGTTATGGTCTACCAATGTATCCGATCAATGTGAGTTTTGGCACCCTCACTGAATACATATTGATAAACATAATGTGTGGCTTGGATTTATGAAGAGTATCACAGTTTACAAAAGTAATAGTTTTCACGCTTGCACTAGGCATAGCTGTATATATCTTAAATATCCGTAGACACATTTTGCAATAATTTTCTTGTCTTGCACTAGAAATCTTCTATCTTAGAATAAATTATATAATCTGTTAACAACCACATTTAACAATCATTTTTAAATATGATTTTATGTAATAAAATGCAATGAACTCATTTTTGTGTCGAGTTTATGATTGGACAAATTTTTGCATGAAAGAGAAACTTTAACCAGTTTAAAAGTTGAGCATTTCTAGTAGTTCATTTACCATGTCCTTTATTGGACATGCTGGTGTCGTGAGCTCCAACCTAAATGAAACCTGAAAATTACCAAAGAAAGTTCTAGTAAGTTCCAAAATATCCAGATGCTTATGCCAAGAATGTCTACTAAAGGTTTTCCATTACCTCTCCCAGTGTTTCATCAATATGCAGATCCTTCACAAATCCACAAGAGACAATGTCAGTTCCAAAGTCTGGATCAATTATCTGGGACAAGGCTTTCAATACATCTTTATCACCCATGGCCACTGATGTTGTGGGAGCTCCAGCTAAAAAACAATGAGGAATGTCGAAAGGAAAAGGAGAACTCATCAACAAATTAGGAAAAGTAACATGAAAAAAATCTATGATAGCTATACTGTAGCAAAGATTACATGTCCACCACATAGTATAAACAAGGCAGAAAGTATCCGGCCTAGGCATATGGAAACCCACTTAATGATCCAATCATCAGCAGAAGGGGGTTTAGCTTGTACATAAACAGGGTGATCAAATGTTTGATACTATGACAGCGACCTCCATAATGATTTTATCAGAAATGACGAAATCATTTCTAATACATGACCAACAAATCATTGGTGGATATTCCTGAATTTATTAATAAAATCAGAATGATAATATTGTCAAATATCCGAAAAGTTTAAATGATGAGAAAGAGAATAAAAGAGAGACCTACCCCCTTGGACACTGTTTGTTTGGATTTGCAAGAGAAAATCACAGTTCTGAACATTGAAATTTCAACGTTTCTATTCATGCATGTTCATTTACTATGAATAGGAATGGGATGGAAAGAAAAATATAGGTAATAAGCAAAAAAAAAAAAAAAAAAGTAAGCTAATGATTTGAAATGCAGGTAATGCTGACAAAAAAATAAAGTTATTATAGTAAGCATATGTCATATCTTGTATTGGGAAATGGGATTTTGCAAGTCATTCCATTTCTAATTCCATGCCTTAGAAAACAAACAAGCCTGATATTTTCCAATTCCAAGTCTTAGAAAATGAAAAAGATTGACAACTAGTCAGAAAATATGTATGAAAAACCTGATTCAATGCATAGGGAACTCATCTTTTTCTGTTGAAAGCAATTAATATAATCATCTGGAGTGTACTCTACTTCTTTATGCAAGGCCTTCTGAGATGTGGCATACTAGTTTTTATTTGTTATCAAATGTTGGAAAGAAGACACGATTTGAAGTTTTTTTTTTCTCAGAACAGTGTTTTTTAAGGGAGCGTTTAGGAATTGGTAACAGGTGAGGATTGAATGGAATAAATTTTGAAAAACTAGTGAGAGACGTGACATGATATGACAGAGGTCAAGTGAGAATAAAGCAAGAATAGACAAGATAGTATGGAAAGATACGAGAATATGATTGAAATGAAGGGGCAAAACTAGAAAAAGAATATGGTCGTTAGGTAGTTAAGATATTAAATCAAAGAAAAAGATGAGTAGTTTGGAATTTATGAATTTTAGGACTAATTTAAGAAAGTCCTTAAATCATTTTCCTACAATGTGATTCATTTTCCTACAATTTGATGATACTTTATGGTTTTCTTCTAACCAGTGCCCATTCAGGTCCCCTATAACCTATGAAATGAACCCTTCACATGTGAAGCATTCATGAAAAAAGGTCTTGAAGGTACCCATTATAGGTGTGTAGCATATACAAGAGACTCGTAGGAGCATTGACACATCAGCATGCATAGTGCAAACACAACAAGGAAGTTCACTATTTACAAGCCAAAACCTGTACATTTTCCCAAAAGGTTGTGTGCTTAGGCCACAATTGTCAGTGAGGAAGTGCTGGCTGCTGAAACTTTAAAAAGTGGAAGCAATACAAAATGGACCACTTCTAGAGTTGTAAAACAACCTAAGGAATTTCTGGCGCTCGTAGGCTATACTGTAGGATGTTCATCTGCATCTATGGAACAATCACAGCACCACTGACAGTGCTACTTCAAAACAATGCATTCCATTGGTCTGAGTTATCCCACGCAGTGTCCAACAATCACAAACAAGCTCGATGTCAACACCAATTCTCAAGCTTCCAAACTCAGCCACTCCATTCGAAGTGGAGTGTGATGCATCGGAGACAGGTGCGGAGGCAGTACTGACGTAGAATAAACGACATATAGTTCGTTACTTGAGCAAGAAACCCTCCCATAAAACCAGGCCAAATCGATGTATGAAAAGGAGTCAACTGCAGTGTTAGTAAGGGAGAAGTGGTGGCCATATCTATTTGGTGGCCATTTCATGACAATAACTAACTAACAGACGAACCCAAGTTTATAATGGATAGAGCTTTAAAAAAAAAAAAAAAAAATCATCTAATGGATAGAATTTAGAAGATAGCTAAGGCCAACAATATCCATTTATTAAAAACGAAAAAGAAGAAAGAAAGTTAAAAATAGTCTTTCCGTTAAAGCATGGATTGTGCATGAAACTCGAATTACCTTCAACTGAAGCAGCCGTAGTGAAAATGGAGCTCGAATTAAACTGCTTCTGTGAAATCCGCAAAAAAGCTTCATGGGTTTGAGGCGCGATGACGAAATGCTTCCTTAGTAAAAGCATCCCTGCACCAGAACAGAGTTAATGGGAAGCATGAGAGAATGAAATTCAGCAAGTTGAAGCATAGGTAAGAGAGAATGAAACGGGCAGCAAGTTGAAGCATGACAGGTACCCCTTTTGCCATTTGCAGGTAATGTTGGGCTCGCAAATGGAAGTGTGGGAGCATTCGGCAACTGCAGAAGTTTCATCGAGACTGCCTGGAGGGAGAGGGGGGGCTGGAGCGAGCCTGCTTGGTGTGAGAAGTATCTTATCGCCAAGTGAGAAATCACCGGATCCTGGATGGGGTGCATGGAACACCAGTGAATCGGCATGTAAAAAAAATCTACTTTTTATTTTTTTTTTACAATTTTTTTATAGAATTATTAATCTAAGTATATTTAAACATATATATTAATTTTGATCATTTTTAAAAATTATGATTAAAATATTTTATTTTTAAAAAATATATACAAATCTCCAAAAATAATAAAAATTGGCTTATAAATTAAAACACAAAAGATATGCGTGGTTAAGGGTAAAATTTTATAATGAAAAGATTTTTATATAAAATTTATCAAATTGATAGAACATAATATATGATAAAGATAATAATTAGGTATAAAGAGAATAAAGAGCTAAAATAGATAAATTAGCTGTAACGATAGTTATACGAAAATAATTAAAAAGTAAAATAATTTATATAGAAAAATATAAAGAAATAATTAAAATATATAATAATTATGAAAAAGTGTAAAGTTTTTTATTGAAAAAATTATAGTTGAAAACTTTTGTGTTTAACCAAACACACCCAGAGTTAAGAATTTCATAAAAAATAAAAAATAAAAAATTAAATTAAATTTTTGCACTTAAATACACTAAAGTTCCATGCATCCGAGTGCATAGAATTTTCGCATAAACGCATTTATCTGCCTAATGAGTTATGATATAATGAAACTCATGTGTTAATGACTCAATGCAAAGCACCCCTTTCCCTTTTATTTTTAAAATTTTTTTTAAATATTTTTAAAAATCTAAACCGTTAATTATATTCACCCATTTGTATTTGTTTATAATGCCAAAAATACATAGTACGCTAAATAAAACCTATTTTTATTATATATATATATATTATTTTACTAATTATACATTCGCTTTTGAAATGTATTAAGCTTTTGAAAAATACAAGTTTCCAATCAAACTTTACAAATTCAATCAAAGTATTATATATACATATATATCATAAATAACAACTAATAGATAAACTACACACACTATTAGGCACATCAGGGTGTCATACTCTAATGGGGGGAGAATGGTTCCTCTTGGGGCTACTCTTATCCCCGTTAGCTTCAATGGTCATTCACTTTCTTCTGGTGTCATTGTAATTTAAAGCATGTCGGGTAATATGCATGGGAATTATGGAGTGGAATCCAGATAGCACGGATTCTAAAGCTTATATTATTATATTTTTCCACTTTTAATCATATATTTTAATTATTTTTTTATTAATTATCCTTTAACAAACTTATTTATTTCAACTTTACCTTTCTCATTCCATATTAACCATGTAATTTTCAAAATATTTAATTTTTTACTCCTGTCCCCAAGTTCGGACGGGTTTCAAATTCTCAAGCGGACCCTTAAATCCGCTCGTCGTCCAATTAAGAAGCTTCTGGGTGTTCCTGGAAAACATTCTTCAGGCGAACTGCACCCTTGCTTTTACTTCTCTTCGTTGTCGTAGGAACAGATGAGCAGCAGCATTCAATGAATAATAATGAAAGAAAGATTAAAGATTAATCATTCTCTTTAATAGACGTCACCAAAATGACAAAGTCCAAAATCGACTCGGTGCGAGTTAGACCAGACTAAGGGCTAAATCACTGAAAAACGAGCAAATGAGACCGCGGAAAAAGGTTGATCAATGGAAACCGATCATCCAAAATACCAAGAGAGGCCGAAAGGCGAAGATTCCAGATTACAAGATTTGTGGAGTTCTTTTTTTTTTTTTTTTTTTTTCCTTTGCGACGTCTCGATGCTTATCTACAATTTCGCCATCGTTCCCATCACGTTGCATGGATGCCGACGTGATCGCTTCTCATTGAGCGGAGAGGAGGGGCAGCCTGACATGGGCGGCGAACAGGACAGCTTTGGTCACTGTAAGTCTGTAACTGCCGGCTGCCTTTTCGTTTCGGGAGTGCATGCGAGAGACACCGTCGAGACTGAGTTATGAATTTGCAGGTGCACGTAATTTTTGTCGAGGGTGAACTTCGTTAGGCTAACAACAGCTGACCACTAACACAACTCCAATTTAGTTAGAGTAGAGTATAAAATATTATTCATATCTACAGTAAAGTACATATTATAACTCATCCTTCCAAATAAGATATGAATAAAATAGATGGTTTTGGTATCTAAAAATGATCGGCATCGGTACTCATATAAATAGGATATCCACAAACCAAACTCTAATTTAGGTGAGACAAGGTACAAAATATTAACTATTAATATAGATAAAGTAAAAATTAGTATTCCTTTTTCTCAAATAAGATACATGTGGGATAAATATATTGGATATCCCGAGCGGATCCGCATAAGTATTTATATAGATAATTAATTAGATATATAAAATTATATATGTAAATAATATATATTATACAATATATGTTGTGTTTTGTACGTGACATCTAATATACATACTAATTTTGACAATTCTAATCTAAATGAATATTATGTTGTGGAATTATGAATTGTAAAGTAAGAAACCAATTCGATTAAAAACTGTTTATCAATAAGTTTATGAAAAGTGTGGTTGTACTATATTAATAGTTTTAATGATTGAGTTGATATATTCTATACTTTATATATTTTATATAATAATAAAAACAATGACATATGTATCTGTGAATTTAAAATGTAAATAAAGATTGCTTTGTATTATTTAAAATAATATAAAAATATATTTTAAAATATTGAATTTAAATATTGAAGGGACTAATTTGGAACCGTGAAACTAGAACCAACCTGTATACAATTGGTAGGATAGAGTACATTAAGAATCTAACTGATAAATGAATAGAGTGAGATGAATTTTTTGTAAATAAGGAACAAATAAGCTACAATTTTACTTAAATCGAACCTGCCCTAGTTGTATCCCTTATTTTGCTTATGTTGTGACTTCATAGAGCTTACTGGTTGGTACTTAACCATTATTCATGACACTTCTTCTAAATATCATCACAAATTATACTTTTATTTTTAAAAAATACCTATTATTAGTATTTTTATTTATTTATTATTGTTTGTTTAACCCTCGCGGGAGGGCGGCGGCATTTTGCTCAGCCAAACAGGCCCTTGATGGAATAGCAGCTCGTGCTTTCAGCATTTTGTTACGCAGAGCTTGCAAGTCTTTGCCTTTGCATAGGAGTGAGAGTGACTATCACTATTCATAGTATTTCATACATATGCGTCGAGAAAAGGTAATGTGAAATTCCAGCTCATTGCAATTGGATTTTTTTTCCCGATCAAATTTTTTATTTTCGGGGGAAAAAAAGAGCTTTTACGAGAGTTTTTGCAAGAAATTAGCTAATGATGCTGCGACGAATGAATCAGATCGGTGACAGAGATGCTTAACTCATAAGAAGCCGTAGAACCAGTAGAGAAAATGACGAAGAACAACAAGAAGACGAATAATTTAAGTTTATGATGAAATGGACTTTTTTGTAAATTCAGCGTAGAAACACTGAAATTCCGAGCAGATCTTTGATCAAAATTTTTACTGAAAAAACAAATAAAAAGGCTTTTATACCCAACTCCTATACAACCCCATCTATTTCTCTACCTTGATGATTAATGTAAAATCTATTTGGTTAGTTGAAAAAAATAATTATCTAAGTTTGAATAATTGCATTTTTACCTAATGATTTGAATAAATTTTTACTGAAAAAACAAATAAAAAGGCTTTTATACCCAACTCCTACACAACCCCATCTATTTCTCTACCTTGATGATTAATGTAAAATCTATTTGGTTAGTAGAAAAAAATAATTATCTAAGTTTGAATAATTGCATTTTTACCTAATAATTTGAATATTTTAAAAAATAACCTCTGAAGTTTGAGAGTTGTACAAAAATAACCTCTAGAATAGATAGTTGAAAAGTTAATGAATGAAACTGCCTAAGATTTTTTTTGAACAACTCGAAGATTTTGAGGGTGAATTTTTGCATCAATAATTACATAGTTTGGGAGAAAATTAATATATTCCAAACTTGGATCCAGTTAAATAGGGAGTCGTCGCTAGTCTATTAATGAGGAAGGATTAGGATGCTTTTTTTCTCTTACCCTACAACTCAAATAGATTTTTCCAATTCTCGTTTACGACGTACATCGAATAATATATCTACAGGAGACTACTACTGAAAATGGAAGACGAAGTTCTCTCAACTAGGATCAAACCTGAGTGAAAATAGGGGACAAAATTCTCTCAACTGGTATCGAACCTGAGACATTCGGCATGAAAACTAGCAACTTTAACCAACAAGGTTATACCATATGGCAAAAAGGAATTGAACTTGGAAAGGTACTAATGTACGCAGCTTGGGTTCTAGCCCATGATCAAAACTTCGAATACCATGGCATAGTTACCCAATCTGAGCATGGATAGAGGAAATCTTTGGAATGCGAAGAATAGAAAGGAAGCCTGATTTTGATGGTTTAAAAGTGACTGCTGAGTTCTCATCGTAAATTTCAAAGATCCTAAAATCCAGTAAACGTGCGATCCGATCTCATTGGAACATTCAAAAGACTTCAAATTTGGCGCGTGCTCAAGTGCATTCAGGTGCACCCTAATGCAAAATTTTATTTTTTTTGTATTTTTTTTTATAAAACTGTTAAACTAAATGTCTTATACATACATATATATATACACACACACATTAAGTTTTACCATTTTTGGAGATTTGTAAATATTTTTATTTTTTAAGAATAAGGGTATTTTAGTAATTTGAAAAATATGTACGAATCTCCAAAATAGTAAAACTCATCTTATATCTTAAATACACTTAGATTAATAATTTCATAAAAAAAAATTTCAAAAAACTTTTAAAAAGAATTTTTGCGTCCGAATGCACTAAAACTAAGTGCACCCAAGTGCTCGGGATCGGCACTCTTTAAATTCAAGGTGCAATTCGATTGGGAATGAATGAAATCAATGCATATAGATTAATAATTTTATTTAAAAATTTTCAAAAACAATTTTAAAAATTAGATTTTGCAAAAGGGATTACTAAAGTTTCAATGCAGCCAGTGCATTGAATCACTTATCCAAAACAAGTATTTTTGCAATTTGCAAAGAGAATCTAAAGAATATTTTTCCAACTTTTTCACTTCTAGAGGAATGCAATAATAGTTCAGTTCAGCAAGAATTGCAAAGAGATGTGAGAAGGAACTATTTTAAGACAAGGAAATGATATTATTTGCCATCCAAGTGAGGATAAAGCCTTTATCCTCATGAAGCCCCAGCATTATTGTGTTTTTGGAGAGAATCCAAAAAGAAACGAAGTACAACTACAGCTGTTTCTCACTCTTATTCCGCAAGTGGGGAGAAAAGAGTAACATACCTACGCTAGAAAGAGATGTAAAACTAACACTAAATCGTTCAACCCCGCTTAATACCACAGAAAAGAATAGGCAGCTGAAGGTTGACCACTTCAGATCCAGCAGCGGGTGTCCTGTCCTGTCCCCCCTACATTTGGCTTCTCATTTACTCTACAACGAGCATGAGCATAATTAAAGAATTGATCCTCCCTAGATTATGTTTGGATCGGAACCAAAAAAAAAACAAAAAACAAAAAACAAAAACAAAAACAAAAGAGAACCCTCATAATAATGGTTGGGGCAGTAAATTAGATTCTTTTTCCCCACCTTTTTTGCCGGCCAAGCAATTCATGCAACATACCAAACTTCTCTCAGACCTCATCTAGCCCAAGATAGTTAGAGTGAGAAGCAGCAAGAAGGGCTGCTCCAAGACCAGAGCCATCGTTGGCCTGTTCAATTGCAACAAGCGGTGAGACCTCATCTCCCAGCAACTCCTTCAAAGTGCTCTGTAAATGCTGGCTGAATTTGGTGTAGTGCTCATATAAGCCACCATCCATAGCGATCACAGTCTTCTGCTTCTCACCATCCCTGAGAGCGTCCCTTCCCTGCTTCTTCAGGATGCCCAAAATCCCAGCTGCTGCCAGACGGGCTCCACGTGTAGCAACAATGTCACAGATCTCAACAATCGCTTTCCTCATTTTGAGAGAAGTGTTTGATATCTGAAAATTCAATCGGGAAACATCATAAGATGAGAACATTTAAAAAAAATATGTTTGTGGAGATCAGGAGACAGCATGCTGGGTTCTAATGCAACCAAATGCGCATGAGAGGAGTTGTATCAAGATACTGTCACGGCCTGAGGACAATTGTCAAATAAGGCATGACCAGCCCAAGTAAACTCATAGCACATTTTAATCTCACTAGCCCTGCCACATCTGAATTTTCACGCCAGAACACATCCTCAAAAAAAGAGGAAAGCCATAATGGACTGTCAACTAGGATTGGGACATACAGAGGACCATTGTTGTTAAAAGCACAAGATGCAGTTAGGCATGAAGGACCATTAGGGCCTTTTGGGGTTTCCATGTGTGAACACAAGTGAGATGTGCACCTGACTGAAGCAAGGCTCATAATATAACATTAAATAAATTCAAAAATATATGTCATCTATATGAAAATATACAATACATCCTAAATCATGCATTATAAATAATTGCAACCTCAAATTTCACTAATCTAACACTTATTGAAAAAGATGAAATTGAAGAAATCAACTCTATTTGACTATTAGAAATTTGTATATTTTTGATCAAGTTAAATTAGGTGCATAAGTCACAACTCATGGCTCAAGAGGCATGCCTGAGTGAGCCTTGAGTCTAGGCTTGCCTTTAACAATTATGAGAGGACATGGGACCCAAAAAGGAAACCAGAGGAAAGAAATTCTCAATCCAATAATTTCAAATTTAAAAACCACTAAAGAGAAAATTTTCTGTTTTTCTACTGGTGAATCCACAGGATTTGGAATTTCAGAAATTGGCTCAGTGAAAAATGTCACCCAGAACATCCTTTACTTTCTTATTAGGTCTCAAATATGCTGTCACAAAATTTGAGCCAAGGATTTTAAGAAGACCGGTAATCATGATTTCAAGGTTCAGTAAAAGTAATACCCCCAAAATATCCTTCAGTTTAGATGCAACGATCTTCAGATCAGGGGAGCTGTCATGATGCATGGCAGAAACATGAGGAGTCCTGCATATTGGAAAACACATATTACACAATGTGCCAAATATTATTTCCCCATTAAGAAGAGGATTTAGTTTCAAACTCCTTATGTGAGCATGATATTCAGTTAATACAAAAAAAAAAAAGCTTCCAAAATCCTGAGAGAGACAGAAAAATAAACAGTGGAATCAACCCAGGGCTAAACTGAACAAACAGCAACAGTGGGTAAAAGAAGAATTTGTCATAAGCTGCTGGAGAAATAATTAGAGTCTTCATAAAAGGAAAGGTAAAATGATGTAACTACAGCCAAGATCATCAAAATGACAATGATATCCTTTTTACTAATTTTAAAGTAAATTAACAAAATTACAACCAAGAGGTGATGGTCTCTCAAAGACTATAATAGAGTACAGTGTTCACCGTCGAAGGAAAAGGTTGGACAATTCAAAGCGAGATATAACAATCTTCTTTCACTACTTCCAGATGAACAACGAGTCATTCTAGAAATACAAATATAGCAACAAGTGTGGTTTATGAAATAAGACCTGTCACCATTGAGTGTGCACGCAGAAGTTCACCAATGGATAAAGTTGTTTCAAGACAACCTTTCAATTTAATAATTATAGAATCATGAAGGACACTCCAGTTGGGTTGCATTAGAGAAAAAAGGTTCATAGTACCACTCCAGTAATGTCCTTAGCTTTTCTCGTTATTAAATAGATAATGTAAAACACAGCTAGCCACATTCTCACTACCATTTATTATCGATTGCAACACTCTTTTCTAACGTCTGATGCTTCATAATCTTTCTCCTAGAACAACAAATACCTAATATGGTAAATTTAAAGAATGATCCAGCATAACAGATGAACAGACCCAAGCAAAACTCTCTACCAGCTCTTCAAGTATATTTGTCATCTTGAAAAATAAAGGGAAGATGAGAAACAAAAGGTTTAATCAAATAGCAGCATACCTCAATATGAATGGAACTGTAAGTTTAGCTGGAACAGTATCACCAAAAAAGGCAGCTTCCTCTGCCATCTTTAACAAGACTCTGCGGACAATGTCTCCCAAATACATTCCCGAAATCATCTTCTCAAAAATCTGTCAACATTAATTTTCCTACTATGAAGCAATGGCATTGTTATCCTGTGTAACTTTTAGTAGCAAATAGTGAAGTCAAAAATAAATAACACAATAACCTGTTCCCCAGGATTCAAACTCTCAGCATCAAGTGCTTGATCATATTCCGTAATAGGAAGATGGGATGACCTGAAGTTTCCCCACTCCATATTGATAACCTACACCAAGATGAGGACAATGTTTCATATCAAATTACCACACCATTCAGTCTGTTCACTAGTGGCTTCCTGGCTCACAATTTCCTCCAGCCATTTATTTCTCAAGATTCTTTGTTTTGCATTAAGACGGAAAGAGGGATCCATTATGCATGACAAACTAAATAATTAACAGAAGCAATAGTCTGGATTTATGCTGACCATTTCACCAGATTTTGGTAGAAGACCATGCCATTTAGGGATCGCATGTGCACGTTCTATATATGCAGCATTTGTTCCAGTACCCAATATCACAGCAGCAGCAACATCATTGTTAAAGTATCTACCCCCAGCTAGAGTTCCAATTGTATCATTTACCTGTGTTTATTTTGGAAAAAACTAGTTAGCTGTTATAAAGCAAAATTAAGATTCTATCATAAATATGTTATAGAAAAAAACTTCCATCATAAATAAACCTCTTCTTTGATGCTCACATTTTTAACAAAACAAAGCAATCTCCCTTGAGCTTAAGTGGCAATCAGAAAATGGAATGTAAGGTGTTGTTTGGTAATCTATATGGGAAATATGACATGGAAAAGTATGAGAGCACTAATTCCCAAGCACATCAATTCATCAATATATAATAATATTTTTACTCATTTACCCCTAGATTCCAATCATTTCTCTTTCCTCCTACACTCCATCCTATTTATTCTATCTTTACCCCTATTATTTCATATTAATCACACAATTCTCAAAATATTTCATTTCTCGCTTCCCACGCCATCTTACATTTCCTACAACTTTTACATTAGCAAACAAGCCCTAAGCAATAGTGTTTGCAAAGGACTGCAGATCTTTCCACATGGGGCAAGTCTAAATGTCCCATCAAAGCCCAAAGCAGGAAGTAGATATGACATACCAGTGCAGCAACACGCATATCAACACCTTTTCGTTCCATGGCTTTAGTCAATTCAGACACAACATCTTCACCAACCTAGTTTCAGAAAAAACCAAGAATAACATTCAGGAAGGAATAGAGATGGTAATAAAAAGAGGACCGGTATCTCTCTAGAAGGTAGTAAGTTGTAGACACCCATGCACAAAGCTATCCTACCAATCCTGATTCTAACTTTTCAACACATAAGTTTCATATTTGTGGCAAATGGCTGCACGTTCCAATATTTGACACTTTTAGCCTTCAAGTTTCAATGTTTTGAGCTTTTGGAAATAAGCCTAGATGATTAGACAAACTATATCAAACGATTTAAGAAAAGATAACCATGGGAATTATGAAATCAAGAGAAGTAATAGTGACTAGTGACTCAAATAAGCTCATCTTTGCTAAAATTTTGACCCATAAATTTAAGCAATGACTTACTGATTTATGGAAAATGAAAGTTGTATTAATCAAACTCATTACCTAGGTGTATAATGGGCAGCAGGTATAGCATATGGGAGTGCAAAATGGATCAAAGTAGATGGACCAGTAAACCCAAATTGGTATGCATGGGCATGTGGGCAATTTGGAATAAATCAGACCCTTATTTGTAGTGTTTAAAACATGGCACAGGAACCAGATAAAGCTCTTGATCTGAATTAATTCCCATGGTAGGAACATGTACATTGCATTTGATAATAATGGTTGCACATGAAAGGTGGCGAACATCACCATAATTGGTGGCATGCGAATTTAGACACTTGGTTCCATTTTGGCTTTAAATTTCATAAAACTGACTCCACAGATGGGAAATAGCTTATGATAATGATGATGATGATGATGATGATGATTGGGTGTTCAAGAAAATGACCAGCATGTAAGCCAATCCAAGAATAAAATTATATGCAAGGAAGACAAACAAAGAAGAAAGAAAAGGTGAATTAGCAAAGCCTTGTATGTCCTGACTGACTATGCATCTTAGATTACCATTTCATGGTAAACATTTTGTTTGGGAATTGGAAAGTCAGTATGTTTGTTGGATGGGCCACGATATGAGGAAGCCCTGCCCTGGTCTACATCCTCAGATGAATGGATCAGATAATCCTAAACGTATTGATCTGACCAACAAATATCCAAACTGAATTTGAGGTTACGAATAAAACAGATTGCGGTAAGGGATTGACGGATATTAGTTTCATTGGTTAACTACAAGTTTTTATCATACTAAATAAACCAAAATCAGCATGGATGTAAGATGATTTCTACTTTACAGAATGGTACATCCCAATTAATGGCAGCAAGTAACTACTTAAATCACGCAGTCTGAGGCTGTATTCAAGATTTAAAGTCAGGAATTTAAGGGCATTTGATGGATATGCCTAATATGTATGAGGAAAAAACGTGTATATGGCTCTTCAAATTATCTTTGTTATGATACCCACCAATCGTGTAATTCTGATCTTAATTATGAAAATGATCAAGACTAGATATGACTAAGTATGCAAAAATAAGCTAGAATGGACCAACAGCATGAATTGAATGAATATATGATCAAATGGCTTGCACCTGTTAAGCTGGAAAATCTCAGCAACAATGACCTGAATCTAAGTAGGTGTTCAGACCTGAGAGTTTAGACATTGAGGTGCATATGCTGGTGGTGTATTCAACTAAAAAATGTTCACTTGATGAGTTGCAAGACTTGTGTGTTCGATTTTTTAGCCTTGATACAAGATACCAAAGTAGTTAAGGAATGAGACTAGCTGAGGCAGTAGGTCCTAGAATAGAAGTTTTCTTTGAGTTTTGAATTTCTTAAATTATGGTGTTGTAAAAATTGTGTATTTAAGATCAATAGTTCAAGAAAATGGGGAAACTGAGAAAGATATCATAAATAAAATCCATGCAGATAGAAGAAATGGCAAAGTGCTTCAGGAATTTTATGTGAATCACACAGAGTGCAAACTCTTGCCAAAATTGGGAAAGGTCGAGGCAATCTTGGAAATGAATCAAATGATGCTAAGTTGACTGCTGCAGATTTTGATGTAAATGAAAAGTTGTACCCAAAGATCCCAACAATTCAGGTTTTGAAAGTGAAATAATAATAAAAGAATTGGAAATTTTCAGATGTGCAACAAAAGTTTTTAAACATAGCCTGGGTATAGTTTTTAAAGGCATGTCTAGGCATGGGCCTCAGGTACACCTCTGGTGCCTCTAGGAGTGCCTAGTGCAAATCATTGAACTTGCCCAAAAATATAAAAACCATTAACATTCAAACAAAGTTTTGACTTTCCAATTTCGCCCTTCTTGTTCAACTTAACAAAGATGAGGTTGCTAATTCTACCAAGGTCCTTTTATTTTACTATTTTTTGTGGTTAATAATATATTTAAATTAAATTTATTTTAATTTTACAGAATGGATGCCTTGCTTATTCAGACACACCCTTGCTTTCTGTAGCTTACCCCAAGCTTCATACCAGATACATTTTTTGTGAAAAAGTGATCTTTATTGTATAATATTGACCTCTTTGTTTTGACAACCATATGCAGGAAGGCTCAGTTTCTGTATGTAGGTTTAGGTTTTAGCTAGGGGAATTTTAGTAAAAAGATACATGCAAAATTCATGGCTTTGTCACATTTGGAAAGCAGCTGAAAAATGTGTTAATATTCGCTATTTCAAAAATTTTCATACTTGTAAATATGGGTATAATTTCTGGCCATATTTGGAATTAATCCTTATTATCTTAATTTATCATTAATCTTAATTCATAATTTCCTGTTTTTCAATTTTTTATTTTTTTAATTTTGCTTAGAATCTCCTAATAAAAGTAGCATTATCACCAGTAAAAACAACAATGTCACTTTCAAAATGACCATTAAATTTAATTTTACTAATAAAGCAAACAATACTGACAATCTTCAAGCTCAAATACAGTGAATTTGTTGATGATTTGTCAAACTTCAGACTTGTAAAACATAATACGATTTCAGTATAGTGAACAAAAATATAAAGGAATTGCAAAGACTATCTTAAAATATTAATTATGAAACAAAATGCTTACTAGAAACACTTTACGGATTTACAAAAGAGGTCCAGGATATGGTCTAGGTCTTAAAATATCAATTGGAAACAAAAATGCCAGCAAGAAACTCTTTTTGGATGGCTGTAGAAGACAGGTCCGGAATGTGGTCAAGATTTATCAACCTCAATCAAGGGCCCCAATAGACCGCACTTGTTTAAGTGAATCTTGAGCTTGAGCAAAAAAGAACTTTCCCACACCTCTACCAATTAATCACAGTCTTCCTCATAAATGCAGGCATTTGTTCACGACAAACAATCCAAAATGAAACTTACATGTTGGATGACAGAAAGAATAAGCCAAGATGTGCATAATCTCAAGTGTTATTATGAAGGAGTTGCCTATCATCTGAAGTGTAATAGATGAAAGGAAACCTTCAAAGTTGGAAGCAAATATACCAACTCCTTGGATGACTGCAAGTCTCCTCCAAAAGCCTACTTGCCTAAAAAGAACTCTCCAACATCATTCAGTCGAGAATACTTCTATTAGAGATGAACAAGGCCCCACACATTTTTCCACAAGCTGTGATGGAGGATGATATCAGCTCCATGGTATTAACTCAGACAACTCACTGGAGCCTCATCTTATGTCATACGATGTGGACCAACTATGACAAAGACATTGGCTTAGCCAACCCAGGAATTAGACATATAATGATGTCGGCTCGTCAGGTCAATGACAATACAAGTAGTTATAGTTTTGCATCACAATGCATGCCATCATATCATATGATGTTCAGATATGATGAAGAGCCTGCGAGGAAGACTTAGGATTCTAGAGGAACTTCTAGCAGATTAACATTTCTTTTCCCTTTCAACGTAAGTACAAATGGTTAAAAATTTTCCTCCAACCTTGATTTGCAAGATGAGGTAATGTTGGGATCCATAATCAAGGATGTATATTTACATACACATGCGTGCACAGAAAAGTAACATTTGAGAATATCACATCTGAAGGGCACAGATAACACACATGCAAAATTGAAGATGGACACCTGATATTTACCTTTTTGTATCACATGGTTGACATATATTGTGCATCAAATCATTGATATTGATTTATAGGGGTGAAGAGTCCATTTATGTATGTGGACTTGCCTATTAGTTGCATTGTATTGAACCCATATATAGGCCATGTTTCTGTAGATTGCAGATATTATGCAACAAGTGAAATACGAGAAAGTTAACAAAACTTAACTGCATCATCAATAGAGAAGCCTTTCGTCCACTTTATAAGAGTGCCAGAACAGATTGAAAGTTGTCTCACAGGGAAGGAAAATGTAAATCCGAGTTCCCTCTGCCTGCCAACAGAAACATATGCTCCCTCTTCCTCTGCTCCAATAAATTGTGCAAGTTTCTCGGCGATATAATCAAAGAGTTCCTGAAATCATAATGACTCTTTAGTAATAAACCTGCAGTTTGAATTATCAGCTATAGGCTATAAGTTCTACAGAAGTAGGAACACGAAGCTCTTTGCACTCACATGTGAACTTCCAGTCATCAAATGAGGTGGGATGGACGCCTCCTCAAACTCCTGTTTTATAACTTGCTTTTCCCTACCACCTAGCTGTGCACGAAGCACACGAAAGTTTGTGCCCCCAAGATCCAGTGCATAGAATGTTCCCTTCTCATCCCTAGAAAAAGAGCATGCATGACTAAGCTTACTAGGGTTTAAATTCATGTGAACTTTAGATACTGAGCCAAAGTGCACTTCTTATCATTCCTATTGGCATATATGCAATATTTACAAAATCCATTTTCTATCTCTAACAGGAAGATTGGGCAGTTCAGTTCAAACTTGCCCGACTGTGGATTAGTGGATCCAAACACCTTTACAGTAACAGTATGAACCACATATAGTTACTAAACAAATATATTAAAAACCAATAAAAATTACAGGAGGAAGAACGGATGCATGTGTGCAACTGTACATAATCTCAGGTCTCTACTGCACCGCAGTTGACATTTTTATGACTTTCTTCCTCATTTTAAGCTTCTATGTAGAAGCCATCACACAGATTCTCCATCATGACCAGAATCATCGCCAACTCAGTCTATGTTTTCCGACATGGACTAGTTGCTCGAGTTCAATCAATCAAACAGTCAAATTACAAGGCCAAAGGAATAGAAACAAGAAATTCAAAACGAAACCAGACTTTCGATTGGGAAAACCATTGTCAGTTCAATGAACAACTTAAACCAAACAAAAAGAAATTCGACGACTAAATTTCCCTCGAGTGTAGACCACTAGCCCAATTACTGAAACTGACAAAAGGACGGAAGTTATAGTCAAGAAAATCGGAATCTTATTAATAAAAAGGACAACTGATTGAAGTTACGTTGAAAAGCATCACTATCTATATATAAAAATAATAATAATGATGACATGAAAAGAAAAACACAACCAAAAATAGGAAATTTCCATTACCCAGTAGGCAGGTTATCGACATAGCTGATCAGCATCTTGAGCTTGCTCCCGCCCTCGGATGCAAGCCCAGCGTGCATCTCCACGGTCATCGCGTCGGCCACCTGCCGCAGCTTTCCAATCGGTGTTGCGCACTTCTCCTCGAATTCCTTCAGTAGCGCTGTGAGCCGCGACCAGCGTCCCGAGTTACGCATCCGGCGGCGGACGACGACCACGGCCACGGCGCAAGCAGTGGCGGCGCACACGACCGCCGCTCCCACCACCACCTTCCTCATCGAAGATCTCGAAACAAGAACCTGAATCTGCACGGAAAGTTCTCGAGGAAGAGGAGAGCCAAAAAGGTCGAGCTTTTGCCTCTTGAAGAGCTGAGAAACAAATCCTAAAAAATGCTCCCTAACCGAGCCTGGAACTGGGAAAAATGCTGCTTGGGAGGCCTCACAAATCCATGGGGATCCGATGAAAAAGATGAATCCAAGGAAGGTGCGATGGAAATTTCAAGCAAGTGGGGAGGAGAAAACCGGAATTTTCGGATCCCGTTGTCTTCCGTTCTCCTTCTCCAGCTCGCTGGTTCTGTGCGGCTTATACGGAGGCTGTAACAACAAAAGCCACTACCTTTGTTTAATTTACGAGATTACCACGGAAATTTTTTTTTTTTTTTCGGGGGGTGGGTGTTTTGAATGCACACTGCAGCGTGTCTGGCGATAAATAGAAATTTTAAAATTTTGTATATAACTATTCTTATTTGAATTATTTTTACCTAATTAATTTATTCATTTTAATTTTATTTTCTTTACTATTTATCGTTACTCATGTCAAATTATATTATTTAATAATATTTATTTTTAAATTTTATTCATCATCAAATACGACTCCAAAAATTAGTAGATGTTGCGCCTTTCCCTGCTGCTGCAGATGCTTCCTTTCGAGTACTCTCGTCCGCGTGAGCTTGCCATTTTCACATGCGGACCCGAGGGTGAGGAGAACCCCTCAGGAATGGATCATCCACTTTTGGGTGGATGGGATACGAATATGATATCATTTACCTTTTTTCAAATAGTTTTTCTCCCCCATTTCCTGTAAAATCTGTCGTTTTCAATAGATAGTAATTTTATTTTTTTATTTCTAGAGTGTATTGATTGAGAGGAAAATAAAAAGAGAATCCTACTTTTTTTTCATTTTTATCCATTTATTTTCTTATATCTTTCAATATCATTATATTATATATTTTTGTTTTACTCTCATTTTGCTCCTATCATGTGCATTGTATTTCCATTCTTCAATCATTTAACATTTTTCTCTAAACAAATATACCTCGAGTATAATGGATCGATTCCTGCGTGCTCATCCGTTGACGAACCATTCCATGGAATCCATCCGATGCCGGTGCGACGAAGCGAAACTGCAGGCCCTCAGCAGCATGTTTGCACTTGGCACACGGGTCTCAATTCCAAGCTCAAATGCTTAACTAATAGATTAGATATTGAGGGAGACGGGGACGTCTGTTCTAAATTCTAATGCCGTAATCGATTAGATTTATGAATTCTGATCCATGATCGTGTTTGTTTTAAAACTAAAAGTGCATTATCACATTCTCTAATGAGTCCCGCTTTGACGTAACCGGTTACGTGTGAGTTGCGAACATCATGGATTGGTCCCACAAAGAAGCATTTTTTTTACCAATGTGATATTACAAAAAATAAAAAAAAAAAATCATATCCACTGGAATCTGTGTGCGTGCATATATGTGGATATACTGGAGTATCCCAAGTCATAGTGCACTATTATTAATTTTGACCGATTTTAACGATGAAATCCAATTTCATTCTCTCTATTGTATCTCGAAGCATTTATTTAATTAAGATATTTAGGGTGTGTTTGTCACTTGCAAAAACATGTAACATCATGTAAAACTTTTTATTGACCAGGGGTTTCGGAAAAACCCGTCACTTCAAGAGTTTTTCCGTCGGCACTGGCGCAAACGATTCATAACTGTGCATTAATCTCTCCCACGGCTTTGTCTTGCGGAGCAGCGGCGATTCGACAAATTCATGTAGGCGGCAGCATGATGTGACGCCTTTTACAAGACGAAAAACTGTCACCGTGTTTTCGCCAATGCCAAACGCATCCTTAATTTTTCTTATTACGAGAATGATCGCTATACTTAAAAAATAAAAAGTACTTAAAAATATTTTAAAATAATAAAATTTAATTTATCGTATCAATTTATAAAATATAATAATAATAATAATAATAATAATAAATGTCTCATTTTTTAGGCTTCGCTTAGGTAGGCTTAATTGAATCTTGACTCGTTAACATGATTATACTAAATTTTACCATTTTTTGGTTTCATGACTAAAATACCTTGTGTTTAAAAAATTTTAAAAAATATATACATAAATCAAAAAATAGTAAAACTTGATTTACATGCTAAATACATTTATAACAACAAGTTTATAAGAAAAGTAAAAAATAATTGAAATAAAATTTTTTAAGTGGGCTTAATAAACCATTACTTAGCCATGGCCAATTAGATCACTTCTCGTTTATTAAATATTATTTTTGTCGTCGGGTTGTTGGATATCAAGATGAGTAAAGCTACAATTGAAGTGAACTTTCCATTGACTAGTCAAAATTAAATTGGTAAAAACTCAAAAGTTTAATTAGCTCAACCTTAATTTTTGAGAAAAATATTTTGACTTCTACTAATGGTAAGAGCTGTTTTTACTTATTGCAAAACAATTAGAAGGACAATGTAGATATTCTTTAAGAAATAAGGAGGTGTTTATTAAACTTAAAACTTTTCAATTTAAAATTTATAATTCCATACTTATTCAATTTTTTAATTAATTGTTTACTTTTTTTGTACAATTATCATACTTTTTAATCATTTTTACACGATTATCTATACATCTAACTTGGTTATTTGAAGAGAGTGTTTGTTTTCCTCCATAATTTTCAAATTAAAACTTTCCACTCTTTGTAATTATCTTATTTTTAATTATTTATTCACTTATTTGTATTCAATTACCATGTTTTTTAATTATTTTTATTTCATACATAAGTGCCCAAATATATGGATTATTTATTTTAATTAAATTTTTTTACTAATCATTGTTATTCCTATTATATCACATTATTCTCTCTCATTTTAAAATCTTTTATAGAAATTTTTTTTTTATCAAAATTTTTTTTACGTCCCAAACACTCAATAATTTTATTTTATTTACTCTAGAACTCAGTTCAATGTACTTCATCTTAAAAAAAAAAAAATTTGAAACTTTTTTAATGAAACTGTTAATTTAAGTATATTTAACATGTGTATAATTTTTTTTATCATTTTTTGAGATTTTTATATTTTTTTTGAATTTTTAAAAATTGGTGGCATTTTTAATAATTTAAAATTTAATGCACTTAACTTAATAGTTACATGAAATTGTTCAAAAAAAAAAAAAAAAAAGTAAAGTGCACCGAAGTGCATTGAACCGGTACCCATTTACTTATGATCATTACTCCAAAGTGATATTGTAAGTGATATTTCAAATTTAAAGTTTTTATATAAGGGTGTGTTTGGGAAGTTGTAAAATTTTTAATGAAAAATTTTTTACGTAAAAGTTGTTAAATTAGTAAAAATGAAGTGATATTGTAAGGGTAATGATGAGGAGTAAAGATGATAAATTTAAAATAAATAAGTTAGTTGTATTAATAATTGTGTAGAAATGATTGAAAAGTAGGATTGTTGTATAGAAAGATATGTAAAAAATAATTTAGAAACGGAAAGTAATAAATTTTAAATTGAAAAGTTTTAACGGCACGACTTTTAGAAATCGCCAAATACACCCTGAAAATTAGGTTTTCGAAGAGCCGTATCTGAAAATATTTATTTATAGTTAGTTAGCTACGCGTTTGCTCGACTTGCATCAGCACTGGCAATATTTAGCATGCAGATGGGATGATCCGACTTCCGAGAACCGTCAGCTGCATCGAGCAAGCGTGTGCGGTTCAGATCACGCTTGCCACGCATGCATCACATGCGGGGCAGAAGGTTCCTGGTTCTTCTTTAGCCGCTGCTTTGGTGTGCGGTGTTGCCTGGTACTTGGAATTTTCTCCTCGTTTCTAGGTAACTTTTTCTTCGTTCGACGGAGACAGATTCAGCAAGCGATATGTCTTCTCCTTCCGAGTGAGTTTTTCTTCCATTATTTTCAACGCAAATCGATTTCTCTTCGTGGTATGCGGAGGTACTAAAGCTCAGAAAATGGGTTTTTAGTTTTTATTCCCCTTCTGTTCTTCTATTTGCTTGGAACCTGAGAAAAATCAGAAGTGGGTTGTTAATTCCCTTTTTATTCCTCATTGAAGCCAAGAAAACAGATTCTTTTATTGTTAATCCTTCTTCTTGATTTGGTCTCCATTCTTATGGCTGTGTTTTTAACGTGATATCATTTGAATCCAAAACGAAATCATTTGAATGCAGTTTAGAATATGGGATTTCCGAAAAGCGGAACAGTGGGAAGAGACATTCTTCGTTGGTCATCGGGGCATTTATCGTTCTCTTTTCAGGATGGGAAGCTTTCGTGTACGATTGTAAGAACAGAATCGAAGAACATGGCAGTGATAATTCGCACTGGCATTTGGGAAACATTTAATTAACCTCATACCTTGCTTTGAGCTTCCCAATTCGGCGAATAACCTGGCAGGTCCTTCATGCGGCAGTGGCCAACCATGGAGCAATTTGGTCATTTAAATCCAGTGTCCTTTTGAAGGCTAAGCTACTGATGGAATTCAATACCAGACCCAGCCCAAAAATGGCATTCCCATGGCAATTCCAAATGCCTGTGTTCTAGGATTTTTTACACTTTACATGGTGATGATAAACAAAACAAAAACAAAAACAAAAAAACTCCACATCTCTGTCATATCTAGGATAGGCTTGCAGCTGTGAAGTTGGTTAACTTCTGTAGAAAATTCTGACAACTCAAGTTGGAAGTCACCGTTTAGGCAGCAGTGTAATGCTGTTGTGAATTACTGGAAACATGAACATATAATATGATGATGACAAACAGAAACTTGGGATCTCTGTCATATACATATTGTCTCTGTATTTCATGGTGATGATGCAGTTGTGAATTTGGTTAACATCTGTAGAAAAATATAACAAATTAAAATATGAGGATAGAAGTTACCATTTAGGTGTAATGCTACTGGAACAAGAACGTAGAAAGAAATATTAGGGAGAGAAGACAAATACATTGACTAAAATGCTCAGTGCATTATTAAGAATATTAGGGAGAGAAGACAACCACATTGACTAGATGCCAGTGCATTATTAAGTGAAGAAATGTTCAGCCATGAGCTCTGTTTGTGCCAAAGATTGTTTGGAAGTTTCATGTTGCATACTCCACACCCATGACTTACACAATCTAACCAGTATTCTACTTCTAATGGGTAATGATTCAATACATATGCATTGAGCCTCAAGACATATATATAGGTGTTTTGTGCCTGTTTTCATTTTTTTTTATTTTATGTGGACTAGCATGCGTTTAGTTCATATAGTGGGCCCACATAAAATGGAAAAAGGGGGCTCAAAACACCTATACGTATTGAGAATCAGTACATATATGTGTATTGAATCGTTACCCATTTCTTACACAGCTGTGATCATATATTTTTTCATCCCGGTCAGATGACATGCACACAAATCTTCCTAAATTTTGGATACCTTAGAACCTCAAGGTTTAATTCCATCAACTTCCTCTAGTGCTGGCAGGAGCAAATTTTCCATCTGCATCCAACTTGTGATTTCATCTTTACATTCCTGCAATTGTGGCATGGGAACTGAGCAATGCTATCTAGCAGGAAAATTTGGGATATTATATATGGATTTGGATGCAACTAATCCTTGTGAAGGGCTGCATGCATAGAACTCCTCTTGTAGGGCCATGAAGCTAACGAAATAAAAACTACTGTTTGAAAGGAGCAGGCAGAGGCCTTCAATTCACTTATGCATGCCTCTTGAAACACATGAGTTGTTTTACCTTTCTGTTCTTGTTAAAAATTTGCTTATTTATTTGTCGTCGTTGTTGTTATTATTTTGGGTGGTCTTCTTTCTAACATTGCCCCTCTGTTTTTTTTTTTTTTTTTTTTTTTAAAAAATAATAATAACTTTGGACTCTTGATAAAATTCAGCGTATAAGATAAGGAAGAAAAAACAAATCAACATGAGGATTCAGATAGGGATAGGTAAAACCTAAGGGTAGGCAGGGAAGTAGTTAAGTATTATCTAGTTTTATAATTGATATTTTTCAAGACAAATATCCAGCTGGGGTGGATGAAATTGTTCTAGAAAATTTCAAGAACAGTATTTCAAAATATTCATTATTGTTCTGATGCTACTTTCTACCAAATTGCTTTGGCACCATTACAAAACATTGTTTTTGTATGGAGGGGGGAAGGTATGTGGGAGAGATTTCATAGTTGCATGTTGCATTCTGCCCAATAAAAATTTTAAAATGGAAGCAAAGAATCAGCACATTAAAAAGATTGAAAAATAGCGGAGAGAGCATGCGTGAAAATTGTAGACAGACAGAAGAAAGTAGGAGAGAACAGTTAAAAGTTAATATGTTTATATTGCTATACTAGTTTAATGATTTCTATTCTTGTATTTGTTTTCTGCATGTGTCCTTCAAATGTTATCAGTTGCATGAATTTTTTGCATATTTTTTGCTAGAACCATTGTCAACTGTGCTAAATTATTGTTGGTTAACTTTTTCCAGATATTATAATTCGCTTCCACCAATAAGCAAGGGTTATGGAACCCTCTGCGTGGTTACTACTGCAGCATACCACTTGGGTTTACTCAATCCTCTCAGCATTGCTTTGTCGTATAAATTAGTATTTTCACATTTTCAGGTATTGTGCACTCACGAAGGTTGTCATGATTGGTTATGAGTATATGGTTATTTTCTATAACTCACTGTGTGGTAACTTATACAAAAGTGCGGTCGCTTGTAAGTTAGAGAATACGATGGATGAACATGAATAGCATAGCAGTGTGATTTTCCATCATGTAGAGAGTTTTATACATCCAGTCACACAAATATGTATCATATAATGTAAGCCTTCATCTATTTGTTTCTAGTGAAAATCAGGATCGTCTTCTTGGCGGAGGTTACTTTTCAAAGGCCAATCTTCAAAAAAATAAAAATAAATAATAGTAATAGTAATAGTAATAGTACGGACTAGGTCAGAAATTTGGGTTGCATTGGTCAGCGATATTTTAAAACCACATTGGTCTTAAAATTGATGAAATCTGCAATAAACTTTTGACCTATCAATGGAACATTGTTCACTAAATTACCCATTGTTTACTTCTTCTTTTTTGTTGTTGTTGTTGTTGTTGATGTTATATCCATTTTTTTATGTTAGTAGGCCTGAAATGAGGTCAACATTTGTGGTGGTTATGCTATGATTGGGATGATTTGGTTGTGGGGTGCATTTCACATAGTTCATTCAAATGAAAGAGGCTATTCATCTAGCAGAACAGGAAATGCACTTGCCTTAGAGCTAGATCTATCATTTGAGTGATTAATGCATGTGGATTTTTCAAATTATTTTTTGTTCTAATTCTATGTGTTTTCTCAATTGATATTTATTTCTAGGTGTGGAGGCTGATCACAAACTTCTTTTTCCTTGGTAAATTCTCTATTAATTTTGGAATTCATCTCTTGATGATGTAAGTGAAAATTCTGCCAACTTACTTGACAATATTCTAGTTGTCACTGATGTGGGACAAGATTAACTTGTTATTCATCAACATAATGCTTAGTCCATTTTTTAGATATATACTTAGTGTTTTTAGATATTAATTGCTATATTAGAAATTTGATGTTTGCCTAAAATGCTTAAAATATAGGTAAATTTATCAATATATAGCTTTGTGTTTTATATTTTATAGGTTTTATTTAGGCTCTGTTTGGGCATGGAAAACAGGAAAGGGGTGGAAAAGAATTATCTTTTTCTTTCCAGAATTATCTTTTCTTTCCCCTCTCATTTTCATATGTTTTGACATTTTAATACCTAGTGATCCTTTAGCAATCCTTTTTCATTATTTTTGGACACCCTATATTGCCCAGGGCATTTTTACAAAAAAATTTCTCTATGCCCTGTTTAGCGCCAAGGTGTCCCATTGAAGTTGTTCTCAATTTTAGTTTGTTTTTAGATAGGGTGGGCAAAACCCACACTCATAAACAGTATAAAAATACCTGATTTGAACAGGAATGACTTCTTCCTCAAGAATGTGATAAAGGGCAACAAAAACCCCAAGGAGGGCAACCTTGGTGACCACCTAACTGAACTGCTCCTCTTGATTCTATTATTTTTCAACAATTACCACTGGTTGAGAGAGAGAGAGAGGAAAAAGAAGAGGGGTGGGGTGTGGGGTCGATTTCAATGACTAGCCAATTGGCACAGTTCTGTTCTTGATTGAACTATGAGCCAAGACTTCTCATATGCCATTGAATGAGCTTATATAACCATGAGGTTTGATTGGATTCAATCTATTTTTAAAATTCAATTTCAGGGTATGTATCGCCATTTCCTTGCTTCATCTTTGAAATTTTGATTGTGTATGTTGACTTATTTGAACTCATGCATGATTAACTGTGGGCCACATTGGATTTGATAATCTTCATTTCATTGATTGAGTTTTGATTTGTTTTTCTTTGAATTGTCTTGCTTATTCAACTGTGCCTGTGAACTTCTTGTGAAATATTGAAATCAAATTTTCTACTACAGAGCTTGCTGTCCAGCTTTAAAATCCTATCAAACGCCTAGCAGAAATCACTTTTTTGGGATGCAATGGGTGCCTAACACCTTCTCATTGCATAACTGAGCAACCCCCAACAACATCTCCCACCCCCAAAAACCTGAATATCCATTAGACCAGTCTATTTGATTCATCTTTTCCATTTTTTCAGTAAAAGCTGGTGGCAGATCTTGATTTTTCATCAGACGCATACATATTACATTATTGCCTATATTTTCAATCATTATCATTCTCATATTTTCATATGGAATCATACTTATTTTACCTTCTTTCTGTTAATTTCTCATAATTACCCTCTATGGCATAGAAGAGGATCAAGGCAGTGCATGCACTGACTGTCTAATGGGGACAGTGCATGCACTGCCCTAATCCGTTTCCCTATTGCAACACATTGCTTTCTCATTTTTCTTTGATTCTTGATATAGATATAACATATTGCAACCTCTTTTCTTCATTTCCAAATGGACCCTATGTTTTTATTTTACACAAACTGGGGCTTTATTTCCAGTAGCAGTTTTCCATGAGTAGGGCGGTGTGTACAATGATTTGTGGGCTTCAGTCATTGATGAGTTATTGAATTGAGAGTTTATGAAATTTCTCCATTTCTTTTGTTTCTTTTTGAATTTCTTCCTTTGTCCGTCTACTTTTCACCATCTTTTTCCTTCTCATCTTGAAGATGATCTTCCACTTTCTTCCCGTCATGTCCCTACATCGCTTCTAGGCATGCAGCATTTTTCATTTTCTCCAGAATAGGTTGCAGACTGGCAGCATGTTGTTGGATGTGTCCCACTTTTTTTTGTAGTTTTGCATAATGACCCTTTTAGTGCCATGAGATTTTATCTTTTCATATTTTTCCACAGAGCAAGATATGGGGTTTTTCTAGAAAAGGGGCCATTTGAACGACGTACAGCAGATTTTTTGTGGATGATCATATTTGCTGCCTTCTCATTATTGGTGAGCATAAGCTATGAATTTGATCTCATATTTATTATATCATTCATTGAAATTTTAGTCATTTAACATTTATGAAGATCAATGTTTATTTTTGATTGTTACAGCTAGCTGTCCATTCAAGCTAATTTTAACAAGTACCACTCTTTGTTTTCCACTTTCTACTTTTGTTGCATTAGGTACTGTCTGCAATTCCTATATTCCAATCTGCCTTCCTTGGAGTTTCACTTGTGTTCATGCTTGTCTATGTTTGGAGTAGAGAGTTCCCAAATGCACAAATCAACATTTATGGCCTCGTAAACCTAAAGGTACGGAATTATTATTTTTCCTCACAGGAGGAATCATAGAGGTTTCATCCGCTCTTTTCGGGTCCTTTTTTTGGGCTTGTGCTCAGGCTATCATCCCTAATGTTTTTATTATTGTTATTAGTATTTATTTATTTTAAAGTTTACAATGGTTTAATCTGTTGACCTAAACCGAAATTACTGTTTTTTTTTTCAAAGTTGATCTATATTTTATACTCAGTTCATGCCTATCTTAAAACCTAAATTAGGAAATGAAATTGAGGTCTTAGATATGCATAGAATCGACTAGATGCTATTTGTTACTCTCAACGTAAGTATCTGTCATATTCTTGATCATGGAAATTCATCAGGATCACTACTTTCTGTTTTTTGCTTGCAGGCATTTTATTTACCTTGGGCTATGCTCGCATTGGATGTTATATTTGGTTCGCCTCTTACACCAGACCTTTTAGGAATCATTGCTGGACATCTATATTACTTTTTGGCAGTTTTGTACCCCCTCAGCAGTGGAAAGAACATCATGCGGACTCCACTTTGGGTGTATCCTTTTTTCTGTTTACTTTGTCTTGCCTCCTTCACCAGCCTTCATGATCACTATTCTCATTTTGTTATGTTATGGGAGAAAATATGTTGCTGGTCTTCAGTTTAATCACAACGCGATGGGCCATATGAATGTTGGAGGTCAATAGTTTTTAAGTTTGCATCTTTTAAGATTATCTGTATTTATAATGCAGTCTGTCATTGTTCACACTTCACAAGCAGTGGCTAGGGTTTTGGAGTTTAGGAGAGAAGCATTCTATACAACAATAACCAATTTTTTTAGAGGGGTCGACCTTGTGCAGAATATTAAGTTATGGTGAACTCCTTGACTTTCTTGTATACAGGCACAAGGTAGTGGCTAGGTGGAGGCTGGGCGGCCCTCCTCAGGTGAATGCCCCTGGCCCTGCTCAGGTGAATGGCTCTGCTGGTGTAGTTTTCAGAGGGAGGAGTTACAGGCTGAACGGATGAGAGGACTTGCACGACAGACACAGCATTACAGGCTGAAAGGAGACGATTTCTTTCTTCTACAACAGACAGCACGGCACACATGGGATCTCTATCCCTTCTCTACCCTTCACAGCATGCACGTGCATGCTAAATCTTTGCCTTAATCTGGGGATATATGCCCATGCATGCTTAAGAAACTGGCGCGAGACCCTTTTACTGCAATGCCACGTACGCAGTGCAGTCTCTTCTAGAACTTTTTTATCCCCTGCAATTGCCATATATGCAGTGCAGTCTCTTCCAGATTCTTTATGCTTGCTATGTTCATCGTGATCTAGTTATTATTATTTTCTGAATTGGCTGATGAGATATTGTTCTTTATGACATTGTTATTAATATCTTTTCACCTCTCTCTCCATAGACAATAATCATGCCTGTCCTGCTTAACCAGGCCATCTCAACTGTATTGCGTTTCTGCACATCATCAACTTATGCATTCGTTCGAAACATGAAACCTCGTGCATACGGACGTATCTTTGTCGAATTAAAAGTCTACCCATCCATGATTGCAATGCGCAGTTAAGAGCAGCTTCGAATCTATGTAATCGTAGCCTGGCCCTGTGCGTGTTGGCGCTACGCTACAAGTAGAAGCCAAGACTAAGGCTGCCCATGCCTCTCCATCTGTTCATTTCTTTTCATCCTTGTAATTCGACCTGTTTTCCGTTTTTGCGATTTAGACCATGTACGGTCGAGCCTATTCTTCACTATTTAAATAACTTGGACTTAGTATTATAAAGACCTCGAATAGCATTTCCGCATACAATTTATTGCTAGTTGTATTTATCTAACCCTTAACCTTGCGTGGGATCTCGATACACATGGTTCGTCTTATATTTTTGTGTTTTTTTTGTTGTTGATAGATTTATATTTTGAGTTTTACACGTGCATTTTGTAATCTGATGCCTAGTTTACTTAGAGAGTTCTCTTCTGTAAAACCAAACTTTTATACAAAACTATCCATTTTTCTCACCTTCGGTGATTGATGAGAAATAAAACTCATTTCGTTCATTGAATTTAACATTATTCATCTTGTCATGAAAATTCCATATTCGTTTAGCATCATCTTACATAGTCCTGTGTAAATATATGTGAAATTAACTAATAAAATAGTTTGATGCTGAATATTACTCATAAAGTAGTAAATTCAACATAAAAGCTTTTTAGAATATCATTATTATATCAATAGAAATCACGAATGGATCTAAGAATTTGGAAGACGTTTGCTTTTTGTCTTTTACAAATAATACAGGAATAGAAGAGGATGGAACCATCTCTCCCCACTCATTATTTCCCAAAACTTAATTTTGAGTTGCGATCATACATGCCTAATCAACATCGAAATATTCATTTCGAATATCAGTCAAATTAATTATCCGTAAAAGTCATATTCCTTTCTTTAAAAATAAATGACTAAGGTTGTGTTTATTCTAAAATAAAACCTTTCACTTAAATTTTTTTAATATAAAACTTTTTATTCTCTGTAATTATCATACTTTTTAATTATCTTTTCACATCTTTCTATGTAAATTACTTTATTTTTCAATTATTTTTACACAACTACTTATACAATTAACCTATATATTTTAACTTTATTACATTTATTCCCCATCATTACCTCTACTTATACAATTAATCTATATATTTTAACTTTATTACATTTATTCTTCATCGTTACGTTTGTCACGTAATATCACTTGTTCCCATTTCAAAAACTTTTCATCTAAAAATTTTATCACTTTCCATAAACACCCTGAAAGTGATTCAAAGGGTTTTATTTCTCTAAATATTTTTCATTAATTAAAATGCAAAAAAAAAGCATTCAATTATAAATTTTAATGATTTAATCCACAATAATAAATACAAATTTAAATATCTCAAGATTCTGAAAGATAGGACATTCACTTAGCCGAGTATAAAAACGAACATAGAAATAAGACCGGCTAAACATTAGTAAGGTGAGGTGGGACATTTACTAGCGAAGCAAGCTGGTAAGTCGAAAGCAGCAATCACATGGGAACAACAATCCTGACTCCAGATCAAAATTTTTTCCTTTTAAAATGAAATAGGAACTGTTGCCGAAACCGAGGGGCATGAATAATTAGAAAAGTTTCCACCACCGTAAGCTGCCACTGAAAGCTTTTCAGACCCGAAATCATCCCGGAAACAAAATGACAGTCGGAACAAATGTTGGAGCAAAGATGATGATAAAATGCCTGTACAGGGAAGAATCAAATGACAGGATCTGAATAACAAACTCCTGCCATGAAAAATCATGAATCATTAGCAAAATCATCTTCAGGCATCCTCTAATTTCGTGCATGTCAATGCCACAGCTTAGCACAAAAACCGTTGCGGGGTCTCTTGCACGATATGATGTCTGAAAATGAATCAACCAGCTGGCCCGCCAAGCTACTTGGGTCGTCGATCAAAGTTTCAATAAAGGTATTCACCACCCTGCGTTCCTTTTCAGTCGATCTCAAGCTAAACCATGTAAGGAACTTCATTCTGAAATCCCGTTCAATATGACTGCCACATTCCAACCACCGGATGATCTTTACGCAATACTCGTAAGTTCCATCCGAGCAACTGGACTTGCCTGTGATTGGCAATGGTGACCCATTTATCAAAATACTATCACAATCATATTCTTCTTCAGTCCCAGAGAAAGACCGTTTCTTGCAGAGCTCTGGTCGAGATTCTATTGCTGGCGCTTCCCCCCTGACAGGCCTAACAGCCCAGGCCTCTGAGTCACCACTGCCGCTTGACTTTGCCCGACCATTCTTATCTGCCTCACGTGAATTGATATCATCTTCTGCCTCATTGGCCTGCTCTGAAGTGCAGCCCATGTCATTATCTCTTGATGATTCCAACAGTGGAGTTGCATCTGCATTCAAATCGGGAACTGAGGCAACATTTAGATCTAGCTCATGCAGGTTAGCAGGCAATTCATCATCCTCCATTTCAGGTTTTATCACATCATTACCACCAGAACATTCTTCTTCAATATCAGTACAGCAAAACTGATCAAAGCAACCTTCCTCTTGTGCCCACGCTAGATGTAGAATCTTTCCAAGGTCTCGGACCCTGAAGCCGGAAGTCAAAGTGGACTCTTTCTTGGTTCCAGAGGAGCTTCCATCAGTTCCATTAGCACCCAAGCTTTCAGTCTTTTGGTCTGCACCAATTGTTGAATCGCTGCTCTTGTTGATTATTTCTACACTTTTGGTGAAACACTTGGCCTCTGAGTGACCATAGTCACCAGCCTCTGTAAATGAGATTATACGGAAAGTGTATTCTGTGCAGGGTTGTAGATTAGATATAAGAATTCTTCTCTGATCTTTAGGAAAGACACATATTGGCTCCTTCTGATGAGGCTCTTCCCGGCTCTTGCAATACCAAAGCTTGTAACCCTCAATGTTATCCAACAAAGCACCTGTTTCTTTCAATAGAATTACCAGAGATGAAGAAGACACAGCTTCAAACTGGAATTTGCATGCAGCAGGAAGTGAATCCTCTGCATCCAAAGCAGGGGGGAAAACATGATTTACATCCATACTTGACAAAATGCAGGTAAGTGCATAATTAATATAGGGTTATACAGATGAAACCGATATATCAGTTTTAAAGCTGTCAGTTCCACATTTAAATCTAAATCATTCTCCTCATGTGGATAAATGATTTTATCAGTTATTTATAGCATTCTAATGTATCTATGAATGGATCTTAGTGTTTTTCATAATTATATATGTTCAAAGCTAGCACAGCCTGCCCTAGATGCTGACTGAAATAACTTTTAGTCCTATAACAAAACAAATGAATTAAGTAATGGGACCAGTTGGATTTTAATTTTCATCATCAAAGTGGGCCCTATCCAAGAGGTTCCAACGAAATTTCACGAAAGCCGGACCCATTAATATATCACACAATTATTAAGTAAAACTGACAAAAGACAGGTAAGTGAAGCATAAAGGCACCTCTACAAATAGGATTGGCTTGATTGATGCTAAGCCATGCATCAGCCTTCTCAATTGCAAGAGTACAGAGTTTCTGCACATCACTCGCAACTGAGAGCCTGCTGACAATGCCTCGTGCCATCTTTGCTGAAACACCATTAACAGAGCCCACCTCAGTCTCAAGCTTTGCTTTAGCATCATCAATAATGTCATGCAGTTCTTTAAACCTTGAAGTTCCATCCAGGAGCCTGTAACTCAAGGATATGCGATAGCAAAGGACATCTACACGGCGAGCGTCCTTGGCTATTACCAGCTGCTTCTTCCAACATCTGATGCAGCAATAACACCCGCGGTAACAAAATCAGTCCAAACCATTTAATGTAGCAATCATCAGGCTAATAAAAACTATACAAGCTTTGCAACACATGAGGATGAACAAAAGAAGAGGATGTTTACAATCCCTGAACTATACAGTGTCCTAGGATTTCATATTTTACTTTGTAACATTGGTCAGGTAGGCCATCAGCTGCTCTCCTCAGAGAATCTCTTCAATAGGGCAAGAACACAGCATAGTCTCAATTCAGCTGTAGATTGGCAAACGATCAAATGATGACTGGACCATGGGCACCATGCAAGCTGAACTCCTTTGCACAATGGCAAATCCTCAGTAAGAATGTCAAAATACCAGAGAACAAGGAATTGCCTGATATGCATGATAAAATTCCAGAGAACAAGGAAGTGCCTTCAAATCATCACAGCAAGGAGCATATATGAATCTATCAAAAGGATGACTTACCCAATTATGCCTGAAACTTTACCACAAGAGGCACAACAATAGCTTCCATCTAGCTGCATGGACTCCCCAAGATTGGCAACCCCTACCTTCTGGCGTTGGAGTGCACATTCAATATGACAAGACAGGCCACAAGATTCACGTTCACTAGAGTCAGAGGCACAAACTAGCCAGAGGCTGGGGTCTTTGTTGTCATCAAACAGGTGACAAATGCAGCAAGAACACCTCTTACAAAATGTGTCATCTAAGGTCAGAACAGCTCTACATGCAGAGTTTTTACAGATCCATGTACTAGGTTGCCCAACACTTGGGGACAGCTCTACAGAAGATGGAAGTCGAACAGGATGATCACCCTTCCTCTGTTGCTTCCTACCGGCCGGACTGTTGTTGGGCGTTGATTGGCTAGAACCGTTTCTCCTGGATTCATGGTTCTTACAGCTTTTGTTACTAGATTTGAGAAGTTCCATCATTTTGCATCCCAGATGGTCCTGAATGTTCGGTTCTAACTTCATTGAACGATCAAGCCAACCCCCTGCTTCCAATAGGTCTTCAAGCAAATGAGAAATGTCAAAACATTTTCTGGACTCACTTTTTCACACGGAAGCCTGCCAAAACAGAGAATTGATGAACCAAAAATACATGTGAAATGTCAAATAACAGCAAAATTACTACCATATTTCATGATTCCAAACACCTCACATTATGGTTTTATCTATTTCTTTCTTCCTTCTTCCATTGCTGATTAAAGGGATGTGGCACAGTGGCAGTAATTGTGCATTAGTTAAGGAATTTCTTTTGGCATCATTTCAGGTATTTCTTCAACTTCTCTTTTAACCACTTCTGATCATTACCCACAAGATTTAGAGTCATTCAGTTCCCCGATTTCAGCAAATTTAACCAAATTAGGAAGGCGTCAATCTAGACAGAGAGAACAGAATTCAAAATATCCAAGTAGCATCAAATTAGGAAAAAGCAGATATTCAGCCCCACTAGACATAACTTCTAGATTTTAGAGTCGCCATACCCAATTTTCCCAACAACAGGTATAGACAGCCCTTCCAAAAAGATAAAGAAACTCAAGAAAGTGCAAAGTGAAAAATGAAGCCGGAAAAAAAAAGGAACTGAATCCTGACACTGGGGACCGTGACTATTAATTGGACCATCATGGATCTAGCCATCATGGTTCTTCATTTGATCATATTGTCTCCCCAAATTAATCTATGAAAAATCTAAACATCCTCAGATTGTCTTCAAATATCAAACCATAAAACTTTGAGATGGATAATGAAGAAGAAAAGAAAAAGCTGTCAAAAGCTGGTAGATGTTATTGTGTAAGAGCTGACTAGGAGACTTAGAACCTGTTTGCCCCACTTCAATTTGCAGTTTTTGTGTCCTACAACATAAGTTGCTGAATTGTACATAAGCTCATTTTTTTTAGTTTTTTAGCTCAAAAGTGAGTCTTTTTTTTTTTTTTTTTTTTGGGTATCAGCCAAATCGGATTTTTCATTGTATTCGTGTTTGCAGGTAGAAAATTGAATTTAACCTCTCCAAATATGGGCCAAACAAGCCTCATTGTCAAAACCAAAATGCTACTTCAGGAGATACAGGAAGGACAAGATATGATAACCTTCACAATTTTCAGAACTTTGTTTCATTGCATTTCAATGTAATATGTAGAATTCTATCATGGTTAATGTGTTCCACAATTTCATATTTGGTTCAGTTTCAACAAATCAAATTGATATATCAGCCACTGCCATCAATTGATAAAATGAATCAAAACTTCAGAGAAAAAGTATTTTAAGAATGAAAAAACCCAGCAACTTATGCAATGAAGCAACACTTAAGCGAGGGGAAATATATATCATGGTTAATGTGTTCCATAATTTCATATTTGGTTCAGTTTCAACAAATTGAATTGATATATCGGCCACTGCCATCATTTGATCAAATGAATCAAAATTTTAGAGAATAAGTATTTTAAGAATGAAAAAACCCAGCAACTTATGCAATGAAGCAACACTTAAGCGAGGGGAAATATATCATGGTTAATGTGTTCCATAATTTCATATTTGGTTCAGTTTCAACAAATCAAATTGATATAACAGCCACTTCCATCATTTGATAAAATGAATCAAAACTTTAGAGAAAAAGTAAAATTTAAGAATGAAAAAACCCAGCAACTAATGCAATGAAATAACACTAAAGCAAGCGGAAGTATATAATAAAAAACCATAAACCTGAATATGGCATTAAAAACAATTCAATTGTTAGATCTATTCTTAGTACATCATCTGCAAATAATAGACGGTAGTGAACTTCTTATATACATTCAGTAAGTTCATCCATTACAAAAAGGAAAAGCTAAGGGATTGATGCAGATCAAATACAACATATAAACAATTGCAAGAAAAGCAAATCTGATCCATGATAAGTAGGTATCATTTTGGTAACATGGAGTCCACAAGGATGTTAGCAAAGACAGAAACTGGTTAAATGAATTTACAGGTTTGTTAGGTGATTTGTTGTTGAGTTTTCTTAAATTTAGTTCTCCTAGTTAATCCGGCATTCTTTTCATGGGCTAATTTTAAAGCATGAATCAAGCTTATTAAGTGTTGAAGTACTGCAATTTGACTAATAATTGGGTTAATATGCAACTGGAATTCCAACTATACAAAATAAATGCTGTTTTGGACATGGATTGCATATGTAAGGCTTTGTTTAGGGTTGCATCTCATGTGCGACTATCGCTTAAGAGATACTGCGTGCTATTTGTCAAAGCAATATTTTTGTGCTTTTATAATAAACGTCTCTTAGTCACAATTTACCCTGAAAATAGGGAAAAGTGCTATTTAAAGTTCTGTCTCATTCAAAAAACTTTTTGAATTTATCATGGTGAGGCTTGGATAAGCACCTAAGAACTAAAACACAGTGCCAAACAGACCCTAAATCTAGCCTGGAAGAGTATTTTTTCCAGTCTTAGTTTTTTCTGTTATAAATATATTGTTCAGACAGCTACAAGCATAGATGATATAGATTTTTGGTGAATAAAAGTTTCCTACCCAGAGATTGGATCATGGGATGCCCTCAGGCGTGGTACCTAAACTGAGAAGTGATTTCTAGAGTTTTTTCTTTTGCCAATACCAACAGAGTGACTCTACTTCACATTCTAAAAGGGTATAATGCTTTTCTAAGGGGCCAGAGTACAACCTATCCTGACTCTGGCAAGAAAGGGCATAATGCTGCCCTAAACCCCTGTGAATGTTATCGTCCTAAGCTCATTGCAGGGTAACATGACCTGAATCATGGACAGTATGAAAAGAATTCATATGATGTCTTGCAGGTGATATCTAAACCAATCTCTACAGTGCCAACAGCACCAGAGTAATTGCAACTTCACATTCTAGACGAGAAGGTTCTTCTTGTTCCATGAGACGCAGCTCAATACAAATGAAACATTCAAAAGGTATATTTTTTTAAATAAAAAAAAATGAAGAAAGAAACACAAGCAAAGGTTCTTCACCTAGCTCTACAATAAGCATACAATGGATCCATAGATTCTTGAGGAATATGTTCACCAGTCACCACAGATGTTTTTTAGTGATAGATAAAAACATATTGCAGGTATCAAGGGAGTTAAAGGTTATCGTATCTAAATAACAATTCAGACCAATTTGAAGTAGAACTTCACGCACTACAATGAATAAATGAAGGAACACGTATTAGAAATATTCACAGGTCTAATTGTCAGATTGACACCATCCACTCCTCACAATAGAACAGAACGCCATTGAACAACGAAATTCCTGATCAACCCAGGAGATTCCAAACGGAACATAGATCCACTAATCAAGAATTACCGAAATTCGGCAAAGGATTCGCAGAAGCAGTATTAAAAGAAGCCGATCCACGGAAAAAGGCAGATAATTCGAACAAACCTGACGACCCATTGCGGAATCCCTGAAACTGCTAGGGTTAGGGTTCCCGTTGACCTCGCCCACGCCACCAATAAATCCTTCCATCTCTCTCGTTCTGCTAATCCTCGATTAGCTAAAATCCCAGCAATCAGGAACGCAAAAAGCTGAAATCTACGGTTTGCAGAAACAAAGAGAAGAGGAACAAGCAAAATCGTAAATTTGGTGGGCAATTAGGGCTTTTTCCTCCTCCTCGTGATAATCGGGGGAGGATCAGATGCATATGTGCGCGCATCAGCGAGAAACATATAGAGATGCAGTGGGAATCGAATCGAAGCGCTGGGGGTTGAATGAGGAGGAACGCAACCGCAATGCCTACATCTATCGCACATGGACGACGACCACGACCAGTTGGATGAGTTCGCGTCGCGTTCCTTGAAAAGGCCGGCCCCGCATGTTCCCACCTACCTCATGGCTCATACCCGCTTCTCACTTCTTACCCACCGTAACTGCTTCAACCTTCTTAACATTCCTCCACCAATGTGCCTATTGAAACCAATGGATCATTACGCCATGCACTTCAATGCACCCGGTGTAGCACTACATTTTGGTTGCCTTAAATTTTTAATTTTTTTCAAATTTCATATATTAGCCTAAGCATGGTTTTCGTAAATATTGTTTTTACATTTTTTGCTTTTATATATTTTATTTAGAATTTCAAATTTTAAAAAATTAGGCATTTCTTATGTGCTCTCATATGATCAATGCCTTATTTTTTGTTTCTAAAATTCCAAACAAAATATTCCTGAGCATCAAAATATAAAAACTATATATAAATATGCTATGCTCAAACCTAGTGTAAAAAATCAAAAAGATAAAAGACTAGGTAGCGTGCACTGGGTGCCAAGTGCACCAGATTGGTACCAAGTTTACATGTTATCTGTTCTTGGTATATATAAAGAAGTGTGATCGCATGTGGCCGGCCACATTGGACCCTTCACAAATATTTTTTTCAATTTTTTTTATAAATATGTAGAGCAAAATGTATTTAACCTGTAAACTAAGTTTTATATTTTTAGATGTTTTTAGGTATTTTTTATTTTTAAGCACAATAGCATTTTCGTAATTCTTAAGTTAGAAAATTACAAAAATATCAGTGTTTAAAAATAAAAAATACTTAAAAGTATCGAAAATGGTAAAACTTAATTTAGAAGTTAAATATACTTAACTCTGCATTTTATAAAAATAAAAAAAAAAGGATCCCACGCGGCCGCATGGGATTAGGCATCATATATAAATACAAAAAGTTGCCTTCGAAGATTTCTTATTTGAATTTTATTCCATGCAAGGAATTGGTTACTCGTAATAACATGTTTCTTATCATGATTAAGTTGGGAGGGTTGGAGATAATTGCTTGTATTAGTTTTACATTTTATCTATGCTTGTAGGACTTTAGTTGAAACTAGATCATTATTAGTATCATCATATTTAAATTTATTATCTTACATTGCAAAGCATCTAAAGTATATAATTTTCCAATTCTTGCTCAAGAAGGAGGCATTGCTTTTGAAAATGGAACACAACTTTTGCAAATGAAAGACACTGTTTTTGAAAATGAAAGATAAAACTCTATAAAGCTGGGATCAAACCTTATGGCGCCCAACACAAAGGATGGGAATTTTATGGTGTTCACGTCATTGTTTTTAATACTAAAGGAATTTGAAGGGTACTTGTTTTCATTTTCATTCTTTTTTGATAAAGGAAGTCACTCTAGTCCTACTCCCTGTCACTTATGAAGGGAGTAGAGGAAGAGTGATCCAAACAATTCATTGTCAAAAAATTATCTGTATAAATGTTTCTACAAATAGCTGCGGGTGGGTTACCCCACCAGGACTGATGGTCCTCAGAAGAAACCAAAATCAATTCAGCTAGGGAATGCGCCACTGCATTACCCTACCGAATAACATGATGAGCCGAAAAAGAAGCGTTGCTTGTGAAAATAAACCTGATCTCATCGATGATAAAACCTACATCAGAGGATATGGGTTCTGACTTTGATAAGAAATTGAATAGAATGAGGGAGTCAGTTTCGAGTTGCACACGTCGGAAATCCTGCTGGATCGCCTATCTAGTTCCCAAAAGGAAAGCCGTAGCCTCCATTAAAAGTGATTCCCTTACCCCAGCCCGTTTCTAACAAGAAGCTGCAACAAAATTACCCAACGAGTCTCTGATAACAGCACCACGTACAAATATATCCATATTCTCGTAACGACGTGCATCCACATTGATTTTAACAAAAGTCTGAGGCGGTTTTCATTTTCATTCTTAAACAATCATTTGCTTGGAATATAATGATAATCCAACCACCTTATGTTCATCTTGTCAGCCTAGGCTAACATGAAAGCTGATGTTGGCCCTGACTAATTTGCGTGTTTTTTTGAAAACGTTATTCTAAAAATATTTAGCTTACATATCAAAATTTATAATTTTTAGATATGTATTATATAGTTTTTGAATTTTGAAAATTAAGAATTTCGGAGGTATTTAAGTCATCTCCGTCATGCTGCATTTGTGATTTATCTGGGTCCTTGCAATGTTTTTTCCTGCATTTATTTATTCATTTCAATTTTGTTTACTTGGATCTGTTGTTTTCACATGCATTTGTGATCACTGGGAAATTTACTGACATCCTTCTGTTTATAGTTAGTGCCGCATAATTTCAATGGAGATAGCAAATCTAATTCTGTTCCCATCAATACCGACCTCTTTATGGTTTCTACTTCGGAAATACTGAGGCAGTCAGTTTCTATTTTCTTTATCGGTATTCCAGCGTGCAATGCTTTCCTCAAACAATTAGCCAACTCAACTAAAATTTATTATTCGAAGTTTAATTTCTATGATCAGCCATATCCCTGTGATCATTTTTTTCCCCTGTTTTGACTTGATCATTGAATCCTGAGGTGGCCACAGTCAGCTGAGAATATTCAGCGTTTTATATTGGCTGTCAGGGATCCTTTTCAACAGTTAAGCTAATTGGAAACACTTCTTGGTTCATTTTCGTGGAGTGGGAAACCTTTTCTCTTATCATTTCATGAAAATTTTCATATGAGATTGGAATTATTCGATATTTAGCCTAATGATCCTGACAATATCATTGAATTTTTGTGTTGTTTTCGAATGTTCGAATGATCTTGATTATTTTCATTGTTCACAGGCTGAGCTGAAAATGCGCAAATGCAAACAAGACCTGTACCCACAATTAACAAAATAAATAAATAAATAAATAAATTATTTTCGATCCAAACAGTACCGATATAGAAACAAAAGTTTACAGGTATTAAGGGCTACGTGGCCGCTCCCCGCGGCTTTCTTCGCCATTGCTGCTGCCTGCCGCGCGCGCGCTCTCTCTCTCTCTCTCTTTTCAAAATCGCTTCCTACTCTGCTCCAATAGCAGTAATGGAGCTTATTTTCGCCTTCTTCGCCCTCCTACTCGTCTTCTGTCGCTCGTTCGCTGCCGCTGCACGCCCGCATCCGCTGCTGCCGGAAATTTCTCGTCTTTCTCTGTAGCACACTCCTCGTCCCCATCATAGCAGCATCTTTCAGCCGTGGCTTTCCGGCTGAAGAAGGAGCTGATGGACGGAGGTGCTGATTTCTTAATGTTAGTTGCGTGACCACATTGCAGATATTCCTTTCTTTCTACAGAAATTGTGTTTATTTTGTCCGGGAATGTGACGGTAACGAAAAAAATGATATAATGTAATATAAATAATAATGAGAAGTGAAAGATATTAAATAAGATAGATGAGCTGCATAGTTAGTTATGTGGAAACGATGAAAAAGTAGGGTAATTATCCAAAATGATGAGAAAAAATAATTAAAAAAATATAGTTATTGATAATAAAAGTTTTTTAATTGAAAAGTTTTGGTAAAAAACAAATGCTACTTTTGACGAAAAGTAATAAGGTTAAAATAAATAAGTTAATTATATGGGTAATTATATATAAATAATTGAAAAGTACGATAATTGTATAAGAAAATATGAGTAAATAATTAAAAAATATAATAGTTAAAGAGAGTAATAAAAATTTTAATTGAAAATTTTTAACTTGGATATTTTTTTTAATTCTCAAACAAATTCAAAATTTTTATCACTTTCCTGAAGAACGCTAAAAGGTGAGGAATTTACCGGAGACACTCGATCAGTGGCTGCGCATGCAATATTGTGATTAGGAGTGTTAATGGATCGGGTTGAACGGGTTGGAGCCTAATCCTAATCCTAACCCATTTAATATATCTCAACTCTAATCCATTTATTAACCCATTTAAAAAACTTCAACCCTAACCCATTTACAACCCATTTAATAAATGGGTTGTAATAAATGGGTTAACGGGTTGTGTTTGTTACTAATTTTTATACTAAAAATCTTCAATAAAGTCTGTAAATTTAAATAAATTAAATAATTCAAAGCCAACATACTTGAATTTAATTTATTTTGGCTTGAAAATATCAGCGTCAATCTCAAGTTATCTCTTTAATGTCAATTCCTGTTATAAATATTATATATATATATATATATATATTAATATATTATATTAAATGAGTTATACGGGTTGAATAAACGGGTTGGACGGGGTTGGCGGGTTGCGAAGCCTCAACCCTAATCCGTTTATTTAATTAAATGGTTGAACGGGTTGGCGGATCATAACCCATTTATTCCAAAATCCCAACCCAAACTCATTTATTAACAGGTTGAACGAGCGGGTTAACGGGTTGACCATGACCATTAACACCCCTAATCGTGATACCATCATTTTTCACGCTGTTGGAAGTATATAGAATTTTATATCAATTCTAACGTGACTGTACCTGTGTCCGTATCCATCATCCATCTTTTACTTTACTCATAAAGTTATGAATAATTTTTCAGAACTTAACGCGTTTTCTAAAAATTTTGTGGGTCACACTTAAAAAAGAGTAATCTATGTAGTTATTGGACTAAGTGCATGCATCTCTAATTGCTCTGGAAATTGGATTAAAATTCCAAACGCCTACAACGTCATATTTAATCCAATCCAAATCTATTTTGAAGTTGGATTGATCTGTAAGTTAATCCTTTCATCTAAAGATCTAAAATTTTTCACCGCATTTCCCAAGTTCAAATTTACCATCATCCTAGATTACCGGTTAGTCAGTTACCCAACTAAATAAATAAATAAAAACCGGTTGCTTGCCCAAAATCCAGACTTCCATAATGCATTCCTTTTTGCCCATCTAAATAACCGTTGTGAGCGGTTGAGTACAGTGTCCTTTGTTTTTTTTTTTAAAAAAAATATTTTTTAAATATAAAACATTTTTAATATTTTTCTATGTGCGTGTGCTCATAATGCCAAAGGGTAAGTAACAACCCGGATGCATGTGATCATTACCTTAAAATTTTTCACCTTGATGCCCCCTTTTATCATTAGTTTCAATTAGCATATCCTTTATTACTTAAAATGGTTGACATGTATAATGACATGTCTAAACCTTATCACTAATCAATATGAAGAAATATCAAGACATTAATATGCTAAAATTTTATCAAAACCATTCCCCATTATATGTCCATCCATCAACCATTAAAGTATGGTGATGTTCTTTCGATAAATCTTTAAATGATTCATTTGGAACTCAGCTCTTTTACATTCTTCTACAAAAAACAGGGTGTAGCACCCGCTGCGAGCGCTACGATGGGATCAGAATGGTTTCTCCTCGCCTTGGAAATCTGGTCCATACCGCATGGGTTTTCAACGCCTCCCAAGCAGCAGCGTGGGTTTAGTTTTCCTACATCCACATGGGGTAAAACGTGTTAGGATTCACGATTTTTAGAAAAATCTGGCATATGGGCGTTTTTTGTGATTTTTGCAACATAACAGCTAAAGACGGGGCTTTCTGTACACGGATCAAGTCACAAATCCAATAGCGTATTATGCTGAAATCCGTGGACCCGCCTTACCAGGGTGTTAACTTAAACACACACGCAAAAATAAAGAAAAAAAAAAGGCGTCGCCACTGATCTTTAAAGGGAGATCAACCCTTGTTTAATGAAATAAGACACTGGTTATACAGAGTTCAGGTTCCGGCCTTCGGATCGAAGCAAATATAGTAAAATCTGCTAACCCGATGCGGTTTACATGGGCATGAAAATGGGGAAAACAAAATTTTTGAGAGAATGGGAGAGATCGAAAGGGAAAAATGGGAAGAGAGGCGTGGAGCTTGACGAGCGGGAAAACCAGGATGCCGAGGCTATGCCGCAGACTCCCGTCCTCCCCTCTGGGATGCCTCTCCAAGTGTGTCTCAAGGGAGGAGGGTGCTCCTCCTTTTATAGATGTAGGAGTGGGATTTGGGCCACTTGAATTGTTTGGACTTGGTCCATGGGCTTGAGCTTGAGGTGGAATCATGGGCCTTGGACCACTTGAAGGGTTGGACTTGGTCCATGGGCTTGAGCTTGGAGTGAGAGCATAGGCCTTGGGCTACTTGAGATATTGGACTTGGTCCATGGGCTTGAGCTTAAAGTAAAAGCATGGGCCTTGGGCCACTTGAGGTGTTGGACTTGGTCCATGAGCTTGAGCTTGGCGGACTCCTTCCATAGTGGGCTAGAACTTGATGGGCTAAAGCTTGGCCAAGCCCGTTGTTTTGAGTGGGCCGATGTAGAGGCCCAAAGTTGTAGAGAAGCCTGCTTTTAAAGCTTTGTGGGCTGCATTGTGGAGCCCGTTGAGGTGCCCTGTAGGAGCTTCGCTCTTGTGAGCCTAGTCTAGTTGTTGAAGAAGCCTGCTTCGAGGCTTGATGGAGTTTCGCTCCCGTAAGCTGAGTGCGGAAGGGCCCGCTTAGCTGGCTTGAACTTTCTTTTTGTCTTAAATTTGCTTGAGCTTGGACCTTGTTTCATTTTTTCCATCTTTGGGTCCAATGGTGGGGTGTCAACACAGGGAGAAAAGAAAGAAAGAATAAAACAACCTCTTAAGTCATGGTAAGTAGGCTCTTTACATCTGTGACATCCCAATACCCATTTCGGGCACGCAACTTAATCTCAGGCATCATTCTTGTATCTGACTCTCTTAAGCAATACTATTTTCTTTAATGTCTCTACACAATTGATTTTCGTAAGTAGGTAATCCCAGGTATCATTTTTGTATTTGACAATCGTTAAGGAATACTATGTTATGTCTCTACACAATAGATTTTCGTAAGTAGGTAATCCCAGGTATCATTTTTGTATTTGACAATCGTTAAGGAATACTATTTTATGTCTCTACACAATAGACTTTCGATAAATAGGTTTTCATGGTATGGGTTGCATTCGATTTAAGAATTAATAAATAGCACTTCAAGTATTATATGTTTACCATCAAATTTCGTTGAGTTTATTAAGAACAACGAGACTTTCCCTCAAATTTCAAGCATAGTCCAGAAATGAAATAAGCTCCACTAAGTTAAAACTGCATTTGAACTTCTCGTTTTGAAAGTGACTCTAAATGAGTATGCTCAACCTAATTATGCTTTAATTGTTGAAACAACATTCTCCTATATCGGCTTAATGCTCAATTAAATTCCTTCATATAGTCTTATAGAACTTAGTATAGAATTCATGCTGGACACAGAATCTTCCTCTGCTGCAGGAAGTAATATATTAATAGGACACAAACAATGCTTTTTACATGTGTTTTCATTGTCTTTCAGTTATTTCTTACATGAGGCTGATCGTGTTCATTCCGCAGCCAACATAAATTCAGATAGGAGAAAATATGAAGATTTTAGAGCGGAGGAAATATCAAGCACTGAAACCATGTTGCAGAGAACTGTGGGGTCCGGAGGGGATTCGAACACATGCCTGAGCAGACACATCTGCCATCATCTCCTGTTTGACACCTGCGTTGCATATGTTGGCCATGGCACGCATGTGTTTCATGCCATACTGGGACAATGAACCACAATACAGTTCAAATGTCCGCACCTGCATAAAGAAGAGAAAGAAGACAAATCATATGAACAAAGTGTTGCTTAGACGAAAGCAACACAAGAAGGGTGGATAAAAATGTGAATTATGCAAGCATCATTTCCTGAATCATTCTGCTTAAAAATATTTGAGAAACACTGATTCAGAATATTAGATGGATAAGTTGAGATGGAGGGTAAGCAGAGTCAGCCATTCCAAAAGACAAAAGGGAGGATTGATAACATGCTAGGTGGAAGTTAGCAGTCACCATTGTCTTAAGGCAGGCCCAGTCGTCTACCAGAGGTTGGCCTGGTAATCGGACTGCTTTCAGCATGTCTGGTCCCCTTTCAGATCCGAAAAGAAGCTTCCCAACTAGTTCAACATTGTTGTCTATTTGCAGTCGATGAGCCATTATGTCAAGTAATTGCTTGTGAGCGTCGAGTTTCCCCTGAGAGCCTTCTGGTGATTTCCGGTACTGGTGAGACAGCAAATCATGTGAGATAAAAATAGGTACGAAAAACAAACAAAAGGCCTTTGTTTATGCAAAACTCATGTTAAAGGTGGTGAATGCCAAGACCAAACTACTAAGAGGGCCACTTTGTACGGCAAAATAGTCTAATGTGTTATCCAATGAGCAAGCCATACAATAAGAAGCAACTTTTCTTGGTTTACCCAACCACTCCAACATTTGTGAACACTGATGAAACGAGAGGTCTGCCTTCATGGCCATGGAAGTTAATAGTCATAAAGTGTACACCTGGTGATCAGAGAGATTTTGAGTTCATATGTAACATTGTCTCACATTTCCAGTAACTTTCAGTTTTCTATTTCATAGAAGTGCACCTTCATCTCTATATGTATAGAGAGAGAGAGAGAGAGAGAGAGAGAGAGAGAGAGAGCAGTATCAAGATTTTCTTGATGAATTAGTCTAACCTTATTCCAAAAATAAACAAGATCAGCATCTCGTTGGTTTACGGGCTTTGAAAATGATGCCAATATATTGTCATTGGGGGAACTTAAATTATCATTAGCAGGATTTGAACCAATGTATGAGAATACATGCTCCTTGCCGAGTCTAGCATCACCAAATTGCAAAACATGGGAACCAAAAGTGTATGTATTATGGTTTGATGTTCTGGCTTTGACCTGTAATTCAAAAGAAAACTTGTAACTTAGAGGAATCAAAAGCAGAGCGCTACAAAGTAGAGTAGTTTGGTTTCGAGCTTAACCCGATGATACTGTTTTTTGAGAGTTTCAGACCGCAAATTATGCATGTCACTGTGAACAAAATAAAGCAACCAAGTCAAAACCAAAAGATTGGTAGTAAATCAACAAAATTCATTAACTTATTTATTTAGGGTGTGTTTGGGAAGTTATAAAAATTTTGGATGAAAAGTTTTTGAATTAAGAGAAAATGTTGTCATTTGATAAGAGTAAAGAAAACAAAGTTAAAATAGATAAGTTAGTTGTATGGGTAGTTATGTAGAAATGATTGAAAGGTAGGATAGTTTTATAGGAATATGTGAAAAAATAATTAAAAAATAAGGTTGTTATGGAGATTGAAAAGTTTTGTGTTCACCAAAATACCCTTAGAATTGATAATGGAAGAAAATTAGATGCTAAAATTGAAGTCAATCAAAAATGGGATTAGTTTACATAAACATAGAGCACCAAAAAGAAAACAATATGTTGTATTCCTCCCTTTTTCCCTGCTCCGGGAAGTACAAGACTCATCCAATCCATTCTCAATTTAAAATGTCCTCTTAGCCGTGCAATACAACCTCCACATAGTTTTCATAGATGAAACTGAATTAAAAAGAGGAAAATAAAAGAATCATTGGCTAGCTAAAACTGGCTTTTGAGGGGAAAAAATGCATACAGAAATGTTGACACAGAGCAGCTACACACCAAAGACAATACAGCAGGAGGAACACACCTTTATGAACATTTCCAGCAATTGTAAATCAAGACAGGTCAAAACAACAAAAATCATTTAAAAGTTTCACAATAGCCTTGTTGCAAGCAGACAGCAAATACAGCTAGTTTTGCTATATTGGCTGATAAATATCCAGCACAGACTCCTTCTCATTTGCTAATTTAGCTTACCATCATTAAAAACCTCTAGTTGGCATCTGTTACTGGATTTTGGTCCAGTAAGGCATTGAGCAAGCGAATGTCACAAGTTCTTTGCTTGTAGAAATTAATCTTGTCAGTCGTGGGCAATTTGCCTGGGTGACAAGCCAGATCACACCTAGGCTGCCATAGTCTGAATGACCTTTTATAGAAACTATTCAGGCATTCATAAAAAGGGGTTATTTCAGCAGGGTAATAGATTGATTTACAGGTAATGGGAGCACACGATATGAGTAGGACTAATTAATATAACAATATAATTGCGAAAAATGTAAGGTCAGCCGTAAAAGGATAGACTCATTTACATAAAAGAATAGGAAAATGACAGGAGATACTTTTGCCCGTGGAAAGAATGAGCATCAGTAATAGAACATTTATCCCCATTGGAATAGAGAAAACACGGGAATCTTAATCTTATTCTACATAAATATCTTTTCATGTTTAAAATAAATTACTCACAATGGGAGGCGAGATATGTAAGGTACTTCCCATGGAATATTCAGACTAAAATCAACGCTAAAGTAACTGTTCATTCTACAAGATCACTGAGGTACAATATCATTGTGTGTGTAACCATGGATGCATCACCCATAAGCTTCCCATTGCAAGTTCAAAGTCTTAAGCTCATTACCACGTAGAGAAGGATAGCTACACCACCTCATCATCACCATTCCTGTTACAGCCTAAGCCTATACATGACTTCCTTGGATTAAAATCATAATTCTCTTTATTCTAGAGAAAAATATTCGCATAAAAGTTTTGAGTAATGGTAGATAGAAAACAAACCTGTCTTCCATCCATGCAACACTATACAAGTCCCCCAGACAGGTCTCATACTCTGGAGGAGGACTGGGGACATCTCCAGGACAATAGGTTCCCCAGCTACTCTCTACTGCATTTGCTGCAGTGGTTGCATAGATATTCAAACTTTCAGGGAGAAAACCCTCAAAAATACTCCCAGATTCACAAGCTTCTAGATAAAATACCTGCAGTTTCATTCATGATAACCTCAAATGGCAAAACATCCTATGGAGAGCTTGGAGTTACCAAAAAGACAGCACAGATACTCGATTACCATGCTTTTATATGAGCCAGATGCATGTTTTTTCTTCAACACGTGCACCAGATCATTTGCATAGAGGTAAGGATATGTGGGCATACCTACCAGTAATTAAGGCAAGCCACAACGCCATTAGTGTATTGTAAGAGTATAATTCCTCACACCAAAAGGTTTTTGTTAGTGGCCCAACCAAATGAAGCAAGGAAGCCCATGTAAACAGCTTTTGACCTTGGCTTCAATGTGAATTCTCAAGATACTGTAATAGATAATTGTAGACTAAACAAGGATTTCCATGATACAGAACTACATTTGCGAGAACAACTGGAGTCAAGTTCAAATTACTTCCTTCAAACAGATTCAATCACGTTCAGCTTAAATGGTAGATAAACCATTAAAGAAGCACTGCTGTCAAATTCTCAAAATAATAGAATTGAATTGAAGATACTAACCAAGAACCCCTGGACCTCCATGATCAGAATAGAATATAAAAATATGGTCATCAGGACCACTATCCACAACCTTTCCACTACCACCTGTAAGAGCAGTCTTATTTCCAAGAAGAACAGCAAAAAAGTTGTCCACGGTGACATCATCCCCCACATAATCCTGCAATTAAACAGTTCCAGGAAAGATGAGAAATGTTGATAATGAGTGGTACCAGAAAACAAGAAAATTATTTGCAAGACAAACCCAAACCTTGGGAACTCCTGCGTAGACATCTCCACCATATGGATGATTAATGATAATACCAGGCCTAGGATTCTCCTCATTGTAAGCAATGTCATCGTACATGAAGATAATCATATTTTCATCTTTCAGTCCACCTCTTTTCAAGACTTGATATGCATGACATACATCCGCCTGAAAAGAAACATGAATTAGCTTTCTATATCAACTTCGATAAGCCTCGTTTGATTACTTATATATGAAAGAAAATTGAGAAAGACAATTATACATATGCAACAGGAAATTTTGAAACTACATGAAAATAAAAGACCATTTCACATTTCAGTCGCCCTGTACCATGTCTAGAACTGGAAGCAATGCACCAAAATTTGGGATATTTAATAACATTGAACGATCTCACATTTTGGAAGTCTGAATCAATTGGTCAAATACAATGGCAAAGGTCATTTCTTGTTGAAGTGAATCTCAACTACTAAAACGTGCTTATCATAAAGCTGGGGATTTCCCGTACAAAAATGGTGAAAACACTCGAGGATCCATTTTTTGAAGCACCGGATTGAGATTGGTGGAGCATCGATTCATGTGCTGATTAGCAGCATGCAACTTGTTGGTTTGAAAGGCTTACAGTTCATGTGCAAATACAACAGAATATATTTATATATATGTTGTTTCTTAAACATGTACCGAGTGAATGGATTAATGAAGCAAAATCAGTCACTATGAGAGTGCAAATCAATCAACGGAAAACTATCTCAAACAGCTTCCAATTACAAGATCAGAATCACGAAAAAAAAAAAAAAAGGAAAACAGAAAAAATTCGGAATCTTTAAAACAAAACGTATACAAAAAGGAAAAAGGAAAATTCGAAAAGAATATAACGTAGCTAGCAGTAAAATCTCTTGGCCTAAAATGAATAGAGAATAAAGAAAGAAAAAAGCAAAAACTAAGAACATGCCTGGTGTCTGTAATTCCCATAGCCGGAAGACCCGGCAATGAGAATCGCCCATTTCTTCCCGGCAGCAGCAGGAGTAGGAGAATCCTCATCTTCTTCGCTCATTCCATCAATCACGCCGTGGCCGTTGGATGGCAATTTGAGCTCATTGGTGTCGAAGCTATAACATTGGGAAGGAAGCATCAATAGTAAGAAGAATGGAATTACGACGGAGACGGAAGCCATGAGAACAACTGGGCTGGAAGCAGAGATTTCGGAAAGGAAAGCTAGATTTATAACAGGCTGCCAGAGAAATACGTCGTGTTGGTGTTTTTGCAAAATATATCCTCCAAGTGCGCATATTGCAATATTCAACCACGTGTTTTTTGGCATTTTACATGATAAATTTCGTAAGTTTCATATCTTTGCAAAATAAACCAACCTTGTGTGCTTATGATTTTCAAATAAGTGGGGAAGAAAAACACCTTCATAAGCTGCCCTTTTGGGGCACTTTTGGTATTTTAAAAGAATTTATACACTTGCTCGTATATATACAAGCCTCGTATAAATTAAGAATGTATTTGGCAATGAATAAAACTTTTGATGAAAAGTTTTGGAGAGAAAAAGTTGTCAAATAATTTAATATGATAGGGTAACGATGAGTAGTAAAGAGGATAAAGTTAAAATATATAGATTAGTTGTGTGGATAGTTGTATAGAAATAATTGAAAAGTAAGGTAGTTGTATAAAAAAATTTACAAAAATAATTAAAAAATATGATAATTGTGAAGAGTGAAAAGTTTTACATTGAAAAGTTTTAACTTGACATTTTCTATTAATTGCCAAACACACCCTAACTATAAAGTTTATTTTGAAAAGGTATGAAACATCCGAGGTTTATTTTGAAAAGGTATGAAACAGACGGGGAACGTAATTAGGCAGGCACGCATGCATGATTGCATGCAAGGTAAGAGGGCCTGTTATGCAAAAACCGCAACACTGCGCTTGTTGGAGTTATATATGGTGTAGCTTCTTGGTTGATAACATTCGAGGCAACTTTTGATAAAAACAAGAATACTATTTTTTTTAGTTAAATCAAATTAATAATAATATTAATCATTGTACTTTTTATGATTGCAAAATTTATAGCAACTTGTGTAATTCGTATACATAATATTGTCTTTGAAATTTGATGGTTAAATATTAATTAAACTCAATTGATTTTGATTTTTTCAGAAAGATATAAATTTTTCATCGAATTAATTTTTATTATCACGAATCCGTATTCAGTAATTATTTTTTTGATCGTGGTATGTAGTAATTAATTGATATCATAATTATGGTTCCAATTCTATTCTATGCAACAAATTCCATGAACTTGAATTTATAAACCTTTTCCATGCAAGGCCACCATGTATATATACCACTAATTACATTTAAAATGATTTATTTCATTAAAAATTAAAGTTTCATCCAATCAAAGAGGCGCATAGCCCTCCTCTAATAAAAGTGTGAAACAAACACGATAAAATTGTTTGCTTTATACAAAAACTTAAAATTATTAATTTAATATCTAAACTATTTAAAATATTCTTTCTACGTAAATGAATAATTTTATAAATTATTAGAAAAAATCCAATGAATAAATGAATGTAATTGTATTTTCATAATTTTTATATAATTATGTATATTTTAAGCATTTATAACCCACCTATAATTTTTTTAAAATAATTTTTAGTACCATGATAAACCAATTACAAATGACCGGTTAAAATTACTACTTGAATTTCCATTTTATCATCAAAATAAGCCTTAAACGAATACCTTCTACAAGTTAAAATTCATAGAATTCCATTGGATTTGAAGCCATACTTAATTTAGATGTACATAAGCATATTTTGGAGTACTATACGCAATACAAATGCTTTCACTTAATAAAATTTCCCTTAAAATAGCCTACAATTTTGTTAAATTCTACGTGATGTAATTGGAGTTTCAATTTTCAAAAGACCTCGGAAAGTGTTAGATCTTGTGAGATCTTGTAAGGTGGTCTAATATAATATATAATTTTAAATTTTGTATTGAAGTGATAGCTTAACATATTTTGAAATATGATAATTCTAAATTTTGCATTGAAGTGATAGCTCAGCATATTTTGAAATATGACAATTTCTCTTTCTATTCGACGAGAAGGCTCTATATAAGTAGGAAAGTCGGGATCTCTCCTACACACAATTTACACTTGTAATTGTCCATTGGTTGCTGGTATTACGGGAAGACAGTGCTATAAGAGAAAACTCTGAACTTAATAAGATTGTTCCTGTTATTTTACATGGAATCTATGGCAACGATGGATTCAGATATACTTCCATATTACTTAAATCCAACATGTAGTATCATAGAACATATTACCATTCTTTTAGGCATCATAGAATTCATGATATTTATGCCTTCTCATGTATAAATAATAGAATTTTATGTATTAAATTTCATTTGTCCATATATGGGTTTGTTACGAATTTATTTGAATTAAAACCACAAATACATATGCAACATAATATTAACAACACATGCTTTATTTATATATATTCTGAATAATGCACATCTATTCATGTTATAATAGATTCAGATATTATTATAATTTTATGGCATGATTATATTTTTTGGCTGATTATTTTAGATTAAGGAATGACCATGAAAGAGCAGCTATTAAAGCCCTTTGAAGATGGATTGCACACAAAACATGTTGGTCCAACCACAAATTTTTTTTAGTTGAATATATATTGTGATTCAACATTACTGATCACCTAAAGCAACCATATAAATGCTATTAAACGGTTTAAATAAAGTTGGTCATGGAAAATTTCAATCATTAAAGATACAATTTTTTTATTAAAAAAAATTGACTATTGTGATGGCCAAAACAATTAAAAAGCAGCAGCTAAAATCAAATTCATGGTCAACTTATATTTTAACGTTTATGAAGTTTAAGTATATCTCATCGGTAATTTTTAAATCAAAGAAAACGAAAAAAGGAGTCTGATTAACTCATGTACAAAGTATGTTTCTATTTTCGGATAGATTATTCTTTATAGAATCACATGGTTTCTATTTTATGATGGATTATTATAATCTTTATAGAATCATATGGTTTCTATTTTGAGACGAATTATTATAATCTTTATAGAATCGCATGCATGAGGGGTGCATGTGTGTGTTTATACATGATTCCATATTTACATGCCAATGTGTTTTTTTTTTCGTCCACATAATTGTTTTTTTAACAAATTATTGAATTTTGTAGCATGAATAAATATATATTACTAAATGCAAATTTCATGTTTTAATTATGGTTTTGTTGTTTCTGTTATATATCGTTGTCATGATTAGAAATATGCTTGATATGCAGATTTCACGCTTTAATTGTAATTTTATTGTTTCTATTATATGCCGTTGCCATGATTAAGAATATGTTTGGATGTTTCGTATGCATTGTATAGGAAATTATATTTTCCATTAATATACCTTCATATTCACATCGTGAAAAATTTTAAGCTTGGTAGAAAAGTTAAAATATTTATAATTTTATTTTAATTTTTATCTAAAATTTGTTTTTATAAATTTAGTCAAACACTTTTAGTTTGATGCAAATTTTGTATGCATATAATTTACAAATTTGTCAAACTAAGGAAAACGCTCGCGGTAAGAAAGTTCATACATTTTGCAAACCAACTTAGGCGTTGATGTCCGTCCAAACTCCAAACGGTAGCAATAAAAAAAAAATTGTTTCACAAAATTTATGAATTTTCAAATAAAATTTTGCAAATATGCAAATCAAAAGGTCAATTTTATTTTAACAAGACTTAGGGTTTGGTGGGGGAATTTAATTTGCAGAAGAAAAAGACCATTATATATCGTTGTGAACAGTTGAACTGCCTAATAAGGCAAATTTCCATGCGCGTGGGTGGGCCTCCAATGATTGATAGTGGGGCAATAGTAGAAGTGGTTGACGCTTGATAGAAGATACACTACAGAGCGTGCAAGCTAAGTTTATCAATTGTCTGCCTAGTGCCTACCTGTTTTTCGAATATTTTTCTCTTTTTCCGTTTCCTGGTTTATAAGAAACTGAAAGGATATGCCCCAGTTACAAATTTGGTATTTGGTTAGCAATTGCTTTCTGATTTTCTTCCACAGTTTGTAAGGGATGTTGCAATAATCTACGGATTCCATCTGTGAAGCCTTCTGATTTTTTTCGACAGTTTGTAATTAAGTGACGTTGTAGTATTCAACAGATTCGAGCAGTGAACGGTCAAAGACATAAGAGTCAATAATGCCTTCGGCAGGATGGTACGAGCAATTGCCCCATTGCCCCTCAAGCTGGGTGTGCTCGACCAGCAGCAGAAGCGCCAGAGCTTTTGAGTGATCGCATCTTTCTTCCCAACTCGTGAAGCGTCCACACAAGATGGTTTAGGCAGATTTGTTTGAGGTAAAATAGAAATTATTAGATGTATGCAGAATATTATAAGGAAAAGAGCCTGATTGTATGACAAATGTTTGAGATGTTTGTAATATATATATATATATATATATATATATAAAGAGTCAATAAATGCTTGACGGGTTACTACCTTAATTGTACATCAATTTATTTATATGCTCATCTAATATGTTGTTTTATGGTGACAATAATTAAACCTATATTTTACAAAAAATTAACCACCTTCCTCCTCTCAGTATAAATATATAACTATGAAAAGTTACAAATAATGTGTCGGATATTATCATTATTATTATATGAATAATACATTTATGTTAGGGTCAAGGTTAGTTGCAATGGATATAAATTTATAACTCTTTGGCATTATGCGAAACGGTCCTATGAGATATGTCTTAGGGAAGACCAAGCTCTCACCCTCACCTATAAGGAGACTTGAATATTAAAAGTTATTTTTGTAAGATATCAAAAATTCCAAAATTATATATGCAGATAATGGAATATGAGATTATAAATAAGGAAATTTTGAGGATCATCTTTACAAACACTCCATGTATTACTACTATATATTGTATCCTAGTTACAGTGCTCCACGATGAAATAAAGCCCAATGTTCAAATCAAAATCTACTCCACTCGTATGATTTATAATTATTTGCTAACTAAAGAATCAAATTCCATACACATTAAAAGTAGCACAATCCCATATTATGCAGGTCTAAAAGTAAGGTAACGGAATTAACATCTAAACTATGTAAAATACAATTCCTATATGCATAAATGATTTTTGCAAAGTATAATAATGTTCCAATGCGTTATGAATAAATCTAATTTTGTTAGCAATTTACACATGATTATATGTTTTTAAGCAAACATGGACCCACCTAAGATATCAAATTTAGGAGTGCAACTTGATAATCAGTCGATCATAACCCGAAATTCTTCCTAATTTCTTAGAATAATTATTTTTATTTATAAATTAAGTATTTCAACTATAATTATAATAAAAATTATTCCATATAATCATAACCTAGTTAAACTTAAAACGCTTATTCTAAAACCTAAATATTATATACATTTGTCCATAAAAAGTCGAATATATTACATCTACATTAATTTTATTTACAAATAATTATAAATATATAAACTCTTTAAAATTATTGCATATATATACTAATTAACTACGAAATATAAATGTTTCACTTTTATTAAACTTTAGATAGTGATTCCATGTAATCTAATTTATTTTTCTTATTTTGATTTTTTTTAAATAGCATTAACTTGATTGTCATATATGAATTCATTACATTTATTATATCTAGAATAATCTTTTAATTAAAAAATAACTTTCATCAAAACCAAAGATATCATAAGACACATAATATATTCACATGTAATTTATTCATGTGCTAATTCAATGATATTTTAAAATTTTGTTATCTTTATTGATAATTTCAATTTCTATTAATTCGAGAATAATTCGAGAATAATTCGAATTTTAACTAGAAACCAGGACCAAAACCAATGTTATTCTAATATTAGCATTTGAGTTTGGGGTCTGGTTCATATAAACCCAACTGAATTGCACCCCTAATATCAATTAATATAATTTTCACAATCATGATAAAAGAGATAATATGAAACAAAATATCCAATTACATTTTGATTTCGTCATTAAGTTGGGTGGTTTTTTTTTTTTGGATAAATAAGGGTCACATTTTCACCATAGCGCATCCTAACTAGGGTGCAACATAGCAAACACTAGAATATTCCTAAATAATACATAGTATATATTATATATTGTTTTGATTCAAACAACCAGACAATAAATTAGTAAATTAAAATTATTAAATTACTATCCTTTTGAAATAATAAAATATATAAGTTAGCAACTAGAGTTGGTTACTTTCTAATTGGTCCTGCCTTGCCCAATCCATCCATGTGAAGGTTGAATTAGTTCAATTCAAATTTAAGTTCACTTAAGGTTGAAATAATCCAATTACTTCGAGGAAATGAAAAGATTGGATTTTTGTTGTATGTTTATGCTAGATTTGTGTTTTAAGAACCATAGGCAGGAATACTTCTTTTTTTTTTTTCATAGATTTAAATTCTAGCAGAGAGTATTGAGTAAAAATACATGAACACGTCATGTTTGGAGAACAGCCGATGTAGTTATATCCAATATCCTAACAAATGTGCAGTCATATTTGGAATTACCTCCATGAAATAATCATTCCATTAAGTTCTACATTAGATCGTCTAACCGCAAATTCATCAATTATGAGTAATTGCCCTTAGCTTCAATAAGTAGGACGTGACGGATGCTTTAGAAAATTCTAGAAGAAATGAACAGAATGTGGTTGAGGACATTTTCCTTCAAGACATCACTTTGCGTTGCCCAAATTCTAGTGCACTAAAATACAAAAAATGCATCTATTTATATACAAAGACTCCGAAGAAGATCGTCCCAAGAAAAATGCATCATGGATTGCTTTATGACCTCTTATAGGAATACATGCAACCGCGCAGCTTCCTAACTTCTTGAAGTGAGTCTGATAGCAGATGGTCCACATAAAGGCCAATTCCAGCACCACTGCGATTTGAAGCATGTAAAGTATACATAATCAAAAAGAGTAAAAGCAGCTACTGATTTCAATATAGATATTTGCTACTCAAATTGAGGGAAAATTAAGGGCTAACCTCAATGGACCGAGTGGCAGCCATAGAATGTCCCATCGAAATTTTGGCATCCTACGGCATATGTTATCAGATGTTAATTTCAACAGAGATAAAGAGAGTAGGAAGAAAGAGGTGCAATGAGATTTTTCCACCCATTTTCCTTAGTATTATTTCCTAGACGAAACATTCCAACATCATTAAGCTATTCCAGTCAATGGTAGTAATAGCAGTGTTCTAAGTCTTGCTTCAGACTCCTAAATCAAAACCAAAATCTCAGATCAACTCTGCACGTATACTGCCATCAAAGCGAATTTTCAACCACTACAGCTACCATTACGAATTTAGTCATGCACGTAATTGATTTTTAATGGCAGCATCCCAATGTGAGTTGTGACAATGACAATTGAAGATTACACGATTTGCCTGCGGATACTTGTAAAACTGAGGATAACCATGTAGGTACACCATGGAGAGCCAAGAATGAAGAAACAGAATGAAATGAGTACCAAGTCCAGGTTTACCTTGACAAGTGATATAGCCAGAACACAGCAAGTAAAATGGCAGTATAGGATGAATACCACAGCCACTTCCGATGTGGCTTTGAGTCCTCAAGGGCCAGTCCCTTGATTGCCATCAAACAACATAATGCCGATACACAGTCTGGGAAATGTTTAGATGCATTATTGGACACATCAGTTCTATGGAGATGTAAGAGATGCCAATAATTCACAACATGATGTGCAGAAAAAAAGCAAAGAGACCAACCAGCAGATATGATTATCCACGACTCAATCTCCTCCATGAAGTATGCATGGTACCGCTGTTCATAAGTCAAAATCAAATATACATCAGCCTTATTAAAACTATAATGTCAAACTTTTTGATCACATGTGAAACATTTATTTGTGCTTACAAATAAATGTTTGTAAATACATAGCAATTTTTAGTACAAAACATGATTGACAGTTATCAAACATAAAGGACTTTGAATTTCGTCTGACGGGGTTCGAAACTCAACCGGATCACCTCTCATATGTACAAATAGAAGCACCAAAGCAGATTTCTCTTACCAACTGCCAAGGCGACAAAGCCTGGTTCATGCTGGAAAAGATGAGAAAAGCAGCAAAGCAAAGGAGAAGAAATGCAAAAACAGACTGCACGAAAAAAAGGGGAAAAAATTAAATAGGTTACCATCAAAAACCTGCAATCATGATTTGCATGGACATGTCTTATTTCAATATTTACCCGCCAAAGAAGACTCTGCTGAGCATGACTCCTCTCGAACGACCGCACAAACTCCTCTTGCTCTGCCGAAGGCCATACAAGTACAACAAAGACAAACAAATATTTAATTCACGACTACAAAGCACGGATAACAGTGAATCAATCACCTAGATCGGACTGTGAATAGCAGCATCCGATCGAAAATGCTTCTAGAGAGAGGGAGGGAGGGAGTAAAAGGAAACCCTAGTCGCTGAGAAAGTGAAAGGAAAGGGCAAAAAAAAAAAAAAAAACCGTGAGTATCAATGGGTTGGAAATCATCTCGAGTAGGGAGAGAGAATCCATCAACTTCGCCGCCATATTCTTCTCCGTGGGAAGATTTTCTTCTCCATTTTCTCGTCAGCTCCATCACCCCGCCTTTCGCACGCGTCGCATAGGTAAAAGAACAGAAAATGCACACAGTAATCTGCGTCGGTAACTCAAATGTCCGGTTGATTTGCTCGGAAAGGTATAAAAATAATAATAATAATAATTGTCAATAACAGATTCATGTCAACCCAATTTTTTAAAAAGTAAAAGAAGAAAATAACGTTACTGTAGGAATTGGAAATACGTAAAATCAAATTTTAAGAAACAAATTCGCGTGCAATTAAATCTATATAGATTGCAAGTCCACTCTACCCATCTTGGTGAACAGACGCTTTTTAAGTTTTACTAAAAAACATTCGAAAATATATGATGGGAAATATTATGTGGTGTCAATTTCAGAATAACACTTTGTAAAATAATTAAGGGTTTTTTTTTTAATCATGAAGGTGGGTCGTATTATCGAAAGTTGAAATCAAACGAAAGCCGCCAGTTTAACTCTCGAGTGTAGTTTGGACAGTAAAGGTGGAAGTCAATTCTACTTTTTTTCATATTCTCAAAAACTTATATTTTATCTTATTTTAAGTCAAATTAATTTCAAACCTACTCTATACTATTTTTTTAAGGTCAGATTTGTTCAATTTCAGTTCCAAATCAGTTATTTAAAAGTCTCTATATTATATTATAAATCTTACTTAAATACCTACAACCAAGATGGTATTAATATAAATTTTAAAATATATTTATTAAATTTATTAAATAATAGATAAAGAATTCAACTTCTATACATCTAGATGTACTAATTTAATTTACTTCAATACTTTCGTAGGCTCTATTTTGATGATTTTATTAAATTTAATCTATCCATTGTATTTTGTATCATTTATTTTATTTAGATATCAAAAATCATATCAAGACGTACGTGTATGTCACGTTTTATAAAAATGTATACAAATGTATACAAATTAGAAAATCACTTCAATCAATATATATAAGTTTTAGAATATTATAAAATTTTATAAAATTATTAATCTATGAATATTGTAAATGTCTTAGATATTAAATTAAAATCTCATGAGCCTTTATAATAAACAAATTATTTTTAATAGATTTAAAGTTACTCCTAAGTTATGGATTGAGATAATTTTTAGTATCTAAATAAAATAAATAGTGGTAAATACAAAAGATGAATTGAATTTAGCAAAATCATCAAATAAGCCCTAAACTAGACTAGAGCACCAAAGTAAATTCCTACATCTGAATATATAAAAGCCGAATTGATAGATTAATTAAATAAATTTGTATACATCTAAATAATATTTAAATCTTTTAATATAAAAAAATATTTCATAAAATAACATAGAATCAATTCCGGATA
>JAXCLR010000081.1:506917-518954 GCA_035584095.1 Annona squamosa
GATAGTGATGGAGAGTGAAAAGTTTTAGATTGAAAAGTTTTAAATTGACATTTTTTATGGATTGCCAAACGCACCCATAGTTGCAAGTAAGAACCAAATACTTGTATGTAGCAAGAATGCGACCAGAATGGGTTCATTCAATCGTTCCTGGATCAATGGTCATAGTTTAATTCTACTGACACACATAATCAAAAAGAAGCAAAGGATAGAGGCCATTTGCAACACTAAAACCCAAAGAATACACCGCCTTGTGCAAAGACTTAGCTTAAGTAAATAAATAAGAAAGAAACACAAATGGGAAAATACAAAGGGAGGCACATCGCATTTGCCCCATGGTAGTTTTAGCATGAACCCGGGCAGTGGCACCTTGTTATGCCAATGCCAAGCGCACAGATATATACAGGTGGGAAGAGAGAGTCTCTAGAAACCTACATTTACTAATTAAAACAGCTCAAGAAAAGTGTTGTAATTTAGGCGTATTTGGAGTCTATATGGCATATGACCAGATCGACGAAATATCCTGCAGAAACATTTCAGAAACCTAGATTTTTGCGTGGAAGCATATAAAATTTAGGACCCAGCACAACCACCATACGTTTCGGAAGAGATAAAAATACAAAGAATGTCAAAATTTTATTCCAGTGGAAGTTAACAGGATTTTAAAAAAAAAATAGTGATCATCACAACTGTGTTACCTGTTGATGTCTGCAATGTTGGATCCCTGTTGTGTGTTTTTCTTCTTCTTGTTCCTCTTCTTCTTCTTAGCTCTCCGCCGCCTGCTATTGTCCGCTGTAGTGGTAGCACCATGAGGGTCCTTCATGGAATCCCCAGGTGGGATCTGCTCGTCGTGCTCTCCATCAAAGGTTTCGTCTTCTGCATCGAGCATTTCAGCATCTTCAAGCTCTGCCTCCAGTTCTCCTTCTTCTAGGGTTTGCTCCTCTTCCTCGTATATAGCTTCCAAAATGTTCTCGTTTCCCTCCATTCAGAACGAAGCAATTAGCAGAACGAGCGTCCAGAGCCGAAGCTACAGATTTTTATAGCCAGGATCAAGCGAGTACTTCGAAGGCCAAGCAAGTACGGTGCCTCGTTACGTCGCAGCCCTGACAGAGCTGCAAATCGTGTCTTCAGGGTCTACTATGTCGGTAAATCCTCAGCCCTCGGGTTTAGAATTGAGACGCGTTTGGGTTCGTAAAGCGAGTGAAATTCGAGTTTTTTAAGCATTATTGAAATATTTCTAAACACAATAATAGTGTAGAAATTTTTATATTTAAATATTATGACAATACCACTGTGTTTAAAAATATTTAAAAGTAAAATTTAATTTGTATATTAAATACCCACAACTTAATATGTTTGTAAATAAAAGTTGAGAATTGAGACTCATTTGGGTTGGTAAAGCATATGAAATTCGAGTAGATTTTTTTAATAATATTTTAAAGCATTATTTAAATATTTTTAAACACAATGATATTGTAATAATTTTTTGTTATTTAAAATTTACGATAATACCATTATGTTAAAAATATTTAAAAAGTAAAACCTAGTTTGTATATTAAATACGCACAACTTAATATGTTTATAAATAAAAAACTAAAAAAAAAACCTTCAAAAAAACTGTTTTTTAAATATATCTAAGTTAATCATCTTCTTTCATAGAGAGTGCTTTTGTGCATTTAAGCTAGAGCCACGACAACTTCAGGCATTCCACTGTATTATGTGCAAGAGCGTTAGATCGAAGCTTGTAGATTTTGCGTCATCCAATCAACTTAGAAATTTTGCAATGCCATATCTATCATCTACTCGGTGCAATTCTTACTCTCGTTCGGCCCTCTTTCTCGCATGTCATCTTGTAGTACCCACCGCGATTGCTATGATGGGTTCGGACGCCTTTCTCGTTTCTTGTGAAATTTGGGCTGGGTAGAAAGGGGTGGAACCTGCATTCTCATGGAGTACAAAGCGTTAGTATTGACAATCTTTAGCTAGTATAGGCATATGACTATTCTCCCGTGTCACCGGCAGCATAACAGCAAAGACAAGACTTTTTATACACGGGTCAAGCCACGAATTCGGCAGTATAACGACAGCGTGTTATATTGAAACCCGTAAATCCGCATGCACCCGCCTTGCTGGAGCATTAACTCAAGCAAGCGTGTTAGTATATACACAAAATAAAGAAAATGAAGTCATCAATGATCTTAAAAGGGAGATCAGTTCCCGTCTTCAATGAATAAAGACATCGGTCTTGCAAGATCTGGGATCCCGGTCTTCAGATTAAAACGGATATGACAAAAATCCATTAACCCAAAACCATTTACATCGGGCGTTGAAAGATAAAAGAAGAAAAAATAGAAAAGAACTTGAAGAGGAGGAAGGGAGAGCTAGAGGGAGAGAAATGGTTGGAGCATTCCCTCTTCCTCCCCTTTTGGGATGGTTCATGTGTGTTGAGAAGGGAGAGGGGCATCTCCTTTTATAGGTGAGAGCATGGGCCTCTTTGTGGGCTTGAGCTTGTGGACTTGTGGCACTTGGGCTTGAGCTTGTTGGGCTTGTAACACATGAGTTTGAGCTTGTTGGTCTTGTGGCACCTGAACTTGAGCTTGTTGGTCTTGGTCCATATGCTTGAGCTCTGTGGGCTAAAACTTGGCTAAGCCTGTTGGTTGCATCTGGTGGGCTGCTTTGTGGAGCCCGTTGAGGTAGCCTGTAAGAGTTTTGCTCTTATGGGCCGAATCTGATTTATTGAAAAGTTTACTTCAAGGTTTGGTGGAGCTTCACTCTTGTAAGCTGAGTTGGATAGGCCTGTTTAGAGGCCTAGCTTTTTGGTTTTTGCTTGAATCCTCCTCGGTTTGCTTTGAAGTGGGCCATAGGTTCTAAGCCAATTGGTGATGCTCTTGAGTGGCTTGTTATTGTTGGACTTAGACCTTTTTCACGTGTTGTACATTTTTATGCTTGAGGGAGAGGTGTCAACAGTTGCCCCCTTTGCCAGAAACGTCTTGACGGTGAATGGAAAAGTGCCAGACACTCCGCTAACCTAAACAGTTTTCAGGTTGCCAGGTTATTATGTGATTTTGTAAACTTGCAGCTGCCTTTTCTACAAATGCGGATCTGGGACGGCTTTTTGCAAAAATTCCTTCTGGCCCCCTTTCTGTAAAGTCGGGAATCTTGTTTGGGCTATCCTGCATTTTCCTTTGGGAGGGAGGCAGCTTTGCGAATTTTGAAAACCCAAAGGGGGCGCTTGCATTTATTCCCATTTTAAGGCTCGGAGTGGGTCCCCCATTCTTTCCAGTTTTCCTTTCTTCCTCTGTCACCGCCGATTTTTGGTTCATCTTCTTCTCCTGTTCGCCGACGAGGCTCTGCTCGGGTGGCAGCCAGTGTCATAGCGCGCTTCAAGCATTGTTGAACGACTCCTTTCTTTTTCTGCGTCGGCGGTCTGCTGCTCTTCCGCTTTTCCTATTTTTCGATTGCTTTCCGGCTATTTGTTGATCATCCCCAATTGTTGTTGTCGACGACTCTTGCTTGGGGTTCGCTCAGTTGCCGCTGCCGTTGCTGGACGGCTTTTCTGCTTCTGGTCATCTGTCGATCTTTTCAGTGTTGATTGCAATTCATCTTCCTTAGTCGCCGCCGCTGCCTGGTCGCGCCATTGCCTCCCGTTCGTCACCTTCTCTAGCGTCGGCTAGAGTCACTTTTGCCATGGGTCCGTGTTGCATTGCCGTCGAAGCCAGTATCACCACCGCTGTCGCTGATAGTTGAAGGCATTGCCCATTCGCTGTATTCTCCTACGCCGGTGGTGCTGCCATCTATTAGGGTCGCCGCCATTGCTGTCGCTGCCCGGACGTTGCTTCGTCTTCTCTGGTGCTAAATTGTCGTGGTTATCCCTAGTTCCTCTTCTTCTTCGGCGATCGCGTTGCCATCGACGTCCAGGGTTCATTCGGGGTGTGCCGTTGTCTTCTTCAACGATAGTTGCATCGCACCGAGGTTGTTATTACCGAAATCGCCGTCGCTGCCCTCTCTACTACCGTTTTTCTTTGCGGCGACGACTAGCGTTACCGTTGTTGTGCCTGGCTGCCTGTTCTTCTTCTTCTTCGGGCCGACCATTGCCGATTGGTTTGACTTTCCATTTGGTGGTCGTCCTCATCCTTCAGCCTTCTCTTCGTCAGTCTACCGACAAGATCTAGCTGGGTCCGCTGCTGCTGCTGCCATCGTTGAGGTGGTCAGGCGGATCGAAGGCAGCGTCACTTCCAGTGTGTTTTTTTTTAGGCTTTCCACGACCAACCCTCCTTGTTACCGGTGGGGGCAGTGGTGGGTTTTGCTGTCAACGTTGATGTGGTGGTAATAGCTTTCTCGAGGTGGCCAGTCTTCAGTGGTGGCAGCACTTGCAGCGGTGGCCTTTCTTATTGCAGGAGCTGCTATTCCTCTATCTCTCTCTCTTTCTTCTTTCTTCTTTTTTTCTTTTTTTGTCTTTTTCTTTTTTTTTCTTTTTTCTTTTTTGAAAGAGTATGTACATAAATACTTAGCTTCATGTGGCTTCGCCTCCGGGATCCCATACCTTATTTGTTGTAAGATATGTCTTGCTGTAAAAATAGTTTGTATCGTTTATTTTGAAAGTCACTTGCCCCCATGCTTCAGGATAATATAAATGTATTTTCTTCCACCTTTTGCCCTTCGGCCTTTGTTTGTAATTTTTCCCTTGTTGCTTGAATTTAATGCTCCTTTGGCATGCGGTTCTGGTAATTTATTTTTTGTGTGTGTTATCTGTTGTGGCCGCCCTGCTTTTGTAGAGTGTCATCTTGAATAATTTTGAGATTGATATTGCTCCCTGTAAAATATTATTTTCACTTGTTGTTGATATTTTTCCTGCCAAAGTTGATGGAAAGACCGTCTTGTAGCCATTTTGAACTATCCATTGTGGATGTGTTGATGAAGATGTATTTGTAACGGTGGGTTAATAGATGATGATTGTGTGCCCTGCGCATTTTGTGGCTTCTGGGGCTGACCTTGTTGGCTGTTTGATTTCGTCGACATTGCTTGTGTTGAAAATGGTTTGTTGAGGCTGTTTAGATGCCTCTACTTGATTGTCTGTGTGAGGGATGAATTCATTGGTGACTTGTAGATTGTCTTTTCTGTGTGGCTTTTCTTGTGTAGGAATTTCTTGAAATTTGTGCTCTTCGGCTAGCACTTCCTTTTCTGAGGCGTTTGTCTGCTTTGTTGATTAGATTAATATTTCACCTTCCGTGGCCAGGTATAGTTGTATAGATGATGACAACGACTGCTTTAGAGAAGTGTAAGGGGCTTTAAGGTTTTCTTCTGCATTTTTAGACTGTTGACATGTTGGTTGGTTGATTGGAATGAAGATATTTTTTGGGGACAAGTAGGGCAAAGTCGGTTGGCTTGCTATCATGAGTAGAGTTGCCGAGTTTGTAGGAAAAATATTGGAGGGTGTTCTTTGAATAATAGAAAATTTATGTAAAATAGGATCTCCTTGCATGGACTTGGCAGGTTTTCCCAATAAGATAAGTTCAACGCATTTTCTTTGAAGGGTAATCGGATTGGCATTTCGGCATTGTAAAACGACAGGAGCATCATCGTGGTGTTGGACTTTTGTTATGAAAGTATAAATGTCAAATTTTTTTGCTTTACCCTTAACAAAATTGACTTCCGCATCGATGTCTGCCACTCGAGGCGTCTGGCATGCCTGTTTAAGATGAATAACATTCCCTTGTTGTGGCCATGGGGAAATCATTTTCTTCCTTAAGCCGTCTTCAACTTGCTTGGCCACTTACAATAGTTGTGTAAAATTGGCAAAAAAATGTGAGATAAGGAAGCCTAAGATGCTGGGGTGGGCTGAATTAATGATGATGGAGATCTGCTCGTTTAAAGGCAAAGGATTCTTCATTTTCGCCGTCAATGCTCACCATCTAGCCATATATTCTGAGAAGGTTTCACCATCCTTTTGCCCTAAGGCCTCTAAGTCCGCTCTTTTGGGTGCAACATTTAACATGTAGGAAAATCGATCCATGAAAGTGAAAGATAGATGCTCTCATGTTTTGATTTATTTGCAGTCGAGCGACGTATACCATTCAAGAGCGTCTCCTCTCAAGCTATGTTGAAATAGCATGACCAAAATTTTCTTCTTTTTTACCAAAGCGTATAAAATGCTGCAAAAGACCTTAATATGAGCACGTGGGCATGAGTTTCCTTCATAGATAGGGAGGGTTGGCATTTTGAAATTTTCAGATAGTTGTGTATTTGGAAATGGGCATAAATCTTCAATTTTTACCGAATGAAGGTCTTTTCCTTGCTATCGCTCAATTTTTCTTTGTAGCTCTTGTAGCTGGCTTCGAAACTGTATCTTGACCTCTTCTATTTGGCCTTGTCCATTCGTTAGGCCGTGTGGTCCTTGAGCTGGAATGGATTGTGAGCTCGAACTCGTCGTTTGCTGATGTTGTGGTGAAGAGGATGATGCTTGATGTTGTTGCTTTGCCATTAATTGATGTTGCTCTAGTATCTTATACAGCATGTCCTCCATCCGTTACATTCTTTGCATTATTTAACCCCATTTTTCAAATGAGAATGCAGTATTTTTCTTTGAAAGATGATTTGTCGGCTCCATGTATGTAACTTTGGCTTGAAAGCAACTAGAACTTTGAGATATATTTTTTTCTTCACCTTTTTTTTATTTTATTGTTTTTTTTTGCTTTTCTTTTTTTATTTTTTTTTTTTGCTCTTGTTTTTTTTTTTTTGCTGTTTTTTTAAAGTAAGAAGTCAAAGTAAAATTATGGAAAACATGATATGATGCCCCCTGTTTCAATCCAAGGGTAGAAAGGTTGATTCAAGCGTGAAGATCTGTCGCTAGCTTGCTGCCGCGTCGCTGGAATGCTTTTGGATGTTACTGGACTAAGAAACTTTTTAGGTCTGTTAGCACCTTTATGTCACGTCAGTGTCTTTTTCGTACTACTCTTATCGACACCTTTATGTCATGTCAATGCCTTTTTCGTACTAGTCTTGTCAGCACCTTTTTCGTACTTCTTATGTTAACGGTTATCTTTTTAGACTAGACAACTTTTCAGGTCCTGTCAGTTTTATGTCATGTTAGTGGTATTGTCAATGTCTTTATATCACGTCAGTGGTTTTGTCAATGCCTTTTCAGCACCTATCACATAAAGGACTGACTTGCTTTGCTTTCAAGCTATAGTGGAAAAACCTGAACAACCTGAACAACCCTGAAGAAATGATTAGTTACCGTAAATAAATAATGGGGAGATTAACCTTTGGATGGATGTTGTAGATCGTGGTCCTCTTTGCGTCTATGCAAACTCTGTATGCTTTAAGTTTTACGCGTGAAAATGTTCAGGATTCGCTGGTTCTGTCCGCCCAGAGCGTTTCTGAAAAAAGTGACCAATCCGCTTGAAACATTTCTGGAAAATGACTAGTTCGTTTGAAGTGTTTCTGGAAAAGTCACCAGTTCACTTGAAGCATTTATGGAAAAGTGACCAGTTCGCTTGAGGTGTTTCTGGAAGAAAGTGACCAGAAAACTTCTCAGGTTGCAGAAAAGGCATGATTTTTATGCCGAATTTTTACTTAGCGTTAATCGATTTCATATTTGCTGGAAGTCCTTCCTTTAGGGTTGTTTTATGTGCCTGGACAGTTACGAGTGTATATGAAATACTTTACCTCCTCTACGAGCTCTCTCCAATTCATAAGCTGGACGCCTCTGGACCTAAAAACATCTTAGGTTCAGGCGTCATTTGAGCATTTTCATTCCAGAAACAAGGACGCCTTGCTGCCGGGAGGAGGAAGAAGACCTGGAACCTCGCTGTCCAGGAAAGAAAATGTTTCGATCTTCAGATTTCTGCCCCATTTATGCCCGATGCAAACTTGCAGAGCCGTTTCCAGCAGAGTCGCCAAGTTGTAGCACCCGCCGCAAGTGCTACAATTGGTTCGGACGCCTTTCTCGTTTCTCGTGAAATTTGGGCCGGGTAGAAAAGTCCAGAACCTGCATTCTCATGGAGTACAAAGCGTTAGTATTGGCAATCTTTAGCTAGTATGGGCATATGACTATTCTCCCGTGGATCCGGCAGCATGACAGCTAAGATGAGACTTTTTATATACGGGTCAAGCCACGAATTCGGCAGTATAACGACAACGTGTTATGATGGAACCCGTGGTCCGTGGACACGCGCGCACCCGCCTTGCCGGAGCGTTAACTCAAGCAAACGCGTTAGTATATACGCAAAATAAAGAAAACGGAGTCGCCACTGATCTTAAAAAGGGAGATCAGTCCTCGTCTTCAATGAATAAAGACACCGGTCTTGCAAGATCTAGGATCCGGTCTTCGGATTAAAACGGATATGACAGAAATCTGTTAACCTGAACCGTTTACATCGGGCGTGGAAAGAGAAAGGAAGAAAAAATAGAAGAGAACTTGAAGAGGATGAAGGGAGAGCTAGAGGGAGAGAAAGGGTTGAAGCATTCCCTCCTCCTCCCCTTTTAGGATGGCTCATGTATGTTGAGAAGGGATGGGAGACACCTCCTTTTATAGGTGAGAGCATGGGCCTCTTTGTGGGCTTGAGCTTGTGGACTCGTGGCACTTGGGCTTGAGCTTGTTGGCTTGTAGCACATGGGTTTGAGCTTGTTGGTCTTGTGGCACTTGGGCTTGAGCTTGTTGGGCTTGATCCATAGGCTTGAGCTTGGTGGGTTAGAATTTGGCTAAACTTGTTGGCTGCGTCTGGTGGGCTGCTTTGTGGAGCCTGTTGAGGTGGCCTATAGGAGCTTCACTCTTGTGGGTCGGATCTGGTTTGTTGAAAAGTCTGCTTCGAGGCTTGGTGGAACTTCGCCCTTGTGGGCTAAGTTGGATAGGCCTGTTTAGAGGCCTAGCTTTTTGGTTTTTGCTTGAATCTTCCTCGATTTGCTTTGAAGTGGGTCATGGGTTCTAAGCCCATTTGTGATTACTCTTGAGTGACTTGTCATTGTTGGACTTGGATCTTTTCCATGTGTTGTACATTTTTGTGCTTGAGGGAGGGGTGTCAACACATCTGTGTCGCCGATGGCTGCAACCACTATTTGATTGTTGCCGCACTTCCTAGGTCATCGCTATCATCAATTTCTTTCCCATTGTTGACATTTTACGTGCACCTCTCCGATCACCGCTATTATCAAATTTCTTTCCCATTGTTTACATTTTACGTCACTCTCTTTCATAGTTGCAATGAATTTATTCATGCTCGTGCTTATTTTTTAGTTGTTTTGTTTTTACTTGGCTGGAATTGCTTGTGTAGTTTTTTTTAAAAAAAAAGTATTTGAAATTGCTAGTGCCCTTTTTTTTTGAAATCTTTCTTTCCTTTTTGCATCTCTTTGTATATACGAGCATAAAAGTAATTTATGCAGTGAAAAAACCGCCACCTGATTAAATCTAGCGAAAAACCCCACTTACGATATTTTGCACCTAAAATCAAATAACGGAGAAAAGCGAATAAATTACCTCAACAGTTTATTAATTTCACACCCGAATGAACATAACATAAGTCAAATTGCACTCATATTTTCAATATTTTCACCACAAAATTTATTCTATCCAACTCAATCAAAGTATTTCAACTATAGTGAACACTTTCAGGACAATGAAAAATCCACTTACATTAAGATTGATAAAAAATTGATCATTAGCACTTTCTAACTACTATTTGTTGCAGCTCCAACAATTTGCATGTGAAATTAAGTGAAGCAACAGCTTCTTTGCAAATCGAGTTGTTGATCCGTGAAGAAGAAGACTAAGCATAGGGCTAGGGTAAAAGACGTTGAGGCTAATTTTTTATTTTTTATACAATTGTTAGTCTAAGAGTATTTTATATGTATTTCAATTTTTACAATTTATGAGTATTTTAGATATTTTTTTATCTTTGAAAATTAGTGACATCTTAATATTTATTTTTGAAAATCAATGCCATCTTAGTAATTTAATACTTTAAAAATAGTAAAAATTGATATATATATATGTTAAATATATTTAAATTAACAATTGTATAAAAAAATTTAAAAATGAATTAAAGCACCCGAGTGCACTGAAGTTAATTGCAATTGGTGCACTGTGTTAGCATCCGGTTAAAAGGGAGAGATGAAAAATGAGAAAGAAGAAAGGAAAGAGGAGAAATGAAATAGATGAATACTAGCAAGTGGTGGTGAAGCAAATGAGACAACGGGTGGGAAAGAAGGCCGAATGAGAGGGAAAATTGCACCGGGATAGACATGGCATTGCAATTTGAGATCGTTTATTTTTTTTCAAATGGCATCGTCTTTCTTCAGAGTTTGTGATGAGTAAAAAATAAACTTACATCCGAGATAATTGAATGGAACAAAATCCGCCCACTTATTTTAGAAGAGTGATCTTGTTAGCCCGGACTAAGTAAATGTCTCACTTAACCTATTTTAAAAAATTTATTTACAACAAATTTTTTTTTATTTCTTCGTGTATTTGTTTATTTAAGTGTATTTAACATATATACCAAGTTTTACGATTTTTGAATATGTTCTTCTGTTTTTTTTTTGAGATTTTTAAACATCTATGTATATATATATATTTAAAATATCCTTATTTTTAAAAAATATAAAAAAATATATAAACAAATCCAAAAATATATTAAATATATTTAGATAAATAAGTGTATGTAGAAAAAAATAAAAAAATATTTTAAATAGAATTTTTGAGGTTGACTAAGAAAAACATTTACTCAGTACGGACTAACAGGATCATTCTTCCTCATTTCGACCCTTTCACGCGTGCTACGATCAAATAGCCGAAGCTGGACTCTCCATATATAATATATTTTATAAATAAAAAATCAAAAACAAATTATTATGAAAATTTTTGGTTTTGTCGGAAGTTGCAGCCCATATATCCTAACTTCTCAAATTTTCAAGGGGCCATGATTTAAGCAACCAATATAACATTTTCATTTGTAATAATTTTAATACTTCAATATAATCTAAACCAATCCCCCTAAAGGTCATAATTATTTTTGTTGTTATCTATAATTTTAATGCTTCAATATAATTTAGAGCTCGAAAACACTAGATTGATAAGAAAAATAACCTCGGTGGGAAGTCTTGGCCTCTGGGGTGCGCGTAAATGCAATTACCCCATCCTAAAATCGAAAGATAATTTTGAAGCTATTAGAGCAGCAGAGCGGCAGTGATGCCCGCTTGCGGCTCAACCTTCAGCTACGCCGATCGCTGTTGGACTCCAAGTTCTCGAAGTGGCCGTGTGTCATTCATGGAGGATCACGCCCGTCTTTCTTTCTCGTAAAGAGGCCATTGCAGGATCCCTAAAGGTGCGATTTTATGAATCGTGATCTTGTCCGGCCGGGCACGCCTCCGAGACGGTAATCTCTCTCTCTCTCTCTGATTTTGACGCCCTTAGGAGGCGTAACGAACTTCGCTTCTGCTCTCTCCATCGGCCTCTTTCCCACTTCCTTTCTTCGTCTTCATCAATTTCCAGTCGTCTCACAAACAGTCTTCATCGATCAATGCATCGGATATGAAGACCTGAAGAGAGGATATGAAGACCTGAAGAGAACGATCCTACGGCTCAGATAATCTAATCAGAGTGTGAGGGAGATGCAATAGTAGTTGGGGTCGCCAAGGAAGGAAATCGAAGCTGGGAGCTTCGGGGGGCCGCTACTGATCTGAAGTAATTGAAGCGGTATAAACAGGCATCCAAGGTTGGCTTCAGATTTGGAGAATTCGGGATATTCGGATGTTGTCAACTTGTGTTGGAAAGACCTTTCATTTCTGGGTTACTCGTTGAAATCGCATATTGGCTTGCGCGCTGTTATCATAGTGGCTTGCTGAATCATATATTGCAGTGTTGCTGTTTTGTTAATATAGGAGTGATTAGTTTGTTGATGACGATGCAGTTCAAAGTTTTTACTTGCTTATTGGATACACAAAGATAAAGATATAGGGTGTGTTTATTTGGGGCCAAAACTTGTCAATTAAAACTTTTCAACCCAAAACTTTTCACTCTTCATAACTACTCTATTTTTTAATT
>JAXCLR010000081.1:519054-530961 GCA_035584095.1 Annona squamosa
CATTACCCCTATTATATCACATCATTTTCTATCAATTTGACAACTTCTACCTCTAAAATTTTTCATCAAAAGTTTTAGCTCCAACCAAACATGCCCATAATAATTCGAGATGTATATACCACACAAAAAGGTAGGACCAGTGACGGATGGAGGGAGAATGTGAGAGGGAGGGAAGGACTACGCAGGCACTTCTATCCTGTCACAGGGCAGGCCAAAATTCGCTTGCATTAATTGTGGGATCGGCTGCTGCATTTTTTGCATTTGATCAGACAGCCAGAAACACACCCATGCAATCCAATGGCTAGGGGCGTCGTCGATAACAACAGCTGTTATCAACCAGTCGGACAAGATCATGATTCTGATATTATTCTTTTGTGCTTTCTTCGATTGCTGATTTTCGTCGTTTTCCTTGATCCTCTATCTGTTCTTTCATGAGCTGCATCCTCAACTCAACCTTGATCATGCAAATTTTATGCGTAATTATCTCCAACATGTGGCATGCACGTACACAGGAGGTTTTTGTTCACGGCAAAAGGTCAAAGACCACGGAGCGATGCCAAATTAGAGTAGTTGATTGAGATGATTATCAGAATAAGAAAATTTAAATGGTAGTTGAAACCTTATTGATGCTTGCATATCTCTGCATCTGAAATCATGAGTACCAATGCGTGTTGCTTCTGGAACTGAGTAGGACTGAAAGAGATCGCAACACTCTAATCGAAAGGAGATCCATCAAATGAAAGGGAAAAATTATATATTGATGTGTTTTCTTTTTAGCTGTTATCATCATCATCATCAATTTTTTTTTTTAGCTGGTGCTTAGATGCAATCTTATCCACATGCGTGTACATTGTACAATTTCGTAACTGTTCTTTTGCTACTCTTCTCACTTTTTTTTTTTTGTTTCCTGTGCGTGTGATGTCAGTGGCATTGCTTATTAGAGCCGAGATTCCTCCATTGCAAAGATGGATTCTGCTGGACATGTCTTCTTGGTAGATCTGCTTGAAAGACACGCGACAAAGGGCCACGGAGTAATTACATGGATGGCTTCTGGGAATGATGTCATTGTTTTGGGGACGAGTAAAGGGTGGGTAATAAGGCATGATTTTGGAGGCAGAGATTCTTTTGGTATGTCCCTCGCCTTATCTGGAACTTTGGCCATATGAATGTAAATTTGTAATGGTCTATACTCTGATTCTTTCCTTCTTATTTTGTCATATTCATATATATCCTGCAGATCTGGATCTTTCTGCGGGTCAGAAAGGGGATCAACCTGTTCACAGAGTGTTTGTTGATCCTGGTGGCAGTCACTGTATATTTACTGTACTAGGTAGTGGAGGTCCTGAGACATTTTATGCGCATGCAAAGTGGGTCAAGCCTCGTGTCCTGAGCAGATTGAAGGGTCTCATTGTGAATGCTGTTGCCTGGAACAGACAACAAATTACAGAAGGTGAAAAATTTTGGTAATCTTTCTCCTTTTCTGAAGTAAGGTGTCTAACATTGCACTTTTTGTTCTTTTTTGTCCAACATGTAAATATGCAGCTTCTACGCGGGAAGTCATTCTTGGAACAGAAAATGGGCAACTTTATGAGATGGTAGTTGATGAGAAGGATAAAAAGGAGAAGTATCTGAAACTGCTGTTTGAATTAACGGAACTTCCAGAGGCCTTCATGGGTTTGCAGGTATCATGGAATGTTTCATGATTATATTTCCTTCACTAGCCCCTGAAACGGATGTCAATTTCAATATGTCATGTACTCGTTTTAAATCTTGCTGCTGTATGATGCCAATCTTCTTTAACTAGGTATTGTTTACAGATGGAAACTGCCAGCATTAGCAATGTAACCAGGTATTTTGTGATGGCTGTAACTCCTACGCGGCTTTACTCTTTCACTGGCACGGGATCATTGGAGGTGAGGGAGGAGCTTTAGTACCTCTTTTGTGGACCTTTGTTGTTAAGTATGGATAGCTGATCTTGACAAGTTTCTCATTCTTTCCATATCCCCTTATTCCTGCTATATTCATTAATATGATTTGGTCATTTGCTTATGAAAAGAGTAGAGCTCCTCTTCAGAATTAATGTTACCCTTAACTAATGTTAACTCGTTTTAAGGTATTAAATAATGATACAACAGCTCTTTCAGGTTAAATTGAATGAGTAGAATATCAAAACACAACTATCATTGTCATTACCATAACTTCATTGTCAAAATTCAACTGTAATAGTCATATTTTACTATGACATTAAAAATCTTGTGGTTTAGTCAAATTTGAAGCACGGTATACTTCACTTGCATAACTTACTGATTGAATTAGATATTTTGCATGTGGATGTTGTAGCTGGGCATTTGTTTTGGTTTGTACTGATATGTCTGAGAGTTAATTGATGTTAGCACTATGCGCCATACCATCTAAAAGCTTGTTAAAGTATGGAATGCTTCTTTGGTGTAGAAAACTTCTTTATATCTGTTGATACTCGTGAATTATGCAGACTTTGTTTGCAAGCTATTCAGATCGTGCCATACATTTTATGGAACTGCCTGGTGAAATACCAAATAGGTACTCATCTTAATACCCAATTTTGGTGATACTGTGGAACAATTTAAACGCTGCTTTTCTCTGTCCTGGTTATGTCTCTTTTCAGTGGCAATCTGTCCATGCACTGCATAATAATAATAATTTCATAATCATCATCATCATAATTATTACTACTACTACTGCCATTATTATAATTATAATTGTAAGTTTTTAGATGACACTGCCTCACATAATGATTTAGTCTTGAGTATTTTTGGCTAGAATTTGAAGTTTAGAATAGATAACCATGAAGATGCAATGGCATCGTTTTGCGAACAGATTCTTATATACAGCAGTTCTGGAATTATGTGGTGTCCAGTATACGAAAATTATTTCTTGTTTTTGGTTGTCATTACACAGAAGTGATCATATTGCTTCATGTACCTATTTGATAGCGATTGTATGGGTTGCGCATAGTAGAACTAGAAAGTATCTAGTACCAATTTGCTTCACATTTCTATTATGCTATATGTAGATGTCAACTAGAATTGGAAAGATGTATGTCCCATCTTCATATGTGGCTCTTGGCTGATGAACCTCTTGGATTTGTTTAGCTGCAAAATGGATACTTTAAATGTATGTTTTGAAAGTATAATCAACTGATAAGGAAGATATCCCTCACAAACGCCATCTAAATGGCTTGGTTATTTGGTTTGAGGGCACGTGCTTTGTGCAACTCAAGCATGTGAGAGTCTCTGGGGGTGGGTGTGGGTTTTGAAAAGTTTTGTGGTACTCTACATCCAAGAACTTCAATTTGCTGCAAGTTGTCCATTTGTCCTGTAGATACTGTGGAGTTGGTTGTATTTGGGAAATTTAGAGAAACATGATATTTCAAGCACTCATCATTTTACATATTGTAGTTGCTGGTAATTATAATTTCTTTCTTTGGGTGTAAGCCACCAGTTTGTTCTATCAGGTGGTCTTCATATCATCCCAGCAGCAACAAGGGATTCTTGTTGCTTCTTGTCCAAAGAATAGTTGAATGACCTCTATTTTCCTAGTTATTTTTGAAAGTTCTTACCACCATTTATTCTACAGCAGCTGTTCATGTCCTGTCCTTGTAAGCATTCCTCTTGAAAGTTTTCGATATTGTGATCAACGATCTACCTCTTGGAGTCAAATTGAGCATGGTTGGAAGTGTCTGTTATTATTGGTCTTAAGGATCTGTCTTGTGGCCGGGACAACAATTGGTTGTTCTTTGAAGGTTTATTTTTATTGGATGATCATGGTCATCTAGTGACTGCTATAGGTGATAGTGCATACTTGTTATGCTAAGAGTCATTTGATTGATGGTTGTGTCAATTCTTTGTCCCCTCAACACGAACACACTGAAGAGTCTTCGTTATCCCCTTCTGATTACACACATAAATACTCTTTAAAAATTCGATGCAGGCCCCTCTTTGATTGTTTCAGTGACAGTTATCCACTTGATTGTCTCAGTATAATGTATATCCATCCAGTTAGGGATGACTAATCCAGTTTGATTATTGCTAGAATATAATCCTTATTGATGAACATTTTGCTGGGCCATTCACCTTATGTTTGTCTAGGGATTAATTTGGTCCATGATCCTTGTTTTATTTTACAAATGTGAAATCGTAGGTTATCCTGAGTGAAATTCCACCATCCTTTTGCAAATCAAGTCCTCAAGTTTTTGTATTGAAATGTTTACCGGCCATTTAAATTGCTGGATTTCAGTACCTGTCATCTAACAGGCAGTGGAGTCTCAGGTTTAGACTTCGTCATGATCATTGGAATTCTCCAAATTCAATCACATCTTTAGCAGCTTTATAGCATGAGATAAAAATCACAGAAAAGGTTCTTGTATAGACTATTGTGCTGAGTGTGGAAGACATTTGAGGTCCTCAGTTGACTGTCACCAGATAAACTACATTAATTACTGAATGACATCCTAGACTTATTTTCTTTTCTTGGAAGCATTCAAATGTAAAAATTTTTTCATTTACATGAAGGGTTAAAAGACTATAGTATGTTGTAAATGAAGTTGATTTCCTAGAGATATTCTTATGGTCAGTGCTTGAAATTCATTCTTAGTTTTTTGCTCATTTTGCAGTGAACTTCATTTCTTCATCAAACAAAGGAGAGCTGAGCATTTTGCCTGGCTTTCTGGGGCGGGCATTTACCATGGTGATCTAAATTTTTCTGTGCCGCACAGGTAATGTTTTGATCTTCTTATCCATTTTGCAAGTTTTTGGTGTTAATCTTGGGCATATTGGTGTTGATTGCGGCATTGTATGTTACCTACAGAATTATTTTTTTCACTTCATCACTGCTATTTTCACCTTTTTTTTTTTTTTTTCCAAAAGAACTAGCATAAAAGCAATTGTAAATGATTTTACACTGAGATGTAAACTTCTCATTTGTTTGAATATTCTTTGAATAGTTCAACTGGTGGAGATGAAAACTTTGTGGAGAACAAGGGTCTGCTGGACTATTCAAAATTTACTGAAGCTGGCGAAGGCACTAAACCAAGGTCTCTGGCCATCTCAGAGTTCCATTTTCTACTTCTCATTGGAGATAAGGTTCAGGTATGACCATATGAGTGATCATTTTCCTTCTGAAAACAGGTTTCCAACCGTGGTGAAGGAATAAACTCCACATTGAAATTTCCTTTTTTCCTTCCTGATGAAAACATGTGATGTTAAACTTGTCTTTATTGATGTTGGAACATCGCATATTGTCTTTATTGATGCTAGATTTAATACTTTATTCAAGTTTTGAGTTGTTTGTGTGCTTGGATGCTACTGTCTGACCAATGGTGTATAAGAATAGAAAGTCTGTCCTTGCTCACTACTAAGATTGAAAGGTGAACTTGCTCACTACTAAAGATTGAAAGGTGAAAAATAAGTCATGTCTGATTCAGTTGTCTTTTTTATTTGGTTCTGGTTAGTCTCATGGAATATATCACCCTCATTCAATATATATTGTTTCATTCTAATAACTTTTCAGGTAATCAATAGAATTAGCCAACAGATCATAGAGGAGTTGCAGTTTGATCATACTCCAGAGTCACGTTCAAGAGGGATCATTGGATTGTGTAGTGATGCCACTGCTGGATTATTCTATGCTTACGATCAGAATTCCATTTATCAGGTTGTTATTTTGTGTTGGCATTTATCATGAAGTGTTACTTGTTGGGTTTTGTTTGTTACAAATTGGGTAAGTTCAAGGTGCTGACATTTGTGGAAGGGTAGGTCTCAGTTAATGATGAAGGAAGAGACATGTGGAAGGTCTATCTGGATATGGAGGAATATACTAGTGCTTTGGCAAATTGTCGGGATCCTTTCCAGAGAGACCAAGTATATCTAGTACAGGTAATTGTGTGCACAAGTAGGTGATTCCATGACTTAAGGATGCTATTTGCTGCTTTGTATCTTCAGTTGCTAGTCCACATAATCAGCTTTCCAGCTTGACCTGCATGGGTACATTTTGGCTGCTTCCATTTTCTCGAACCTGATAAAGAGACCGTGTCCCTTAAGTTTGGACAATTTAGATCTAATTTGGTCTTTTCTTTTTGCTGCTGTCCTTTCTAAATTTCAGGCTACTGGAAAGTAGATCAGCTTATTCTTGGCCCTGAGCACAATCTGTGGCCACTTGAATACTTGAATAATGTTCATATTTTACAATTTTTTCTGGGGTCAAGGTTGTTGAAATGCCAACAAGTTGGGTCCAGCCTGTGCAAGATTGAATTTGTATTGGCCTGGCCTTGGATGTGCAACCTGGACAGTTCAATGTCCAGTTTGAAGCCAATCCTTGGGCTGGACCATTGACACCTTTGGCAGCATATGTAGGGCCTGCTAGCCAGATATTTTGACATCGTCACCTACAGAGTAGTCTTTTCTGTAGCTCGTTAAAAAGGTAGCTTCCTTTTTAGTTTCACCCATTATTCAAACCAGATGTTGTTTCAGGTTCGTCAGTCAGCTGTGCTTTCACATGCTTGCATTTGTACTCTTACTTCCAGCATAATACTACAAAATACCTGTATTGCAGGCTGAAGCTGCATTCTTAGCAAAGGATTTTGTTAGAGCAGCATCATTTTATGCAAAGGTACGACATCTATTTCTTAAGGGTCCATCTGGTAACATGTAAAAAGTTTAAAAAGATTGCAACTTATCTTTAAATAAAAAAAAAAAATGAAGAAGAAAAGATTCCAACTCCTTCCTATACACCTTTTGATATTGATTGACATTTTCATTACATAACTGCTCTTCTTTTTTCTATTATAGTCTAATCATTTTTTCATATTCCATATAGCTACCCTATCTATTTAACTTTATTCTCTTTCCTCTAATGATTGCCTGTTTTATATCATATCATTCTATCACTTAACTTTTTATTTTTCATTTTTCCATTTCCATTCTCACTTTCTCACTTTTATTTTAAATCTTCCCAAATGGGCTCGAAGTTCAAATTTTCTGCCTAATAGTGGATATAAAATTCCTAACGGGCTTCTTTGGATTAATTTAAAAGGCCTTCTGCACTTCTTTTGCTTAACAAAACTCTTTTACACTCTTTTTTCCAAGTCTGAAACTGAGTAAACTCCTGTCACATTTCTGCATGTGTATCTTTTTTCCACAAAGCCCCACTTTTTATCTTTTCCATATTTTTCATGATTTGTTGTATTTATTTAATGTTTCTGCTGTCCTTTTTTCTGTTGCTTCGCCAAGAAATATATATATAAATAAATAAGGGGTGTAACTCTGGTTGGCTAATTCTTTGTCTACTTTACCCATACTTTATTTGTAAAAGTTTCTTACATAGGTTAGTCCAATTCCTAATTGACCTTATGCGACCATGCGAAGATTGGGTTGGTTTGGTTTCAGTTGATCAGTTCCAAATTAGTTCCTAAAATTTAGAACATTTAACATCGAAATAATCTTATTGTTCTTATAAATAAAATATTAGAGGCTGAGACAATAATATGAGAGGCAAAAAGGCAAATCCCTTAGGAAAGAAGGAAAACATAAAAATAAAAAAAAAAAAAATTATTTGAACTATAGCAATAAAGATGGGGTCTATATGGATGATAGCACATATGAAAAATCTATGCTCATATGACATGGGTGCCATCCTAGGTCAGTTTTGGGCACATATTGTATGGAACCTACCCTACCTTAATTGAAGACATGAGTATTTTGTTTGTACCCTACCCCGTCCTATGGATAATTTTTTTCTGAAACCCATCATACTCATAAGTTTATTGGTTTGGTGGGTGTACATGCAGGTTGCACCCTCACTTTCTGTCCATATATCTTTTGTTGTTTACCTCACATATCTTTTACATGTTTTCTACATCAAACAAAATAAATTTACCGTTTTCATTTTTAACTCTATCGAAGCTAATTGAAGTTTTGAACTTTGCTTGGAACATGCACATCAATGAAGCTTTCTGTTCTGTTGGTTGGGGTTATTTGGTGAAGGATATGACTTATTTTCTCTCCCGATTTCTGTTGCAGATTAATTATATTTTGTCTTTTGAAGAGATCACGTTGAAATTCATTGGTGTTGGAGAGCAGGTAAGTTTGTGTCACTGTTCTCTTTTTGAGGATTCAGGTCTACTGTCTCTGAAATCAAAGTGATAATCCCAGTCCATAGTCAGCTCAGTTGAGTTCAACCAGTAGTTCATGGTGCATGCATATTTTCAATGATCATTGATAGTTAATACATCAAAGTTAATCTTAGTAAATGTGTCCCCAAATGACTACTCAATGATCTCAATTCTACTTTAGGAATGAGTTGTAATGACAGTATTTGTTCTTCAACCCGAGACCAGACATCTTTTTAATGCTTTCATGTGTTGTTGCTTCGATGCAGGATGGTTTGAGGACCTTCTTGCTGAGGAAACTTGATAATCTCGCAAAAGACGACAAGTGCCAAATAACAATGATATCAACATGGGCTACAGAATTGTATTTGGACAAGGTTTTACTTTTGATTGGATTCAAGAAACTTTTTGAAATTGATTTCTCACTTGTAATTGATCTTTTCCTTCCTCTTCCTAAATTTATTATTTAGCGTTTTTCAAGGCAATGATCAAGCCCAATTGAACAGTCTCATTTTCATTTATGAATGAAATAGGCCTGGAAATTCCTGTGTGACTTGTGCTGTGGCTAAAGGTCCACAGCTGGGCAACTGACCATGGGTTTATCTATCAGACTCAAGTTCCTTGCTTGTGTCTCTTTCCTTGGCTTGTCTGATGCTAGCAGGCAGGTATTTGGCCTGTCGGTCGGGGTTCGATTAGTGGCTTCATTTGTTCTGTAGGCTATGACTTAACACTGATATTTATCTCATGCTGATCATGGACAGCCAAGTCTAATCCTGTAATAGGCTATTTGCAACTTGTATAACATTTGTTATAAACTATTTAGGAACTGTATTCCTTATATTAATCAACATATAGCTTTTAATTTATGATTCAAAATCAAATTCATCATCATCAGTGACCCAGTAGCCCAACCAACTTGGTGAAACAAGTTGATTGCTGTGAAATTTAACCTAACACCACAATCTCATTCCTCTTATTTGAAAAAGACGGTTAGGCCTGTTGGGCAGAATCTCCCCGATTCAAAAATATTTTTGAAATAATCATTACTGCTAAATTTAGTTGTTTTGTTCTTCTCTCTGTATATCATATTTTTATTTACATATGTGATTTGTTAAATTATATCTTGAATATTGAACCTTGGCCTCTGTAATTAGCCAGTGCTAGTGGTATCAGACGCTTTAATATCTACTGTAGTTGGATAGTGTCCATTCTTTATGCGAAATCTGATGGATCAGTGCACATGGGTGAGTGCAGTTCAATTGCTAGGGCCACAATATTGATGATACTAGGGTATTTTTCTAGGTTGGAGAGGTGTGAGTTGTAGCATGTTCCATATTTATTCCCATATGCATGACTAATTTCAGACGATGCTCTGGGTTATCAGTACACGGGTGAGAATGCACTTGAGTTGCTAGGGCCACAGATGGTGATCATACTTGGGTATTTTTCTAGATTATACTTGGGTATTTTTCTAGATTGGAGACATGAGAGTTGTAGCTTGTTCTATATTCATTTCCATATATGTGATTAAATTTCAGACAATGATTTGGGTCAGCCAATTGGTCTAAGGTGATTTTTTTTTTTTTTTTTAATTTGTGAGCTTACAGATCAATCGGTTATTGTTGGAAGATGATAGAGGAAGTTCTGGCAAATTATCTTTGGAAAATTGTGATTCAGAGTACAGGTCAGTTATTAAAGAATTTCGGGCTTTCCTTGGTGACTGCAAGGATGTGTTGGATGAGGCCACAACTATGAAACTTTTGGAGAGGTAAAGTTTTTTGTTATCTTGGGTTAGTTTTTCTGATGAAAGTGAACTGTTGGCATCAGCGATGCATTTAGTAATAAATTTTACTTGTATATCAGTCCATTGCATTTGATGGATTTGATAAATTTAGTACTAATTACTGATTATATTAATGATTTGGTGCTGTAACTAATTATATGGACAGTGTAGTTTTGTTGTGAATTTCTGAGTTCAGTGTATCGCTTATAATGTTTTACATTTGCTGTGGCTCCTTTCTCTCCTGCTTTCAAGAAGAATTTGCATTGCATTGTTGTTAGATGATCTAAATTGAATGCTTTTTGTGTCAGTATAAATGGCTATGTTATACCTATTTTGATCATCTTATGGTTGTTAAAGTCAGAGGAGATAGTTCTACATAAATTAGACTAATTTTTTCTTTAAATATTTTGCAGCTATGGTAGAGTTGATGAACTGGTTTACTTTGCTAGTCTAAAGGAACATTATGAAATTGTGGTTCACCATTACATACAGGTATGTGTTCCTATTCTTGTAATATTCATGTCATTGTGTGAGCATTCTCATGATACTCATAGGTGAAAATGAGTATAGTGCATGGAGAGTTCATGTGCTTTAGTCATTTAGATTCTTCGTTGGCCTAGGTACATGTAAAATTTGTGGCATAAGATGTTTGGGTCAAAGATGCCCAAGGCATCACACCATAAAAAATCTAGCTGATTTTGTCGATGATATATGATAATATTTGAAATTTGAAGTGATGGTTAATACTATTTATAAATTTACATTAGAAATAGTATTGGAAGATCAAGGACATATAATTAACCCGATGTCGTAGAAAATTTATAAGAATTGTTTCAGGTAATTAAGGAATACTATGACATGCTTCATGGCAATCAACAGTTTCCTCAAAGGCAGAACTAAACCAGTTTCTTCTATTGATGAATTCTCTCATTAACTTAAGTAAGGCTTGGCAGTTGGCACACAAATATAGAATATGTTATCAAATGATTGGAAAATGAAACTGGTTCTTGTGCTAAAATTCATTTCTCAGTAGAGCCACATGGCTTCAGTACTTCCCTCATTTCCTTTTTCTTTCTTTGCCGCAGGCAAGAACTTGTGATTGCATTCCTGCACACTGAAAGTAAATTACTTAGGTGTGTTTGGAAAGTTAGAAAAAATGGTGGAAACAATTTTAGTTGTAAAGTTTCTGAATGGGAAAGAGTGATGTGATAGTATAGCGGTAATGATGAAAGATCGATTAGTTGTATCGATTAGTTGTATGGGCAGATGTGTAGGAGTAATTGAAAAATAGGGTAGTTGTATAGAAAGATATGAAAAAATAATTGAAAAATAGGTTAAAAGTGGAGGGAAAAAGTTTTGGGTGGAAAATTTTAAAAATTGTTTCTGAAGCTCACCTTCATTCTGTAGTTTTTGTTTAATGTTCTTTCTTTTTCTTGATCCACCACCCACCCAAAACAAACAACCAAACAAGAAAGGAAGAAAATTATTTCACAGACAATTTAAAATAACTTATTCAAGATCAAACTAATTGGACCCTTTCTTCTCCTTTGCTTTATCATCATAGTGATCAGTATGCCTAGTTGCCCTCTTGTCTCACTTTTGGATAATTTGCACCTGAAGCAGTTAATGGTCATCGGTGAATAGATACTACGGAGCTCTGGCTACCGATGCATGATCATAAGCAAACTAACACTACTTTTTTTTTTTTTTGGGTTTTTTTTCCCGTTTTTTAGCAAGGCGAAGCTAAGAAAGCATTGGAAGTTCTTCAGAAGCCTTCTGTACCAATAGAACTGCAGGTAATTGGCTGCACTATATATAACTATAAAATAAACATAATTTTTGGTATTTTAATTAAATGTATCTTGAATAATATTATGAATGTTTAAATCCAATGGAAATATCACTTTCCATAAAAAAAGACCAGTTATATTGAATAGATTTCATGTATGTAATATATAAATTTATAAAGAGCCCAAAATTA
>JAXCLR010000081.1:539620-551673 GCA_035584095.1 Annona squamosa
AAAATTACCTAAAATGCCACTGATTTTCAAAAATAAAAAATAAAAATCTAAAATACTCCAAAAATGGTAAAAATTTATACACATGTTAAATACACTTATATTAACATTTTAAGAAAAAAATTTTCAAAAAAAAATAGGTGAGTGCACCTGGGAGCAGGGAGATCGCATCCCATGTGATGTATGTGCACAGTTGGCTTGGCCAAATGGCTTGCATAAGACCTTTAAGGGGTGGATTCACAGCTCAGAGGTTGCCAAGCAACAAGCTGCTTGTTCATCAAAATTTGAAGTGAAAAAAAAAGGAACTTTTTTGATGCAGCTCCAGTGTTGTTTCAGCCTGCGATATATCAAGTATTTCTCATGCAGTTGTCTTATAATCTAGTAAATACCGAATGTGTGGTCTGTTTTATTTAATCCAAAAATTTAATATTTTGTTCCAGTTCCCTTATAATTCATTACAGCTATACTGATGGACAGTCTTTGCTTCGACATTTCAATCTAAAACTTTTTTACTCCATAACTATCCTATTTTTTAATAATTTGTTCACATATTCCTATATGACTGCCCTACTGTCTAATAATTTCTGCACAACTGCTCATTATAACCTATATATTTTAACTTTATTTTCTTTACTTCTCATCATTACTCCAACCATATCACATTATTATCTTCAAATTCAAAAACTTTTACCCTAAAAATTTTTTCATCTAAACTTTTTATCACTTCCCAAACACACCCTCAATTTGTTCTCACATTATGAACTATTTCTTTGCTTTGATCTATTTAATGTTAAACCACATCCAGTTCAAATGCTTCTATTTCTCCTTTTTTTTGGTTTTTTTATTTTAATTATATATATATTGCTTCTTCATCTTACTCTTAGAAAATGATACATCTGTACATGAAATGTACTTGAATTTTCGACTCTTGGTTGTAAGTTTGAGTTCAGCCTTGCTGGCTTTCTGCCACGTATTTCAGGAGGCAATTTGCTCTTCACTGGAGGACTACAATAAGCAAATTGAACAATTGAAACAGGAGATGAATGATGCAACTCATGGTGCAGACAATATACGGAAGGATATCAGTGCACTTGCTCAAAGATTTGCTGTTATTGATCGTGACGAAGAGTGTGGGGTATTGTTCATCATGATTTATCTGTCGATTTCTGTCGTCACTTTTCAACTCTTTTGTATGCTTTTCATCATCTCTTGGCTGTAGTGGATCAAAGTTCCCACCATCAGTTGCTGGTTCTAATATTTGTTCAATTTTGAATTGTCAGGGCTGCAGGCGCAAGATTTTAATGGCTGGAGCGCAGAGGATGGGAAGGGGCTATACATCAGTTGGTCCAATGGCACCATTTTATGTCTTTCCATGTGGGCATGCCTTTCATTCACAGTGTCTGATAGCTCATGTAACCAGATGCACCAATAGGACTCAAGTAGGTTCATCTGCAGCTTGAGAAGTTCTTATCTTTAGCTGCTTTAAATTGAGAAATTCCATTCAATTTTTGTCAAAGTTGCTCAACATGTTGTTGTTGTTGTTGTTGTTGTTTTTGTTGTTGTGAGGAATTGAGCGTGAGTCATGGTTTAGAAAAATGGCCTTGTTGATCTCTGTTTACCTAAAAACGCTGATCATTTGGAATGGGTCCCCTTTTTGAACTATCACATCCAATAGCAATGGAAATTAACTTACAGTTGATTTACTATATTGATTTTGTAGGCAGAATTTATATTGGACTTGCAGAAGCAGCTTAGTTTACTGGGAAACCGGCAAGCTGCAGATTCAACTGGCACTGTAGAAGATGAAGCCATCACCAGGACAACACAGGCTGATAAGGTATGCGAAAGGGATTCATAAAAATACAGGAAACTGCATTACGATGATGCAAAAGGCTAATTTGAACTGTTGCATAACTCAAATTTCTATCTAACGTGTGGTACCCCACTACCACGAGCCTGAAGTTTGATACGCTTGGATGATGTAATCAAATTGCACCATCTAGATATGTTTTTAGCAATCTTAATGTATCACTTTATCAGTTAAATATGATTCATTTTAGTCTAAGCTGGTGACCATTATTCTCACTAATCAATTTGATTTCCATGGAACATGCAATCTCAATCTCATTCAAGTTTGCCTACCATTCTTGTCCAATTGCGTCAAACTTATGTAATTCCATAGAACCAAATATTAATCATGTTAAATCAAGAGAAAAAAGAATCATAACTCAGGAACATCCCACTGGATAAATGCCTGGTTACTCTATTCGTTTTGGTAGCCATCTTCTTTTCTTGTTTCTTATTATAATTTGGAAACTGTATGTTAGAATAGCTAGAAGGAAAAATACACACACAATATTTAAGTATGCAACAAATGAAGTGAAAAGATATAATGAATGCAATTCAGAAACAAGTGCAACCTGGATCAATAAGTTTACAATTTTTTGTGTGAACCCCATCTTACATTGCCTTTCAACTGCATGCTAGATTCGCTCACTACTGGATGATGCTATAGCCAGTGAGTGTCCTTTCTGTGGGGACCTGATGATAAGGGAGATATCATTGCCATTCATACCCACCGAAGAAGCAGATCTAGCGTCTTCATGGGAGATAAAGCCACAGCAGTCTCAGCTTATGAATCAGAGAAGTTTGCCTGTCACAATATAATGTTTGGACTTTTCTTATCTTGGCTTGTTCTAGTTTTGTACCATGCGTCTCATTTCTATTATGGGTCTGGCTTGAGTGGTGTGCATTATTTGATCTCTGTTATACTGACGTGTAGACCCATGGGGAAGTTGTCCTTCCATCATCTGGCACGCACGAGAAAACACATTCCCTTTTGTTTGCCAAATTCCCGAAGGCATGATGGGCATGCTTATGGATCCCATTCACTGGAATGGGCTTGGCTTTTAACCATTGAACAAGTCACTGGATCCGTGATGTGAATCATGCACACTATGCCAGCTTTCAGTGAATGCAGGTAGTGCCTTGATTTAGGTCTTTATGAATTGGACAATTGAGTTCAAAACGTTTACGTATTTCATGTGTTTAATTATTATTATTATTATTTTTTACTTCCTCTGAGAATCCGCAACATGATGTTTCTTGTTCTGGATGAGTTTTTATGGTTTGTCTGCTATTGAATTTTTTGGTCCCAATGAGTGTGACAGGGAGGTTGTACGATTTCGGTCTCGAATCTTTGATTAAGGGTAAGGTTTCGGCTAGCAGGTTTTTCGTGCGAGGTTCCGCTTCATTTGCATACAGATTTGTATGGTTTGCAAAGGGATTTTTGCAAAATATCCAGGAAGGCATTGTGTGGATGTGTATCTTTAATAATCATTATTTTATCAAACTGCAATTGCGTTTTAAAATCTGAGTTCACATCATGGGCTGGACCGGTTGGTGTCCACTAATTTTTTTTGTTGATATACATACGACTCTTAAGGAGGCGTCAGTTAGCAGCGATGAGGTCATTAATAAGGAAGCATGATTATTCTTAGGTTTCGACTTCCAGGTTAGTTCTACCTTTTTTTCTGGTTTTTGTAGTGTATACTATTGTTTTCGTGCAATCATCTTTCATCGTTTCCGGTTAACCTGGGTACAATGCGCACTCCATTTTGTTTCTTCCAGTTCTTTTTTTTTTTTTTTCATAAAAAAGTTAGATCCAAGCCATCCTTCATGTTCTCCTCCCTGGTTATCGATGTGATATGGAAAATTATTTTTTTATTAGATATGTATGTAATCCACAGAAATTGTCAATGTATGAGGTTCTTTATAATTGTTTTTTGATATTTTATGTTATAGAAGTATTCAATGAAGTTAGTTTCTTGTATTAACCGTTTAACACAGCAAACATCTATAAGCACAATGCATGGCTTGGATTCGAGGAAAAACTTCTTGGGAAAAAAAAAAAAGAAGAAGAAGAAGAAGAAATAATCCTAGGGGGATTATTCATCGATTAGGACTGCCGTTGAAAAACAATAGCAAGCATTTTTGGAGATTCTGAAAATGTAGCCGTCAGCTCCATGGGTGGCATAAAAAAGTTTGTGACTAAGCATAAGCATATGCCTGGTCTAGTCCATTGATCAGAGATGCTGCAGTTCTCCCTTGCTTTATTTTTATTTGTGGTGCGCAGCAACAAACATCGTAGGAAACCAACCAAAATGCATGACAATTCTTCGGTGTAGAATTGGTGGTGATTGGATACTTTTGGATGGGATTAGAGTTGAAGAGCAAAAATAATAACCGCGTCCGATTTTATAAGAAATATTCCCTAATGCATGCAAGATTGTTGCTTCTTCTGTTCAACAGGAAGTGAATCCATTGTTACTTCTCAATCACTTTCTGTTGACGAATAGGTTAATCAGCCTGTAAATGTCCTGGTTGTTGGGGAACAGGTGGTGTATGCAATCCAGCTGGAAAGCACCTCTCAATAGATCGTAATTTCCAAGGAATTATTATCAATGCAATTCCATCCATCCGTCGGTGAGAAGCCGTCTTTGTCGCCATACAACATAGCTGGCGAAGAATTTCCAGTCTCCACTTTTCATATCTTAAACCACTGATTCGTCGAGCTCACAGCTCATGGATGCCGACTTGTCATTTATTTTTTGTTCTTTGTTTTGGGGGTGTCTGCAAAAACAACTCTCTGTTCGCCTAATTAGATTTTTGGCCTTATGGTTTGGAAATCCTGGAAATTGATGGTGTCAAAAACACAGTTATTTGATCGACGATAAAAAAAAAAAAGAAAAAGAAAAATACCGTTATTTATTTATTTATTGAATTACTATGCTTAGGGGTTATTTTTGCATACTCCAAAACCGATCCAAACGAACGGAAGTGTTCCCATGCTTGTTTTGTTGATTTTCATAAATCAAAATAAAGTACTAAATAAATTCGAAAATGTCAAAACTCTAGAGACTGCATGTTTTTTTACAAATAAAAAATAAACGATAATTTTTCGTTCCTCGTGTTGCTCCCCACGTGTGTCGTGGGACACCCCATATAAATGTGTGAGAGAAATGTCCGAGGATGCGTATGCCTTTTTGATTTGGAATGTGTGGGGACATTAGTAACAATTTTTTTGATGCAATATTAGTTAAAATTAATTATTCACAAACCACGAATTTCAAATGCCTATACTTCTACGACCACAGCAACCAAATTACATCTCATCCAGTTATCCGACTTTATCAATCCTACCATCTACAGAGGGCAATCGGTTTCTTTTCTTTTTCTTTTTGCTCTTTTTCTTTCCTCTTTTTTTTTTTTTTATAACTTTTTATTTATTTTTATTTTGGGAACCCAACTTGCCCCTGCTTTCTATGAGTTAAACGTCCAAGAACGTATATTCCTTTTCAATTTGGAACGTGTAGGAAAATGCATTCGATATTAGCAACAATGAATTATTTCCAATCCATATCTTTCACATGTATATACTTTTACGGCCACCAGCAACCCAAGTAAATCTCATCCAGTCATCCTACGGTATTATTCTTACCATGTACCATAGACAATCTATTTTTCGTCTTTTTCTTTTTTCGCTTTATCTTTCCTGCTTTTTTTCCCCTTCTTTTGGAACCCGGTGGATCGAGGTTGGTGGAACTGTGGAAGTACCACGCTTTAAAAAATCGGTACAGAAGACATAATCATTAACTTGAACGAACAGAAGGGTTTTAGGACCCCTTCGGTGAGTGGGGCTAATTTGACACCAAAAGTCATAAACATGACTTTTAAATATTTTTCAAAATTTTGGGGAAATTCATATAAATTTTTGAAATGTCAGCGGGACAATTAAAATAACAATAGTGCCCTTTTCAAGTAAAAAATTAATTTCATTTCTTAAAGCTTATAAATAGGATCATCTTAAATCTGTCTTCCATTACTGTTTTAAACTATAAATTAGAAGTGTCGTTTGCGCAAAATAAAAAAAAACGTTACATTCCTAAAGATTATATCAAAAAATAATTACCATTCAATGAATATGGCCTTTTAAGGACCCATGAGTTTTTTTTTTTTTTTTTTTTTAGATGTCGTAATCTTATTAATATATACTTCATGACGGTGTCCGTGGTAATGAATGAATATTGAGAGGATAAGTGAGAGGAAGGGATGTTGGACAAGGCAATTAAGATTCCCCTAAAGGGTATTTAATATGATAAGTACCCTCCTTAAGTCCCAACAATTGATAGGGCATCTAATGCGGTTTCAAATCAGAAGGTGAGTGGCAGTTACTCTAATCTTTATTCTGCATGAGCGTTACAAAGCGCAAATCCAAATTAGCAGTACAAAGTACAAACCACAAACCTAACCATTCTCTCCGATCCAACCTTTGTCTCTAACTTTCATTATTAAATGAGAAGACGACTTTATTCGAGACGGCTTTTCCAATGTCCCACTCAAATTCGTGATGTCTTAGTGTAGGCAAGTGAGTGAGAGAGTGAGTAGTGGAAGTTGAGTGCATACATATAGTCATATATGTCATGAGTTAACATCACATTCCCATTTGTATGGGTCATGGATAAGATGGGTCATCAAACGTTTCGACCAGTCGTGCACAAGGCTGTTGTGTGTGTGAGCAGGGGTGTTAATAGTCATGGTCAACCCGTTAACTCGCTCGTCTAACTCGTTTATAAATGAGCTTGGGTTGGGATTTTTGAATAAATGAGTTATGATCCGCCAACCCGTTTAACCATTTAATTAAAAAATGGATTAGGGTTGAGATTTTATAACTCGTCAACCCGTTTAGTAACCCATTTAACCTGTTCAACTCGTTTAACTTATTAAAGTTTATATATATATAAACCCGTTGGTTATTTTTCCTCTCTAAGTCTTTTTCAAGTCACCTAATTTTCATTTTTCACTGCTGTTCCATTTTTCCGTTACTACCCTATTTTCATTTCCCCTATGCCGAAAACACACTCTCGTCTCTCCCTACGAGATCATAATCTATTAGAGTTTAGACTTTCAGGTTATTTGCTATACAACCCGTTAACAATCCGTCGACTCATTTATTAAATGGGTTGTAAATAGGTTAGAGTTAAACTTTTTAAATGACATAATAAACGGATTATGGTTGAAATATTTTAAATAATTTAGCATTTGGATTAAATTCCAACCCGTCTAACCCGATCCGTCAACACTCCTTTTTATGTGAGTGACAATGGACAATGGTAGGCTGGTGAAAAATGTAAAAATATGAAAGGGAAAGGAAAGGTTGAAAGTGTGAGGGATGCATTTGAAAAATGGAAGAGATGATAACTAGCTCGTCTCAAGTCCCCACTGGATTGCAGAATGCACATGAGCCTTGCTTAGATGAAGAAAGTCAACAGGTGGAATGGAATGGCAGTCACTCTACGCGACTACGCCATAATTTTTAATTTATCCAGCCATCCATGTCCCCAAAAGTCGTGTGTCCATGTCATAGGCCTCAAATTCAATAGCAAGTGTAGGTATGGGAGTACGATGTGGAGGAGTCATCGCAGTAAGCATGTGCTAATGGTAATGTTAATGGTACTCCCGACTTGTGGGGCCCACCGCCTTCCCCACACCTTCCTTGTTCACTGCTTCAAAATGTGGTAATAAGAATTACAACAATTATATGTGCTTTTTAATACCAGGAATGATCTTGTTAACCATCTCATTTTAAAAAAAAATTATTTACAAAATTTTTTTAATATTTTTTTTCTTTATATACTTGTTTATCTAAATTAGTTTATATGATAAATACACTTAAATAAATAAGTGCGCAAAGAAAAAATCAAAATAAATGTTGTAAACGAGTCTTTTTAGGTAGGTTAAACGAGATATTTGTTTAGCTCGAGCTAACAGGATCATTTATATATATGTATATATTTGTTAGGCAAATGATCATTTTCGACCTATCTTTTAATTTTTAAAATTTTTATAAAATATTAATCTAGATATATTTAATATATAAACTATAATTTATTAAATATATTTATGAATTAAATATATCTAGATTAATGGAGTGGTAAAAATTTTAAAAATAAAAGAATATGTTTTTTGGATTGATCCGACATGATCAAACTCCTATATATATTTTAGACGCACATCACAACGAGAGTTGCCAAAAAAGTTATTTTTTTCAAAAAGCTGTCCGATAGAACAGTGAGAGTAGTTAGAGAGTGCCGACGATATCTGTCTTTGTTTATGTCCAAGGCCATTTTAATCTAGACTTTCTATCCTGTAATGCCCATTGTTTTCAATAAGATTCAGCGTTCAAGATCTTCATTAAAGCTTGTACTTATCAAAATATAAATAATAATGAACAACTCTAATTAAGTAATCAAAATGTTCAATTATAATTAAAAAGGTTTTATTTCTGTTGTTTTTATTTATCTCAATGCCAAACGCACTGGAGATGTGTGCCCGTAATCTAACAATCCAGTGCTCCCCTTTTCATTGTCATCTCCGATTGATTTCAATAAAGCTCCCAAACATGTGTTTTAGAAATGCAAGATGTTGGTTTTATTTTCCTGAGTTATGTTTCAATATATTATGATGTATTGAAATTTCAATAAGTAGATGCAATATTTATTTTGTTAAAATTTTTTGTATATTTTATAAAACTATTAATCTAGATGTATTTAACTTGTATTTAAGTTTTACCACATTTAGATATACGTATTTTTTTTATTTTTTAAAAAAAGGGGGTATTTTTAATCATTTAAAAAGGCTAAAATCCTCGTATTTTTAAAAATAAAAAATATATATATGCATATCTTCAAAAAAAGTAAAATTTTATTTATAGATTAACTTTTTTTTATTTTAAAAAAAAAAAGAGTTTTTACTACTGAATGCACGGACTGCATCATGTGTGAGAAGACTAGATAGAAGTAGAATGCGGATATAAAGGGCTAATGTTGAGGTAATTAGTAATAAATGTTGTAAGCCGATAAGGACAAGTGGAGCACGTATTATTCCAATCCAACAACCCAATCATGCATTGAAAAATCCCACAAGCCTTAATTTATATTTTACGATTCTTTCATTGCAAGTTGTTGCTGTTTCATTTGAATGTTTGGATATGAGAGAGAGCGAGAAAAATAAGACAGCGTATTATTTCGTTCTGGAGTCTGGACAGCAACATGCCAATTGCCAATACCCATGTGCGTGCTTACAATTACATATATACAGTCTTATATTAGTAGATGTATGTTTGACTGTTTTAACGGATCCGAATTTTCAGGAATGTATGATCTGGATTGAATTGTTTTTTATATCTGACGCATACTATGATCGGGGAGGGAAGGAAGGAATGAAGCTTCTCATCGGTCTTTCTCCCAAACGAAAAATCAAGCCGTCAGAAATCAGACGGGTTGGTAGGGCCACCGTCTCCAAAAAGTACATGGACAAGTAGAAGGGATTCATTCGTTTGGAACCGTGTCTTTTTATTATTATTATTATTATTTTTTACCGGAGTAGTATCTTTAGATTTCTAGATATGGAAGCAACTTATCTCTTGCAATTTGTAAGCAGGTCTCAACGCTTTATTGTGAGATAAATATAAATATAATAAAAAATATATATAAAAAATCAATGAGCAGCAACTAAGGTGCAACTGCCGCGGCATTTCGCACTGTGATTACTGCACGCAATAAGCATCATCTATAATTCCCTCCCTCAGCTGTATTTTATGAATTAATTGATTAATGCCTTACACATTAGCGTTGACATTGATTGATATATATATATAAATTTTGTTGAAAATGTATAATGTGCCGCCCGCTGCCATTCTTCCCCTTTTCACACTCTTTCACACTCTTTCCCTTTCATTCCGTTCCATTCCTTAGTAGTTGGTTCATGCATGGCCATATGGTTGGTATGGTAATGCTATCGGTTGCTACGTGTATCTTACGTGCACGCCGATCGCCACCGTCCAAACTCCATAAACTTCATCTGCTGCTACCTTCGCCTAACTACTTTTCTTCCTTAAAACAAGTTCAAGACAAGTGGGTGCCAAAGAGATTGAGATGAGGGAAAATTATTTCTAAACACTTTTTCGATTCTTAATAATATTATCTTTTCTTTCTAATATAATTTTTTTTTTTTAAAAAAAAAAGAAATTTTTTTTTTAATACACAACAGTCAGATTGTCTGGTGTCCGCATGGATAAATTTTGGGAATGAGCAGGTGACGGTCGGAAAACCATTCATACAATAGAGGATATAATGCTAATGGCCAACGTTGTGGTTGTGTACATGGCTGACGATGTATTGCCAATTGCCATTCTCTGCATCTCACCACTTACTGGGCTCTTCTTATCCGCTTCTACTCTCTCTGCTGTCTTGGAATTCAAAAGTACCTCCGCCAACTCGATTCTTTATGGACATCCCACCTCAATTTCATCTTTTTAAATTCATAATTACACCAATAAATCATTCATCTCCTCTTTTCTTTTTCTCCAAATCCTTCCCTCAACATACAATTTCAAGCCCATGGCATTGACGTGAATTGCAAACCATTAAAAAAAAAAAAAAAAAGGTGGTATTATTAGGCGGACCAAGCAGATGTTATATTCATAACTAACCAAAATCCACCAACAAGTACATACATATCAAGCAGCAAGGGCTGACTTTGCAACAAATTAAATACCGCTTACATCATAGGAAGAAAAAGTATTGCTATGCATTTGAATTTTTTTTAATAAAAAAGTAACATAAAAAGTTTAAAAAAGCAAAATTCTTATGGATTGAAAAAGAAAAAGAAAATTAAAAATTAAAATAGGAGAGAGAGAATGTTCTCAACCCATATGTGAAGACTTTGACTGGATGTCCACCAAAGTGGACAATTTAAAGTGAGCGCCATATTCGCAATCCGTGCAATGGGAGGTCACTGTTTATCCCAATTATCCGAAAAGAAAAAAAAAAAAAATCGTTCGTTGATTTTCCCATTTTTCTGATTTATCTTGTCATGGGGATGCAATATCGTGTACACAACATATTTTCAAGCAACTTCCCGAGATTGAATTTTTATATAGTCAAGTTATTTTAAATATATGACACGAACTCTGTAATTTTTTTTTTTTCCAAGACTCACAACAACTCTGCAATTAATTACCATTGAAACGAGACAAAATTTTATCATTTTTAAAGATACATTCATATTTTAAAAATTTTTAAACATAAAGCTATTTTAGTATTAATCATTAAAAATGGCTAAAATACTCTAATATTTAAAAACTAAAAAATAAACAAAGATTCAAAAATGGTAATTATTAATTTATATATTAATACATCAAGATTAACAAGTATATGAAAAAAAAATGAATAAATAAGTTTATTAGCTTCGGGCTAATAACATTACGTCTCGTAATTTTTTATGTGGAAGATCATTTTCGTTCCCCAGACCCCTCAACCCACCATCCTACACACGTATAGACTATAGAGGCGAATGTGATATTTTTGTGGCGAGGCGTATTTTATTTTAAATAATCTAAGAGAAAAAGACGCGAGGAAAGCCGCGAGTCGTCGGTTCCGAAGGGAAATCGGAAATATTTCCAGGGGTGCTCAGAATGCGACGAAACCGTGGGAAAGGCACAGGTTGATCAGTTGCGTGTGGGAAATACCGACAAGGCCAAGGTATGGACGATACACTCATTTAAAAAAAAAAAAAAAACCAGCGAAAGCCTGGCTTCATTCACTTGTTACAAGAAATAATTATTATTTAAAAAAAAAAATGGCCCGCTTTTGCCCATCTGCCTTGACTCTTCGTGAGTCAAGCCAACCAGAATTGACAAAAGCGCCACGTAAATGACTAGAATACCCTGTCAATGGACAGAGAGACTGAGTTTGGTGCGTAGAATAAAAGTCCTTGAGAATCAACTGCAGTTATTAACAGTAGGCAAGCAGAGTATGAGCACTGAGCAAGTGCTATGACATATGCGGTGCGCGCGTTAGTTTGTTCTTTGACTTTGAGTGCCAGCGAAAGTATAGTCTTTGTTGTAATATAATATAAACAAAAAATAAATAAAATAAAATTACAATTGTAAGTGACTCAGGGCTGTGTAGGATTTAACATACAAAGATTAAAAT
>JAXCLR010000081.1:563077-586649 GCA_035584095.1 Annona squamosa
CAAATTTCTTCTATATAAGTATACTTTCATCTGTGTAAAGAATACGAAGCAATATATAATTTTTACCCAAGTTGTCAGATTCCACAGCAGGTGTGTGATCGGACGAGTTGGAGTGGTTCGCATCCGTTGTATTGTATCGTCTGGAGCAGAAGTAACAGCAGGGACATAATCATGTGAAGATGGCGAGTCCGGACGAGGAGGAGGCTTCAGTGATTGAGGAACTGAAACAGCAATAACCACATCGAAATGGGCATCTCCTTCATTCTTCTTCGCGTCTTCCATTATCTTATTTACAAGGATAGACTTGCCAATACCATCCCATCCCCAAATTGAGATGATTGAAATTTTGGGGTCCTTCAAATATGACCAAACCCTCTTTTTCTCCATTGTTAAATAATCATCTACCCCGCTTTTCCTTGTATTTCCAATTTCTTTTTCTCGGTTCACGTAAGAAGTCATCCTTCGCCTTTTCGGAAAGAGAGAGAAAAAAAAAAAAGGTCATCCTCCTGCTCACCCCTGCTCAAAATTGAAGTTTCTTTTTTTATATATAACAAAAACTAATGAATTGGATTTTCTCGATTTCCATAGGCTTTTGTCATAGATTTTTTAATGAATTTCAAAATAAGATGAAGAAACAATTAATTAGGCCTAAGTAAGGATTTAAGTCCAAAAATCAACGAATTGTACTGTGATGTTGTTGTAACTTGCCATGCTATCAAGTTTTTAAAAAGATTTAATAACAATTTTTTAAAGTTGTCATCAAATCTTAGAATTTCAACGACATTATTTTTAACATTATCATTAAAAGCTACTTCTTTCAGAAGCGTCGTGGTATTGATGTTAAAAGCTTGACCATAATAATTAGTGTATATTGTAACAGGGAGAGCAAATCATCGGTGGAATCGTAGTGAAAAAATGTTCATTTTCTTCTAGTAAGAATAGGGAAGGCCTAAAACAAAGTTCACTTATATATAGACAGTAGTTGAGGATAAGGTATCTAGAAATAAGATTACGAGTCAGGCTAAAAAGTCGAAACAAGAGCCAACAAGTTCGAACAGGCTTAAATGTGCTCACGTTGAGTTAATAAATATCTAACCAGCTCATTGTATTTTGAATCGCCTTTAACTAGAATTTGGTTTTATTAAAATCAAGTGTGTGTAGTATTTTTTTTATAATCATGCATACACAAGGTGTTTGTTTACATCAAAAATATTTAAAACTAAAACTTTCTGATGTGTGTGTGATAATAAGAGAAAAATGTTAAGTTAAAACTTTTCATTCTCCATAATTATCCTATTTTTAATTATTTTTCGCATATTTTCATGTAATTATCATACTTGTTAATCATTTAGATACAACTAGTTATACAACTAACCTATTAATTTTAACTTTATTATTTTTAATCATCATTACCTCTACATTTTCTTCAAATTCAAAAACCTTTACCCTAAAAATTTTTCATCTAAAAGTTTTATTACTTCTCAAGCACGCCTAAAAAATTCTCACTCTCTACAAGTATCATGTTTTTAATTATTTTTCCACTTCTTCTTCTATAACAACTCTATTTTTAATCATTTCTATATAATTACCTGTACATCTAACTTATCTATTTTAATTTTATTCTTTTTATTCATCATCATTATCTTTATTATGTCATATAATTTTTTTTCATTTTAAAAACTTGTGTTAAAAATTTTCATCAAAAGTTTTATTACTTTCCAAACAAACATGCATGTAGTATATTGAAAAATATATAAAATTGACAAATAAAATTGCTTAATTTATATATTTTCATTTAAAAGTTAGATATTCAATGCCTAAATTATCTAAGACATCATTTCTATAAGTGTAAATGATTCCATAAGTATAATTATATTCTAATATATTAAGTCAATGAATTTAAAATTTTTCCATAAGTAAGCTAGGAAACAAGTTTCATCTAAATTCAAGATATGATGGGCTAAACATATATTCATATGTAAATTATAAAAAATGCACGGTTTCATTCATGCGTACATTAGAATATAATAATATTTACAAAATTATTTATCCACATAAGGATGATATCATAGACAATTTAGATATTAGAAATATATTTTAAAATTAGTATTTAAGTAAAACTATATCAATAAGTTTATTTTTATATTTTGCTAGATAAAATTATTCACATATTTGATTTGAATTTTTAGCTCAACAAATTATGTTAAATATAACTGATGACGTGAATTTTAAATCATCATCAGCGACAGCCAAAGTGGATGAAGTTTCGCCAGCAGGAGGTGCAATGATTCAATATGTCTCGTATATGCGAGAAAAAAAATATATGCCTCGGTATATCAGTATACCTAGGTACTTAGCTCTTATTTTTATATGTCATTTTATGTCAGCCCGTGTATAATCTGCATATATATCAAAATTTATCTTTTTTAGATTTTTTTATATTTTTAGATCTAAAAATCAATAGTCTTTTATATTGAGAATACATATGAGTAATGATTGAAACCTGACAGTGAGGAAAGAGGCCACATGCTTCCCCCACTGTTTTATATTTTATAATAATTTACGTGATGATGAACTAGCTACGTAGCTAGAATGATACGCAAATACATATATCCAACTAATTAAATATGTGCATTGATTGTATGAAATCGGGGTCCAGTAAGAATCAGTGGTACGTACCTGACCGTTGGAGATCTTCAATTGCAACACAAGCAGAATTCACCAGGTGTTATATATAAGGTCAATATAATATATACAATACACTCAGCAATTGCATGCATGCATGCACACGCGCAGTTAATTTACACATATAGCCTGAAATAGTAAGTGCTTTCCCTCACTAGAGGAAAAGAAAAAGGAAAAGGTAGCTGATCCCTTGGATGGGATGAGAGGAAAAGGAAAAGAAAAAGAAAAAGTAAAAGGAAAAGGTAGTTGAACCTTTGGATGGGATGAGAGGAAAAGGAAAAGGTATCTATTTTTTGTTTTTTTTTTCTTTTCTCTCTTGTTGAAGGCAGGGAGGGAAACGAAAAGGTATATATGCCTCCTTTGTTTTTATGAAAGGTATCCCTTCCTCTCCCGACGCCCTGTCAGCAGTGATAGGGGGGAGGGATAGGAGGGCCCGTAATTTGCATTGCCAAAAAATTGTCTGTACAGATGTTTGCTACAATGACCTGGGGTGGAGTCTCCCACCAATCATAACAGTCCAAAAAATTAGTTGAAACAAAATCAGCTAGGGCATGTGCTACCCTATTTTCTTGCCTTAAAACATGACACACAGATAGATGGGGAGAAACATTCAATATAGCTTTGGTCTCCATCAATGGAAACCCCACTAGCGATAAGATGGTAGAGTCAGTAGTGAGGTAGTTGAAGAGAAGGAGAGAGTCCGTTTCGATCTGCATCCGGCCCAGGCCACTTTGGAGGGCCCATTTAACTCCCCAAAGAAACGCCGTGGCCTCCATAAGTAACGGCTCCATCTCCCCTCTTCACCTCCATGCTTTCGCCGCAATGAATTGGCCACAGAAGTCCCTAATAACCACTGCAAAGCCCATAAAACTCCTTCCATTGTGTTTCCTTGCATCTACATTCATTTTGACCGAACCCGTTGGAGGCATAGTCCACCGAGGCACAAGAGGTTGGTCGATTGCCCCATCGAGGAAAAGGGGTTTAGCCCTTCTGTGTTGCTCCAAAAAATCCAAGCACCAATCAAGAATCCCTGCCAGCTCCGGTATATGTCCCTCCACTCTGAACTTATTTCGCATGAACCATATACGCCAACAACAGAGGATAAAAAGAGCCATATCCATGGATCTACAATTTTGGATAAAGGATTTCAGGACCTCCTGGATGGATTCCCGCATCGAGATTCTCCATGAATTCCCCAACCACACACACCTCGTTCGAGCACAGTGTAAAAACAGGTGGTTTGCATCCTCAACATGAGACCTACACAACAAGCATATTGAATCCACATCGATACCCCTCCGCTGCAAGTTCAACATTGTCGGAAGAGCATTTTTGAACAATCTCCATCCAAAGATAAGGACCTTGCTGGGTAGCTTCATACTCCACAGAGCACGATAGATAGCAGCATTGGAAGAGGTGTCAGGCACCGACTTAAGGAATCTGTAAGCCAATTTGACCGTGAAAATGCCATTTGGTTCGTGTTTCCAGAAGAGAGTATCCTCCTCAAGTGGTTGTGGGGAGGGGGGGGGAATTAGACTAACCTGCTGCCAACCATGTTCGCACGCAACCGCCTTGACAAGGTCTCCCTTTCACAAGCATGTATCCTCGTGAATAAAATGGTTGACCCTTACGTCGTCAGTGATAGATTCCAGGAGAGGTCCCGTGATAAGCATCAGCCCATCGGTCCACATGTCCCTAAAGAATCGGACCCGTCTACCATTACCGATGCGCCATCTACATTCCGCCCGGATAGCATCTCTAGCTTTCAAAATACTACTCCATGTAAAGGAATCGGACGCCTTAGCCTGGCATTGCCAAATATCCTCATTTGGGAAGTAACGTGCTTTGAGTATCTTGTGACAAAGGGAGCTGGGGTTAGACGATAGCCTCCATACTTGTTTGGCAATAAGTGCTTTGTTGAAACAGCAAAAATCTCTAAAGTCCAGTCCGCCGGATAACTTCGACCTACACATCTTAGTCCACGCGATTCAGCTCATCTTTCACTTGTGACTCCTTTCGCCCCACCAAAACCTACTCAACATAGCGTTAAGATCATTGCAACAAGACTTAGGCAGAAGAAAGATACTCATCGTGTAAGAGGAAATAGCTTGGGCGACCGCTTTGATTAGGACCTCTTTTCCTCCCCAGGAGAGAAGCCTCTCCTTCCACCCTTGCACTTTCCGCCAAATGCGTTCCTTTATGTTCATGCAAAGCTCCTTTTTGGACCTCCCCAGCCATGACGGGAGTCCTAGGTAGTGCTGGATGTGATTTCCCTGAGAGCCCAGCAGGTGGGTTAGCTCACGCCTTGTGTCATCATCTGTGTTGGAATTGAAAAACACAGCAGTTTTATCAACGTTGACCGCATGTCCCAAAGATTCAGAGTAGATCTTCATGATGGTCAAGAAGTTGTTGATGTCGTGATTTGTAGCCCGTAGGAAAATAAGGGCATCATCCGCGAATAGGAGGTGAGAAAGTGTTGGACGTCGCGGGTTAATTCTAATGCCATGAATACTCCCAAGACTGACGACCTCCAAAACAAGTGCAGATAGGCCCTCAGCACACAGAAGGAAAAGTTAAGGAGAGAGCGAATCCCCCTGCCGTAGTCCCCGAGTCGGAAGGAAGTATCTTGATTTGAAACCATTGATGTTAACCTTGTACTGTACCGTGGATAGACAGCTCATGATCCAATTGATCCAAATGGGACTAAAATTCATCGCCACCATTATCTGCTGCAGAAATGACCATTCCACTCAATCATAAGCCTTGGACATATCAAATTTAATAGCAACCTCCTGCCTCCGCCCATGCCTTTGTTGTCTGAGAGAATGAATTGCTTCGTAGGCCACGAGCATGTTGTCAGTAATCAGACAACCAGGAACAAAAGCACTTTGCTGCTCCCCAATGATATTTGCTAGCATAACCTTCAAGCGGTTTGCCAACACCTTTGCCAGAATTTTGTAAATAACATTGCACGGGCTAATAGGACGGTAGTGGGAGAGAACCTGAGGGGCTGCCTTCTTCGGAATCAAGATTAGGGTTGTTAAGTTCAAACCCCGAAGATGATCGTCCATCAATGATGGGTCACAGGCCTTCATAAAAGATTTGCACCATTTGAACACATCATTACCCACTGTTGACCAGTGCGAACAAAAGAAACCCGCCGACATCTTATCCGGTCCCGGAGCTTTCATTGGGCTCATAGCTTTCACAGCCCTTGCCACTTCATCAAACTGGAGTGGTCTGATCATGTCCTGCCTCTGGTCGTCAGAGATCTTTCTAGAAATGAGGTTCGAAATCCAATCAACATTCGTCGGCCCCAATGATGAGAAAAGCGAGGAGAAATGATCAGCCGCAGTCTCCAACATCGAATCCATATCACGAATCCACCTCCCTTCATTGTCTTGTAGTGCGTCAATGTAGTTCGCCCTTCTGCGATTAGACGCCATCCGATGAAAAAAACTGGTATTTTTGTCCCCCTCGTGGAGCCAATGGGTCTTAGCTCGCAGCCTCTATAACTGCTCCTCATCATCCAGGAGAAGGTTAATGCGAGATTTGAGGGCCTTTATAGCATCATCTCTATGGTTTGAGGGATCCTGGTTCATAAGAGTAGCCATTTGGCTTTTGTTCCTTTCAATAACTTTTCTGAGGTTTCCCCTCATATTTCGGTTCCATTTCTGGAGATGCCTGCTACACCGTTGTATCTTCCTTCCAATCAGATTTGCCGTTGGTATGTTCCCCCAGGCCTAATTGGACCAAGCATGGCGGACAATGCGATGAGTCTCCCTATCTCGAGCCCAAAATAACTCATATCTAAATTCTCTTGGAGGTCTTCTCGAACATCCTGATGTGTCAAGGATGAGCAAAATGGGGCAATGATTAGACGTAGATGCAGCCTCATGAAAGAGCTTTGCAGAAGGGAAAGAAGATAGCCACTGAGGTGTGAAAAGTGTCCTGTCCAATCTTGCCTCCACCCTTTGAAAACCACGTCTGTTATTGCTCCAAGTAATAGGAAAGCCCACATAACCCAAGTCTAGTAGGTTGCAGCTATCCATTGTGCCTCGAAAAAGATCCATCTGTCCCTGAGCTCGCGTCCTCTGGCTATGGTACTCAGATGGTCCCGTTACCTTATTAAAATCGCCCATAACAAGCCACGGAGTGTTGCTTTGTTCACTCAGTTGGCTCAGAATATGCCAACTTTGATGACGATGTTGAGCGTCTGGATGACCATAAAAATCAGGGAATCGCCAATTCATAAAGCCAGCATCGATATGGTGGTGGGAAAAACTCTGGATGTTCGCAGGGTCCTCATTGTTCCACAGGAGAGCCAGTCCTCCCCTTCTAGCCACAGGCTCCACCGTAAAGCAGCAATCAAACTTCAATTTACGTTTAATACCATCCATCTCATTAGCATTCCGCTTTATTTCGCAAAGGAACACTAAACTTGGGAACTTGTTTCCTGATCAAGTCAAGAAGGCACCGAATTGCATGTGGGTTCCCAAGCCCACGGCAATTCCAAGCAATGAGTGCCATTTACGATGGGCGGGACTGAGGCCCCCCCTCAGCCACCGCCCCGAAGCTTCCCGTAGCCCCACACCCTTTCACCCGCTTAGGTGTATAGTGCGCCTCAACCGGATCATCCGTCTGCCTCCTTTTTGGCTCTGATTCACCTACCCCTTCACTAACACCAAGATCATCGCACCTCTCGTTCCTTCTGGCGCTCCTCTTCCATTTCCTCTTAAGTCGTCGTAGTGTCTGTCCATTAGAAGGTAACCGGTCTTTGTGCGGGGGGAAAATGGAAAATATATGTTCTTGGACGAGAAGACTGGAATTAGATAATCTAATTAGCTAAGTTAAGAGAAGTAATCTAGTTAGCCTAGAGCTGTCTTAACACACCTCAAAAAATCTATTTAAAATATTTGTTGTTTTTTTTCATATACTAAATTATCCAAAATAATTTAATATTTAAATCAAGTTTACCATTTATTGATATGTGTATTTTTTTTTGAAATTTTAAATATACGAGTATTTTAAATACATATATAGACAGATGTTTTAAAATACCAAAAATAATTTTTTCCAAATATACCCACTACGTTTGACCTTAATCCCAAATATATTTATCATGTTTCAAAAATTACAAATATACCCACTGCGTTTGTATATAATCCAAAAAATGCTCACTTCATTAGTGACATTAATAAACACCATTAGTCCATTTGTGAATTTACCAATATGTCTATCAAATTTAAAGTTGGATTCAAAATTTTGAATATCATAACTTGCCACTACCCTAATTGCACAAGAATTTTAATATGGAAAGCTCTGATTTTATTCTCATTTCATTTTATTTCATCTTTTATTGTTTTACACCAAGAGTATTTTTGACATTTAGAAAATTATAACCAGCATCTAAATGGATGACTATTAACTTACTTAATGGCTTTTAATGGAGTGAGCATCTTTAGGAATATATACAAACGTAGTAGGTATATTTGGAATTAGGGTTAAACATGGTAGGTATATTTGGAAAAAAACTCTATCAAAAAAATATAGACATATATTTAAAAATAGTAAATTTTGATTCATATGTTAAATACACTTAGATAAAGAAGTGTACGAAGAAAAAATTTTAAAAAAGTGTTTTAAATAGATTTTCTTAGTTAGGCTAGACCAAGCAAATCATTTGTTTAGTTCGAACTAACACGATCATTCATCATTAGTTAATGTGCAAGCTCAAAGCATATATGGCTACGAGCCTTAACTTAATTCGTTCATGTTATAATTCATGGGAAAACAGTCTTTTCTTGTATGATTTGGCTTATTTATTTATTTAGCGGCTTGTGTACTTAAAAGTAATGATTCAAGACAGTTGGGCCTCCATGCAACTCTTTTTTATTTCGATTTTTTCCCAAACTTAAACAACTCATTTTCTTTAATAATCTTATTTTATCGTGTTACCAAAAAATATTTTTTGTTAAAAACTTATATTCTGTATTAAAAAACAAAAGAAACATCTTTTAAGAATGAACATGTGAGTATTAAAATTTTTGAAAATTTTATAGTATATAAAGTATAAAAATTTCCAATCGTTGCGATTTTTATAATCATAAATAAACAAATATGAAAAAATATAATAAATGACTTAGATTCGAAAAAAATAATTAAAAATAAAAAGGCTGCACAAAGGCTGTATCAGATATTCACTGTCCTATTTAAAATAAGGAACCATGATTCAATGCAATATGTGCATTAAGCCTCAATGAACAAACATACATAGGCATGATTATTTATTTTTAAAATTTTCAGCACGCATACGGGCCCGTGCTTGTATCTTCACATATAAAATATTTTATTTATTGATATTTCATGTACTTGATAAATTTTCAAAATAAAAAATACCTCCTTCCATGCGCCGGCGAGGCCAACAAATTCCCCCGGCCACTGGCGTGTGTTGAAATTTTAAAAAACTTGTTCATTTAAAACTTTTCAGTGTTCACTCCATCATTATTCTAATTTTTTAATTATTTATTTATATATTCTTACACAACTATCGTAATTTTCAATTATTTTTTTTACTGCCCATGCAGCCTATCCTATCTATTTAATTCTATTATATTTATTTCTCACTGTTACTCTATCGTATCACATCAATTCTCTTATTTTAAAAACTTTTACACTCAAAACTTTTTGCTTCAAAAGTTCTGTCCATCATCAAACACAATCTCCTCATCAGCGTACCCTGAAATTCATCTCCCGTAGGAAACTCCACCCAGCTTAGTTACGCGCGCAGTAAACAGCATTAGCCTGGTTATCGATTTCGACGATTTCCTCGCAAGCGTGCATTTCTGAGGAAGTCAGTGGCCACCTGATATTGGCCTGTTTACATTTCTTTTTAAAGTCAATACACTGGTCCACGCACTCGTTGCTAGCAACTCGTGCAATCAACAAGCCATCTCGCTTCCATGCGTAAAGAAACTGAAAAGAAATTTGCTATCAAGAGAATTTTTTTCAAGCAAAACGAAGAAGGTCATGAAGAATGAGAATGAAGAAACTAATAGCCTATGAGGAATGTCAAGGGATAGTCTGGCTTCCAATGTACAGAGAAAAACGTTTTGAGTAAATTCAACAGGTTCAACGAAAGTGGGTGGGACTAAGAGCATACTCGGAAAACAACGAATGTAACCTTTGACGGGTGCATTCATTCTACAGGGACTAGTCAATCAGTCTGTAATCTGGCAATGTATTTGTCATAGAATTTGGCAGCCCGATCTAGATCTCCAAGCTCAGTGTAGCAATCTGCTATTGCACCATAAGCTTCCGTGTTGCCAGAGTTCTCCCCCTCTCGCTCAGATATTGCTAAAACCAAAGAATGGTATTTTATTGCATCGCGGTACTGTCCTTGTCTCTGGAGAGAAGCACCTGAAATCAGGCAAACAGGCACACACTCAGAAATGCATCGAAATGAAAAGTTGACAAGGTTGTGTGATACTCAACAATAGCAACGGCGAGAGAGACATACAAGTAGTCACATTGTTATTATTGTAAAAAAAAAAAAAAAATAGTTACATATTTATTCAGACTAAGATCAATTGTCAACAGACTCGTTGCCTGCCCTGAGTCAACAATTCCAGATCTTTCTTTGAAGGCATCAATCAAGGCCAGGACACCAATACCATTTTCAGAGTACATCTAATCTGCTAGTCAGCAAGGAAATGTAGACCCATTCACGGTTCAGTTCATTAGGGTAGCAACTTAGGTGCAAATATCATTTATGGAAAGAAAAGACCAAAGCTCCGCCAGAGTGTTAACACCACCAATTTTCAGCACTCGTTGTTTCAAACATGAATAATAGTTTGCATTATATGATTACAAAAACAAACCTAAGCCACGAGCAGCTTTCTTCTCCTCGATGGGATCTCCCACCCGCTGAGCAAGCTCGAGAGCTGCCTTGAACTCCTCAAATGCCTTCTCTGGTTCTTCATTCCTCAGGAAATTCTTTCCAGCTTTCAAGCTTGAAATCAGCTGCTGTTTCCTTGAATCGACAATGACTTCTGCCTCCGGTATTCTACCAACAGGTGCATAGCTTAAATTTGGTGCATAGGACTCTATCTTTGCTTGTCTTCTGAGTGCTGCATTTATTTGCCGTAGCTGATCATTCAACCGCTTTAGTTCTCCTCTTCTTTGCCGTGCAAGCAACCCTTTAAAACAAGAAATTCAAGTCAATAAACAAGCCTGCCTAACCAGATCAACATGTGAATGAAGACAAAAAGAGAGCCTCTGATTTCCTCAGGAATTAGTGATGTAATGACGCCCAAAGCACCTTCAGGTCTGATCTGATTGTCCCATGCTTAAATTACAAGCAAAAGTTGTCTGAATCTTTCTCCTTAAAGAAGATAGAGCACCTTACGTATAAATCATCATTAAATAAACCTTGTTTGCTATTTTGATTATAGAATCAAACACCTCATGAGAATCCGTTTCAGTTCCTTCTCTACTAAAGCCAGCCAGTAAGACTTAAATGTAATAGACCTGATCATTTAAATCCAGTTCTTTAATTTATAGTGAAAGAAGCCCCATAATGATTCCAACCCACATCCAAGAATTCAACAAGATGTTCTTTTATTAAAATGCGACGCCAAGACAATGGGAAGATTTCATCACTAAAAGCTATGCAATTTGATGTCCAAAAATTAGTTACCTCCAACTGCTGCCCCTATCAGGGCTATTCCAAGTAATAAAGGCATGTTGAAAGCAGAGAGATTGCTAGCTTCACATGATTCCGCCATAGCTTCAAAAGGTAACGAGAACATCAACACATTGGTCACAACAACCATTGGCAAGCCAAATGATGCCATTCTCTGCATCAATAACAAGCTACATCAAACAGAAAATTTTCATAACTGATGATGAAAATGCTTAATAATTGAGTTGAAGAAATCTTGGTTCAAGCTAATATATTCCATTTAAGAGCATAAAATAGCACTTTTCCCATGCTTATTTTAACATCAGTACCATGAAAACCTATGTAATGGATCCATTCGCCAAAATACACATGGTGCCAAATGCTTAGTGGATTTTTTACTGTTTCAGTTAAAGAAGACATCATATATCTTGGAGAAGGAGATCAAAAGATAGACCTTGTTCTTGATCATTGTCATCTAAATTTCATATGAGGTAACCAGGACAATCGATTGATGTTTTTCAAAGAATGGAAGCAGAATATGAGATAACTCACCATCATACCTGATGAGCGAAATACCACTCCTTGATGAAATTGTCATCAACTAGGGTCCTTTTTCTAGGAATGCAAGCCTCAAGCCAATCAGCCATATTAAAAACACCCAGCACGGATGAAAAAGGAGGACCACTTGACCATTGTTTGTCAACCTCAACTGAAGCATGCGCTTGTCTCGATGCACTGGCAAATAGTGCTGAGCACATTTCGCCTCTATATAGTTTAAATTCCACTTCTTCAAATTTAGCTTGCAGCCTGCTCACAATATCTTGTGGGGACTTTCGAACTATTTCCCTGTTCATAAAAGATCATGCAAAATTGTGGGAATCATTAGCTGCAAATAAATATGAAACAATAGATGACGCACAGAATTATTAGGGGGAAAAATAGATAAGAATGTTCATTGGATGCAAGACAAAAAACTTGATACGTGCAGTAGACTGTTTCTGTGTGCATCCAAGATTTTCCGGTTTCTATAATAACAATGGAGCGGCAGTTATCAATGTTTGGTTTATGCGCAACCTTTGCTATCATCAGGCCCAACTTGCATGTTTCCTTACTTGAACTCAAGCATGTCTGGAATTACTTGTTCGCCTGAAAAAATAATTTCAAGTGCCCAATAATACTTTTGACAGAATGTGCTCATGGTCCATCTCACTAGTGTTTCCTGAAACTTGGACACAGGTAGCTGCCGTTAGGGACAGGTCTAGACCTCGTACATAGATGCCTAAAATCTCATGAAACAGCAGCGCCAGTTAAGATATGCACAACTTTTCTTCAACATTTCACATGTGTATTTCTCTTCATTTTATTTGTTTTTTCCTCTGTTTCTGGAGTGTTAAAATAGTGGAATGGACTACGGTAGTGGCATCAAGCCTCCCCATATTTCTGTGGGACTGTCCACTGGTTGGAGAGATTAGGCATAGTGAGGAAAAATCAGAATATTGATAAGTTCGGTGTAGCACGATGTTTGGATATTATAATAATTTCGCTGGACTTTATCGTAACACCAGTTAAGACGTAATATGTGAATACCCATAAATATAAATATATATATATAGTGGAATGGACAAAAATCATTGGATAAATGGATTACAGGCAGCATCTATCTTTTCTATTTTCCTATTTACAACTCAACTCAAATATACATTTCAATCCTAGCTTCAAGGTGTAAACTAAATTATACTGCTAACCAAGTAGCCATGGAGACATTACTCCTAACAATGGGAGATAAACTGCCCAACTGGAGACACGAAGCCCGTAGCTACCACACATAGGTCGGGACTCTTGCCAGTTGCCAACTGCGCTAGTCGCGCGTTGACACCAGCATTTAGCTCTTAATAAAACCCAAAAAGATTAAATCAATCCGAAAAACAATAACAAACCATGGTGTCGCCATAAAAGATAATAGGCTGTAGACACTCAGTCCAAAGCAGCCTAGTCAAGTAGTTCTCCCACTAAACTAAAATCTACGAGTAAAGACCCATACATACCCACTTGCTGGCCCCATTCCGAAGAGAGAAAAGACGAATCGTAAGTCGACGATAACTTCCGAGGATGATACCCGTAACACGACCACCCCACCATCTACAACCTACTACATTTCCATGTTACTAAAATGTAACAAGATCTCGGCCCATGTTCATTCTCAAAAATGAGGTGTGAGGGTGAGAAAGCGAACTACTCAGCTACCAACCCTCCCGCAGCAACCTTCTGCCCATGACGGAAATCATGAGCCGGCACAGCAGACTACGAATGTGGAAAGTGATGCAAAAGGGAAAAGAATGACATGGAATGGAGTCATCCAGAAGAAAGTTTTGTAATAACCTTGTTAGACGGAGATTGGGAATGGCCGACGAAGCGATAGCACATGATGCCATGGACGGCAGAGTCTTTCCGATAACCCGCTGTTGCTGCTTCCCCTGCCGCTGGGCTTCTGCCGGAGGCGGTTTTCCTTTTCGCAGCAGGCTTGCTTATCTACGCACGTCGAAGGGGAAAGTACCAGCTGGGAAAGCTGAGCAATCAACGGTTGACACGTGTTTGGATATCCCATTTCCAAGCCCAGTGCTTTTTAATTGGGCCTGTTTCAGTATCCACACTTCTGGCGCCAATCCATTCGTCGCAGAAAAAGTGATATGCGTTGCAACTTGCAACTCCCGTTGCGCACATGACATTCCATGCGCTTTCCTTTCCATTTGCACACTTCTAATTCTGACGTATTGCTAAATTATTAGCCTGAGACCATGAGTAGGGGTGCACGTGGGTTGCGTTGGCTTCCGACCCAACCCAATTTTAAAACTTGTCCAATCCTAACCCAACCCAACTCGCTGCAATTCCAAATAAATTCAAAAAAAATTCAGCAAAATTATATTGCAATTGTCATTTAGTTAAACTTATATTTATAAATTAAATTTAAACTATATTTATATATTATAATTTCCTCCTCTGTTTTCGTAAACTAAAAACATTTTCAATAAAATAGAAACACTTTACTCTTTAAATTACATGGCCATTATTTTTTGTTTTCGACCAGTATTTTCTCTTTTTACCTATAAAAATTAGAATATTATTTTTGAAATTTCAATAAAAAGCAAATTGAAGCAAAATGAAGGGCTTTTGCAAAGCAGAAATTATTGTTTTATATTTTAGTATATATTCTTCCTTTTTAAGTTTTAGTTTTTAAATAAAAATATTGTACGGCTAGGCATACTTGCATGCATGAATTTCAAACTTGCTTCTGTAGTATTTTCTACTTATATAAGTAGGGTAGAATGCCACAAATTAAGGGTGGAACTTGGGTAAGGTGCTCCTTGATACCAACCAAACGACTCTAAATTGAATAGGGTATGGTAGAAAATTTTATTCATGAGCACAAGTAAAATAGAAATTATTACTTAACCTCCTAAATAAGGTAAGAGTAGGGTACATACGCTGAGTACCTAAAATCAACTTAGATGAGTATTCTAATATGTAAATAACTATAAATATGTCTATATAAATAAATACATTATAGTTTCTACCTCTCATTCACCAATAAATTATCGTTAGTTTGATTTTCTTATTTATTTTTTATAAATTGTACAGAGTTTCTATTTGTAATGACAGATGATCATAACATAAATATGTATGATGATGTTAATGTGATTATTAATATGAATTATGAGGCTACAGAGAATGTGAAAATAAATGTAAACAACGACAAAATGAAATTAATTATAAAACATAAAGTTGAAAATATAAATGAATATTTTTTATATTATTTAAAACAACACAAAAAAATATTTTTTCACATGTTATCATTAGTTATTGGAGAAACCAATTTGAAACCAAAACAAAAATCAATCCTATAGGTAATGGGTAGATTATAGTAAAAGTCGACCTTGTAAGTAGATGAGGTAGGGTAAAGTTTTTGAAAATAGGATACGGGTATGGAAGAGTACTACCCAAACAGGCTCAAGTTGCACCCCTACCGTAAATCCTTTATTATTGGTGCAAATGAGTTAAGTTGACAACCAATTCCAACCTATGTTACAGGTCAACCCAACCCAACCTAATGTAATCTAACCTAATTTGTAACACTATTTACAACCCCACTCAACCTTACCTAGTCCATCATAACGCAATGTAACTCAACTTAATCCAACTCAACCTAAAAATATTTTCAATAAAAATTGATAAAAAGAATTTATTTTTAAATATACTTAAATAAATAAGAATATAAAAAATAAAAAATATATTATAAATGTATTTTTTGAGGTGGGTTAAGCGAGACGTTTGCTTAGCCAGGCTAACATAATCATTGTTCTATTTTAAATACATATATATATGCACAAATGTTTAAAAATCTCAAAAAATATGTACATATATCCAAAAATGGTAAATCTTGGTTTATGTACTAAAAGAATATGATTATATACATCATGATGTATTTCGAGCTAAAATATGACATTCATTTATTTTATCTTATTTTTGTTTTTATTTAGTTTTTCTTGATAAATATGTTTTTGTAATTGCATTTAATCATATATCAAGTTTGATCATTTTACAATACTTTTACATATTTATTTTATTTTTTAAAACATTACCAATTTCAAGGGCATTTAAGTCATTTTCCACCTCTTATAAGACTTGATTTAAAAAATAAAAATATAAAAGTAATGAAAAATAGTAAAACTTTGTATATAGATTAAATACACTTAGTAAAACATGTTTATGAAGAAAAATAATAATAAATAACTAATTATAAAAATAAATAAATGTTGTATTTTAGCCTAAAATCTATCTCGATGTATATAATGAAGCTCTTATGTCAAATACATTTACATAAACAAGTATATAAATAAAAAACTAAAAAGTATTGTAAATAAATTTTCCAAGATTCACTGACCAAAACATTTGCTTTGTATGGGCTAAATCACTTCTTTTAAATAATTATAGGAGTTACGTGGATGGGGTTGAATTTTTTCTTAGAAGGACGAAAATGCCCCCTTTATCTTCTTCCCCAACCCTAGCGGCTTGCATGGTACGACTGACTCGTCAAAAGAAAGAACCACCCCATTATGGTCTGCTCGGTGCTGCTCTGTTTTACACTCCATCTCCAATAAGGTTGTGCTAAGATATCAGTACGAATGCCAAACTCCCTTTAAAACAAGTAAAGACTAGAGATTCAATTAGTAATAACAACAATCGATGTGATTTTGTGACATTTTTTTAAAAATAAGATTTCATGACATGTTGATTACACGAGGGAAATATCAAGCACGTGGCCTTAGTGTTTCGAAACGGGTAGAATGGGATGAAAAGTTGGGAAGGAAGAAGATGAATTATGAAATATGTAACAAGTAAAAAGGGTAGAAATATATTGTAAAATTTACCTCCTGTTTTTAATCTTGGGAGCATGGATTGGATGAAGTTGTAATGTTCTTGGACTCACCACATCTCGATCGAAAATCACCAAATGCCCTTTGGGCATCCATACAATCAAATGTATTTTTTATTTTTTAACACACAAGTAAAACTTACCTAATTTTTTAATTTTAAAATTTATTTATCATTTTTCAAGTTTTGAAAATGCCATGCGCTTATCAAATTAATTAAAAAATATCGAATTTTACATGAGGCCTTCTTATGAAAAAATAAATAAATAATGAGGATGATTTAAGAAGCTTAAATGGAATAGAGGGGTGAGAAAGTATAATGATGTATATTGTGAATGAGAAAAGATATACCAAAGAAAATAAAAAATCGTATTAAAAATTTAAAAATTATATTACATTTTATTCAAGCATCTTTATCGTTGCAAACGCCCCTTAAAGAAACTATTTCAGCCATTAGACATCCTTAAGGATTTTGATCCAATGATTCTAGGAGCATAGAGCCTTAATGCTTCCCGGTGCATGCACTTATTTTTTCTTATTTGTTCTAAAATTTTTTTTACACAAATGTTAATCTAAGTGTATTTAACATATATATCAATTTTTATTATTTTTGAAAAATTTTAGATATTTATTTCGAATTTTTAAATATAAGTAAATTACTAAAATTTACTCATTTTTAAAAATCTGAAATAAATATATAAAATACTAAAAAATAGTAAAAATTGTTACATATGTTAAATACAGTTAGATTGACAAGTTCATGAAAAAAATTTCATAAAAAATAAAAGATAAATGTATGCACCTGGAAGCACTGAAGCTCAATGCTACGTAAGCACTGAATCAAAATCTCATCCATACATACTAACAAAATGTTTTAATATACTCGGATGAAAATTTTACTTTTTAATTTTTTGAATTTTGTAAAATTGTTAATATAGGTATATTTAATCTATAAACTAGGTTTTAACATTTTTTGAGGTGAATATATTTTTTGTTTTTAAAAATAGGAGGCTTTAGTCATTTTGAAGTGATTAGAACACCTCTTCTTTTAAAACATATATACAAACACCTTCAATTTAATATATAATTTCATACAGCTATATTAATAACGTTATAAAAAATTTTAAAATTAAAATATGAGTTTTACACCATTGAAATTTCGGTAAACTACGTATTATGTTATATTAGATTATTAGCATGTCGCCTACCTGTACGTACGTGGGTAGATTAGGAGGTCGGTGTGACGCGTCTGTAACAAATAGCGAAACATCTCTGCACCGGCACGCAACCTGGTGCTTGCTGGTCAGCCCGCCGTGTCGGCAACGAAATTACCCACTTCTCCCGACTCTATTTGGGAATCGGGAAGGGCTGGCTTCGTGCCGGTGCAATCTGTCTTAAGTGCTCATGAACGTAGAGAGGCAGATCCATATATATATATATAGAAAGAAAGAAAGAAAGAAAAAGAAACTGGAATAGCTGATTTTTTTTCTGTTGATAGAATCAATCACCAGATACGGATCAAGGAATTATAGAAATGGCGCTTGAATAGAAAGAAAGTATCTAAAATGGGCGGAATTAATTTATCAAAAAAAAAATAAAATTATACGATATGGCTATACTATTGAATCGGAAATTGAGATATGAAATTTTATCCGACGTGCAGATCGCGTCTCACATGATCATTCTCTCATACGTGAGTAGAGCATGGTTTTTGGACGCGCGTGGTCATTTTATAAAATCCATCCCACGTTCACAGGCGTTGCGGCGTTGCCACGCGGACGGAAGGAGACGTCAGGACAACTGCGAGACGGAAGCAGCTGCTGCTGCTGCCAGCCGTCAAAAGAACCAGCCGTCCACCTCTCGTCGATCTCCGCCTTTTCCTCTTCTCCACCCACCCCCAAAAGCCTTCCCATTTGCCTCTCCCTCCCTCCCTCCACGTAAACGCCCGTTTCTTCTCTCTCTCTCCCTCCCTCCCCCACCTCTCTCGCTTCCATCCCTTCCCACCTCTGACGCATCCGTTCCTTCCTCTGGCGATGGCCCCGCATATCTTCGCCTGCTTCCGCCGGAGCACCTCCTTCTCTGCAGAGAACACGACGGCCGACCAGTCGCTGGAGGAGCAGAGGAAGGCGGGAGCCGTGCTGGTGGAGCTCTTCTCTTCCCAGGGCTGCGCCGCGTCGCCGGAGGCGGAACTGCTGCTGTCTCGGCTGGGGCGAGGTGACTTCCAGCTGGAGTCGCCCGTCATCCCCCTGGCCTACCACGTCGACTACTGGGATCATCTGGGATGGAAGGACCCCTATGGATCCAGCATCTGGACCGTTCGTCAAAAGGCCTACGTCGAATCTCTCAGGCTCGACACGCTCTACACGCCCCAGTTCGTCATCCAAGGCCGTCTCCAATGCCTCGGCACCGACCAAGAGGCTCTGCTTTCAGCCATTGCATCCGCCACGCGATTTCCAGCACCCACGTTCCAGGTACAAAGGATCCATGAATTAATTAACTATGTACTCTTGCTTTTTTCCCCGGCCCTTTCTTTCTGGCTAGAATTAATTAAAATGATGTCATCGCACGGCTGCTCTAGTCGCCCAAATGCCATGCGACCGGTTTCTATTATTGAACACATACAAAATTTTGAATCTAATAATGTCGAATTAGATTTTTATTTTCTCGGAGAAGGTGTTCATTTTGTAGCCGCTAGTACCCGAACTAAGGTGCAGATGGTTGCGCCATTACATTTTTCCAATATATCCATTACTTTCCAGGTAGCTATTAAACTGAATAACCTAGCATACTAGATTTATTTCAGTCATTAACATACTAAGATTATGCTTGCGTTGATGTTATCTTTCTTAATCATTCTCAATCTAAATAACATTTGTATTTGTGGATGCCATGAAGTGTAATGATACTATCAATGAACGGGTGGAGCCAGCCGGGTAGAATGGTGGCAATTGCATTTTCCCGTCTTCCTTGGCAGATGCATGTTGGGGGGTCTTTCTCATTTCGATAGAATAGTAACAGCGAATTAGTATTGGAGTTGGGTGGCACGTTCATGTTGCTCTAAGGCGTTGGGGGGTCTTTTCTCATTCCGGTATCTTGTTTTCTAGCCAGCGAATGACGTTTTCTCGACTTCGATGGATAACACGTTGATGTTTCTTGGTTTGCCCCTTAGGCAGGCCCAGAAACTACCCACCCAACCACCGCATTTGGAGCCCACACTTCCATCTCGCTCTTTCATGTTCGATGGCATGAAAGTACTTCTGTTGGAAATATTCTATTAATAAATAAATTGCCCACATACACATATCCCAATCGGCTTTTATTTTTTATTTTTAATTTAGATCCAAGTGTTGTACCGTATTAGTTCGCAGCAAAGGCAAATGCATGGAGTTTCTTAAAATTATATTTTTTAAAGCCGCAGGTTATAAAACTCCCAAATAAGTTAATTTTTCATATGTGAACTAAAAAAAACAAATTTTAAATATAATGCATACTTTTGATCTAACTTTAAAAAATCGAAGAACCCAGAGGGGCCGGGAGAAAAGCCTTATCCTAATTATATTATAATATGCCTCACCATGTATACGCGAAGGTGGTTTCTAGATCTGTTAAGAGTCGGTGGTTTAAGTTAACGCCTAGTTAGGTCATACAGCTCAACCAATGCACCGGCATGGTCTTCTTATTATTATTATTATTTTGAATTCTCACCAACTCCGATCTTTTCTTATGAATACAGTTGTGTTGCTCTTTAATACAATATTGGTTTCTTAAACCAGTCCTTATGGCAAGACAACTAGCCATCCAAATCACACTTACACATATGTGCTGCATTGGTTTATGCAATCCCTTTTTGCCTCCCAGTTTACATTAAGTCATATGCATGTAATACGCCCGGCAACCGCCATTTAAGAAAAAAAAAAATTTATAAATATGTAAAGGTATGTGTATTTGATGTATAGATTAAATTTTACCATTTTTAGATAAATTTATATACCTTTTATTTTCAAACAAGGAATGCTTCTGCATTTAAAAATCAAAAAATATATTTATGTATATCCAAAATGGGTAAAACTTGACTTATAGATTAACTATACACAACTCTGCATATTACTTGAAAAACAAAAATAAAAACAAAAACAAAAAAAATAGATGTTATGGTCGGCCTAAGCAACCAACCACTTAGGCTAGCCTAAGGAGATCACATATCTACAAGTATCATGTGTACTTATCAGCAACATTAATATTGAAGTCTGTTATTAAAAAAAATTAAAACAAATTATAACATTTTTTTGAAGAATGTTATGAATAATACGCAAAAGGTAAGGTAAAGATTGTATTTAACTTGTTTTCCTTTCCACGACATACGCTTTACTTCAATTATTGTTTTTATTGTTACCAATTGGTTACATTTTCACTTATTATTTTTTCTCATCATAATTATTCTATTTCCTATTTAATTGCTTGGCATTGGTCCGTTTTGGTGTGGGTGTGTATTATACACCCAATTGTCATATGGACATTGTTGAATGTGTAATTGATTGGAAGGTGATCATTTATCCATCCTTTTGATCGTAAATGTTACAAGTAAAATTGAAAAAAGTAAAGATGGTTGGGTGTTGATTTTCTCGTTATCATTTAAACAAACTTTATCATAAGTGTAATAGAATGGAATGAAATATTTAAAAAAGTCCAAAAGTCATTGATTATCCAATTATCCTACTTTTTGTTTATGTTAACTTGTAATACTTTATTACGACTCCACCCTTGTCATATGTATTTCATTCATTCTGTTTCATTTCCCCCACTAACATCTTACCAAACAGCTCTTACAAAATGGTGGAGTTGACAAATGGACCTTTGGATGATTGTGGTTTCCGTAATGCGTTGGGTGCAGGCAAGCTTCCAACGGCCGGGCGAGGAGTTGCTCCATGTCACAATAACAGGAGCCTTGCGGACGAAGGTGGACAGTAGTGGTGCGGATGTGATGGTTGCGCTGTACGAGAATGGGCTGATGACCGACTGCAACAAGGGAGCGAACAAGGGTCGAGTGCTCTCAAACGACTACTTGGTCCGTAGGATGGATAAGTTGTGCAGCCTCAAAGATGTGTCGGCCAAGAAGAACGTGTCCGGAACTGTCAAATTCCCTCTCTGGGAAGGCTTCACCAGCTCCAAGTGTGGAGTCGTCGTCTTCGTTCAGAACCGCTCGCTCCACGCCTTCGGATCCCAACAGTTCGACTTGCCCAAAGATCTTTGAAGACGGACGGATTGTGTACGCAGAGGATGTGACCGGATCGTGGGCTCTTTTCTTTTCTTTTTTTAATGTCCGTTGGTTTGGTTGTTGTCGGTTGTGATTTGTAATGTATATGTTTCATCTTTTGCTTCCCCAATGTAAAAATATTGGTGAGTCATAGTTTTTGGATTGATGATATCATTGTGGACTTTTGACAGATCTGTGACCTCAACGATTGCAGCTAATGCCAAATATGGCCTTCTGAAAAAATTATTATGAATTTGAAGTTTGGGAATTTTCAAAACCGCCGCTTTTGCGATTTAAAACTCTATAATTTGAGCCTTATTAACGTGATTCCTAACGTTGCTCAAAATCAAGTTCTCCCTACGCTATGTCTCTGCTTCCTTTCACGTGTTCGTTAAAGAGTAATGGGATGAGCTTGAGGGCGGACGCCCAGAGTCCCGAAGCAGTTTCAGTATGGTTCTCGGTTATTTCCTCTTTCACATGTTTGGTAAGAGGAAGGCGATGAGCATGTGGGCCGAAAGCCTCATCAAAGAGGCCCATCATAGGTATTCCAAGCCGTGGCTGCTGGCCAAGACGTTGTAGGCCTTAGACCAGGCGGGAGCACCGCGGGAGGCTGACGCGCTGGCGCATTTTGTCCGTTGGTGTTTTTTTTTTCTTTTTCTTTTTCCAATTGATAAATTGAGTTCTTAAAGTCCAATCGAGGTGATCAAGGATTCGTTTCTTAATAATCTGAAAGTTTTAAATTTAATAGAGGGATTTGATTAGCCTAAAGAGACTTTAAAACGTAAATGTAAGGGTTTATACTTTAGAAATGTATTTTAAGGATTTTAAAGTGAATAATAGAATGGAGCACCTAATTTACTGAGTTCGTTAGAACTTAACCCATTCTCTCTAATTTGCAGATCATATGATTTTTTTTATTTTTATTTTTTTGAGTGGCAGATCATATGAATTTAGATGGCTCAAAATGTGCTTGGTAGCGTGCTAACTCTTAATTCTGTTCTATTTACCAAGCTCTATTTAATTTATAGGACAGGCCTTATTTAATTCGTTGATTGTAATAATTTATGACTGCGAACATAATTAAAACAAGGTTTATATATTATTAATATAAGTTTGATACTACTAATGCAAGCTTGTTCTTATGAAGATGGTTTTTATCCTATGATTTGACATCGGCATCATTCCCAAAACTGGGGAGAAACGTCAACACATTCCTAAAACTTAGAGAGTGAGCTCTAATTTTTGGATTGAAGCGGGCTTTTCTACTTATTATCTGCTATTTCATGGATTGCTGGTTCGACTAAAAAAGCTTTAATGAAAGCAGTCTACCATACACTCCTAATTAAGAGTTTTTATTTTTCGATTAAAAATAAAAATAAAATAAAAAAGAGTTCTACTTTTACATTTACTTAAGGGAACCCAATCCAGTGTGCACCCGGGTGCGTTCGGCCTCAACCCGGGTGCACTGCACCTATTTTTTTTTATTTTTTTTTGAAAATTTTTGTATACAATGGTTAATCT
>JAXCLR010000081.1:589113-618489 GCA_035584095.1 Annona squamosa
AGATTCGTCCGTCCTTTTCCCAGTGGAAGGAACAGAAGGATGTTCGTCCTCGGCCTCGGATGGGATTTGTGTCCTCATCCACTGATTTCCCAGCCGTTTGATCAGTTGAGCTTTTGGATTGATCGATCGTAGCAATTAATCGGTCGGCTGTAGGAGAACAACTGCTAAACTTGCCGCAGCGACCAGTTTTGGATGGCCAGGATTCTGCGAATGACTAAAACGGATTGCAACTCTCGCTTTCATTATAAATAATAATAATAATAATAATAATAATAATAATAATAATAATAATAAAACAAAATCCTCGCATGCCTTTTTTTTTTTTTCGATTTTGAGGACCGCATCTCCCTCTTCTAAACTCAATGAAAAAGACATTATTCTAATCCATCGCTAACTACATGATATTCTCCGCCTAAAGCAAAGCTCTTCCATCTATCTCAAGTTCGTCCATTCTCTCTGTCCGACTTCTTTTTACTTGTGCTCCCTGTCGTAAAACTTGTACCTCTTCCGGAAGGGAAGGCTAGGCTAGGTTAGGCTGGGCTGGGCCCTTTTAACCTTTTGTCGGGACGAGGCATGAGAGTGGGCTGTGGGCTCAAAGGTAACAACATATCATGGAACCTGGACAACTGCCTGACGAGTGTAGGAATCTGGATATACCAATCCTTCCTTTATTTCGCTTCATTATTTATTTATTTATTTTAATCACTGCTCTTAAAAGGGGACATTGTCGCCTCGGGCGGACTTAGAATCGCAGCCTCCCGCGTGGTAACCAATGACCATCCATGGGGATTCAAGCTAATGATGCAGCACAATTTTCATTGTTGCTACTTGGTGATTCAGGGTGACAAATTATTGCATTTTATTATTGTAGTACCCGCCGGGAGCGCTACGATGGGCTCAGAATGGTTTTCCGGGTCTTGGAAATGTGGGTCGTGTTGGATGGCAACGTGGGCTTTAGATTTCCTGCGTCCACATGGAGTAAAATGAGTTAGGCCTCGCGTTTCTTAGAAAAATTGGTACATGAGCGTTTTCTCGTGATTTTGGCGGCATGACGGCTAAGATGGGGCGTTAGTTCAAGCACGCACACAAGAAAATAAAGAAAATGGAGCCGTTGCCGATCTTGAAAGGGAGATCGACCCCTATTTAAAGAAATAAGACACTAGTAATACAAAATCTGGGTTCCGGCCTTCAAGTTGAAGCAAATATAGAGAAATTTGCCAACCCGAGGCGGTTTACATGGCGTAAAGGGGGAAAATTAAAAAAAAGGGGTTTAAGAGAACGGGAGAGATGGAAAGGAAAAAATAGGAAGAGAGGCGTGGAGCGCGTAGAGCGGAAAAATCGAGATGCCGGGGCGTTGCTGCAGACTCCTGTCCTCCCCTCTGGGATGCCTCTTCTCAAGTGTGCTCAAATGAGAGGGGTGCCTCTCCTTTTATAGATGTAGGAGTGGGCTTTGGGCTCCCTTGTAGTCATAGACTTGGTCATTGGGCCTTGACTTGAGTTGGGATCATGGGCTTTGGTTTGGAGGGTTTTGGACTTGGTCCATAAGCTTGGCTTGGTGGGCCAGAGCTTGGCTTAGCCCATGGCTTTGGGTGGGCCGTTGTAGAGGCCCAAAAATAGTAGAGAAGTCTGCTTCTGAGGCTTAGTGGGCTAGAACTTGGCTAAGCTCGTTTGTTTCGTCTAGTGGCTGCTTTGTGGAGCCCATTAAGGTGGCCGGTAGGAGCTTCGCTCTTTGTGGGCCAGATCTAGTGGGTTGAAAAGCCTGCTTCGAGGCTTGGTGGAGCTTCGTTCCCATGGGCTGAGTGCGGGATGCCCCACTTAGTTGGCTTGAATTTCTTTTTGTGTCTTGAATTTGCTTGGACTTGTAATTCATTTCAATTTATCCATATTTGGGCCCAACGGTGGGGTGTCAACAGCTACCCCCCTTTGCCAGATACGTCTTGACGGTGAATGGCAAAGTACTTGACATCCCTTTTGTCATTAACCTAAACATTTTTTTTCTCTCTCCCTCTTTTTTTGTCTTTGTTTCGTTTGTTTTTTTTTTTGTTTTTTTTTTGGAGTCACTTCGTAATTTATGCAAACTCATGAAGTTTCTTTTGGGAGAGTAGTCCTTTTTGAAATGTTGTGGACTTGCTAGCTTGTTTTGCACTAGTCTTGAATCCGAATGATTTCGTAATTTCTAGAAATGGCGAGGAGCTTTCTGCAATTTCAACCAATTTTAGGGTCTCTGATGGGGGTTTCCCTCTCCCGGTTGCTCTTTCTCTTCTTCGCGTCGTCTGCCAGGTGCGTCGTTCGCCTTCTCCCCTTCCAGCTGCTGCCGCTACTGGAATTACCGTCGCCATCACTATGGCGCAGTGGCCGGTATCGCCGCCCGATTTTCGGCTTGTCTTCCTTGGTGCCGATCGTGGTGGCTGTCGAAAATCAGTGTCGCCGCCCTTTCTGCTACCATTTTTTTGTCCACTTCCGGTTGCCATGGCTGCCTGCTTTGGGACACCGTTCGGCCATGTCGCCACTGCCGTGCAACCGTTGCCATTGCCTTTGCTGTTTCTCCCTATTTTCGGTGTTTATTCGCTGCTGCTGCTTGCTTGCGCCGTTGCCTGGTTGAATCGTATCGCCGTCAGTTTGAAGTTGCTGCCTGTTCGTCGCCTTCTCAAGCGCCGGTTGGCATTGCCGCTGCCGAGGCTTCCTGGTTGGGGTGCGCTGTTGCTGCCTCCCTCTTTCTTCTCCGGCTGCTGCTGCCACAGTCGCTGGCATGCTCATTTGCTGTCTTTTCCGGCGACATCTGGGGTTAAGCCACTTGTTGTTGCTGCTGGAGTTTGCTTGTTTTTCCGGCTCCATCTTTGGTCATTGCAGGTGTTGTTCGTTCGAGACGCTGCCGTTTTCTCCAATTTCGGCCGCCGCAATCACTATCGGTGCTGTTCGTGTTTGCTGCCATCGAGCTTGCCTATTCTCGGTCGTCGTTACTGTCGTTGTGTTGGCAACGTTTGTGCTGCGCGGTTGAGGGTGGGCTTTTGTCGACTGTTGTCGTTCCCTTCCTCGGCGACGACTGGATTGCGCCGCTTGTTGCTGTCGTATTTTCCTCTTTGGTGGTCGATAGCCGCTGCCGTCATTGTTGGGGTTGTGAAGGGGCGCTACTTTCGTCCGTTCGTCGTCACACACAGCAGGCAGCCAATCGTGCTTCCGCTTATTTTTGGGCGATGGTCGTCTTCGTCCTCGACGGTCCTTGTGGTCGGTGCTCGTTCTTCTTCTCCTCCGGCGAGCTTGCTCGAGTGACGCCGCTGTCATCTGCCGGTTGTTGTTGTGGTCCTATGCGGGTAGGTGTTTTCTACGTTTTCCTCTGACTTCTAGCTTTTCTCTTTTCCCTTCCTGCTACTACCCTCTTCGTCGTCGTCGGCAGTGGCGGTTTGACGGCCTTGCGATTGCTGTAGCTGACCATTAGAGCTCCAGGCAGAAGATCGGCAGGTATCGCGCCCCTCTTTCTTTTTCTTTTTTCTTTGCTGACGATGCCAGGTGTTTTTTTCTTTTTGTTCCTTCCATTTTTCTACTAGTTAATGGTGGTCGGGACTCGTTTGGCATGTCGTTGTCATTGCCAGGGATCAAGCTCAAGCGGCCGGGAGGAATTTTTGGTGGTGATTTTTTTTTGACTCCCTAGTTGGCGGAGTTGAGGCATCTTGTGGTTGTGGTGGTGCGAGGCCGTCTTCCAACGCCGTCGCTTGCTTTGTTTCTTTGCCGGCGTTGATGCGGTAGTAACAACTTTCTCGATGTGGCCGGTCTTCGGCGACGTAGGCACTCGTAGTGGTGGCCTTTCTTGTTGTCGGAGCCGTTATTCCTTTTTTTTCTTTTTGGCCAACTTATATTTTTGTAATTCTTGAATGCTTGTATGCCCCATTTTTTGAATGTAAAGCCGTGTGAATACCGGCTCATTTTTTGGAGGATGTATTTGTATGATTTGTTGCTTTTGCAGGGTATGGATCTTGTAAAATTCTTCTTCTTGACGTCCCTTGTAATGCTTTGATCATTTGTAGGCCGCAAGCCGTTAGAAATTCTGCATAAGGGCTGTTGTGTGTCCATTATATATATAGACCTAAAAACTTTTCAAGTCTGTCAGCGTCCTCCTTGACTTCCGCGATTTTCCTGCTGAAATCCAGATTTTGCGGGATTTCTTCGTACCACTCGGATTTTATGCTGCCAAAACCGTGATTCATGCTGCCAAAATCGTACTTTTCAAATTTTGTACGATTTTGTCCGTACTTTCAAGATTTTGCACAATTTTTTGGATTTTCTCGTCCGTTCGACTCAAAATTTCTTCCTCATATTTTCTGCATCTGTCCTTCAAGGCTCCAGGGTTGCTACGGGTGTCTATAAGTTTGTCTTGCGAGCGGCGCTGTAGAACCATTTTCTCATGTAGTTTTGCCTCCCGGGTCCCAAACTTTGTTTGTTATAGGATGGAACATGCTATAAAAGTAATATGTGTCTTTTTCTTCAAAACGACCTGCCCCCATGCTTCGGGATGATATGTATGTATTTTTCTCCGCCTTTTGCTCTTCAGCCTTCGTTTGTAATTTTTTCTTTGTAGCTTAAACTTAATGCTTCTCTGACATGTGGCTTTGGTAGGTTGCCCCTATGCTTCTCTGGCATGCCCCCAATTTTTTACTTTTTGTGCGCTTTTTTCCCTCCGCGAAATATTATCTTCACTAGTTGTTGGCATTTTTCCTGCCAAGCTTGATGAAAAGACTATCTGGTAGCCATTTTGAAATATCCCTTGTGGATGTGTTGACGGAGACGTATTTGTGACGGAGGGTTGATAGATAATAGTTGTGTGTCCTGCGCATTCTGCGGCTTCCAGGGCTAACCTTGTTGGCCGTTTGACTTCGTTAGCATTGCTTGTGTTGATGATGGTTTGTTGAGGCTGTTTAGACGCCTCTGGTTGATTGTCTGTGTGAGGGATAACTTCCTTTGCGACTTGTAGATGGTCTCTTCCATTTAGCTTTTCTTTTGCAGGAATTTCTTGAAATTTGTGCTCTTTGGCTAGCACTTTCTTTTCTGAGGCATTTGTCTGGTTTGTTAATAAGATTAATACTTCACCTTCCGTGGCTGGGCATGGTTGTGTTGAAGATGATGACAATGACTGCTTTGGGGGGATGCTAGGAGTAGGGGTGTAAGGAGTTTTGAGGTTCTCTTCTGCATTTTTAGACAGTGGGCATGTTGGTTGGTTAACTGGAATGAAGACATCTTTCGGAGAGAAGTGAGGCAAATTTGGTTGACTCGCTACTTTGGGTGGAGCTTCCGGGTTTGTAGAAAAAGTATTGGATGATGTTCTTTGAATAATAGGAGATTTATGCAAAATAGGATTCTCTTGCATGAGTTTGACAAGTTTTCCCAATAAAATGACATGCTCAACACATTTTCTTTGAAGGATGATAGAGTTAGCATTTCGGCATTGTAAAATGATAGGAGCATTTTGGAGTTGGACTTTTGTTATGAATATGGAGGGGTCAAAGGTTTTAGCACTACCCTTCACAAAATTAACTTCCATGCCAATGTCCGCTATTCGAGGTGTCTGGTTTGCCTGTTCAAGACGAATTGCATTTTCTTGTTGTGGCCATGGGGAGATGGTGCCGTGTCTAATTCCCGCCTCCACTTGGTCTCCGGCTTGGAGGAGCTGAGTGAAGTTGACATATGAGTGAGAGATGAGGTAGCCCGAGATGCTCGAGTGTGTTGAGTTGATGATGAGGGAGATTTGCTTGTCCAACGGCAACGAACTTTTCATCTTTGCTGCCAAGGCACGCCATCTAGCAACGTACTCGGAGAACGTTTCGTCCCCTTTTTGCTTTAGTGCTTCGAGGTCGACCCATTTAGGATCCCTGTTCAGCTTGTAAGAGAAGCGGTCCATGAAAGCCAAAGAGAGTTGTTCCCATGTTTTGATTAACCGGCAATCAAGCGACGTGTACCATTCCAAGGCATCTTTCTTTAGGCTATGTTGAAATAGCCCTATCAAGACCTCTTCGCTTTTCACCAAGGCGTATAGGGTGCCACAAAAGGCCTTGAGATGAGCTCGCGGCATGAGTCTCCTTCATATGCGAGTAGGGCCGGTATCTCGAACTCCTCTGGCAACTTGGTGCCAGGGAACGGGCATAGATCTTCTATTTTTGCCGAGGGTAGGCCCTCCCCTTGATGTTGACGGATTCACTCCTCCATTTCTTTTAGTTGGTTTTGGAGTTGGTTCTTGAGGTCTTGAATTTCATTACGGCCTTGTTCTAAGTCCACCTCCTCTTCTTTATAATGATCATTCCTTGACTTGTGGGAAGATTGTTGAGGCCCTTCGTCTTGCTCCGTGTTCGGGTTTTGAGAATAGAATGGTGGTGTAGCCATATTCTAGCCACCAATTAGAGGTTGCCTCATGTTTGACAAGGCTTCTTCCAACTTTTGCATCCTTTTGTCCATGACCGCCATATAAGCTTCGATGGTGATCGCGTTCTTCATGTACTAAGGATTGCTCGGACTCCATCCAGGCCGCTCTTGATCTGGTAACCACGGGCTTCGATCCACGGTCGATTAGTTTTGCCTTCGAGCTATGGTGAAGAACTTGAGCAATCAATAAAGAGAGATTAGTACTTGCAGACAGATAATGAGGAGATCAACCTTTGGTGGGATGCTTGGAGGTCTAGGTCCTTTTGCGCTTTTTTTGCAGATTTTATTTATTTTAAATTCCACGCGTGTTTGAGGTCCATGGGTTCGGGTTTGCCTGAGGCGTCTCTGGAGAAGTGACCAGTTCGCTTGAAGCGTGTCTGGAAAAGGACCAATTCTCTTGAAGCGTGTTTGGAAGAATGACCAGTTCGCTTGAAGAGTGTCTGGAAAAAGACCAGTTCGCTTGAAGCGTTTCTGGAAGCGTGACCATAAAATACTCAGGTTATGGAAAAGAAGTGATTTTTATGTCGAATTTTTACTTAGCGTTAACCGGTCTCATTCCTGCTGGAAGGTGTTCCTTTTGGCTCGTTTTAGGTGCCTTGACAGTTACAAAGCGGTATCTGATAGTCCTTCACGAGTTCTTTGCTGTTTGGGAGCTGAACGCCTCCTGACCTAAAAATTTTTCAGGTTTCTATGCGATTTAGGCAAAAACTTCAAAAACTCGCTGCCAGAAGACGGAAACTCCTCTGCAACTTTCTGTCCAACGTGGAAAGAGCTCCGATCTCCCGATTTTGACCCCCTTGCGCTTGATGTAGACCTGCAACGCCTTTCCCAACGGAGTCGCCAAGCTGTAGCACCCGCCGGGAGCGCTACGATTGGCTCGGAATGGTTTTCCGGGCCTTGGAAATGTCGATCGTGTTGGATGGCAATGTGGGCTTTAGATTTCCTGCGTCCACATGGGGTAAAATGAGTTAGGCCTCGCGTTTCTTAGAAAAATTGGCACATGGGCATTTTCTCGTGATTTTAGCCGCATGACGGCTAAGACAGGGCGTTAGCTCAAGCACGCACACAAGAAAACAAAGAAAATGGAGTCGTCACCGATCTTTAAAGGGAGATCGGCCCATATTTAAAGAAATAAGGCATTAGTAATACAGAATCTGGGTTCCGGCCTTCAAGTTGAAGCAAATATAGAGAAATCTGCCAATCCGAGGCGGTTTACACGGCATAAATGGGGAAAATAAAAAAAGGGTTTAAGAGAACGAGAGAGATGGAAAGGAAAAAATGAGAAGAGAGGCGTGGAGCGCGTGGAGCGGAAAAATCGGGACGCCGGGGCGTTGCTGTAGACTCCTGTCCTCCCTTCTTGGATGCTTCTCCTCAAGTGTGCTCAAATGAGAGGGGTGTCTCTCCTTTTATAGATGTAGGAGTGGGCTTTGGGCTCCCTTGTGATCATAGACTTGGTCAATGAGCCTTGACTTGAGTTGGGATCATCGGCTTTGGTTTGGAGGGTTTTGGACTTGGTCCATAAGCTTAGCTTGGTGGGCTAGAGCTTGGCTTAGCCCATGGCTGTTGGGTGGGCCGTTATAGAAGCTCAAAAATAGTAAAGAAGCCTACTTCTGAGGCTTAGTAGGCTAGAGCTTGGCTAAGCCCGTTTTGTTTCGTCTAGTGGGCTGCTTTATGAAGCCCGTTGAGGTGGCCGGTAGGAGCTTCGCTCTTTGTGGGTCAGATCTAGTTGGTTAAAAAGCCTGCTTCGAGGCTTGGTAGAACTTCGCTCCCGTGGGCTGAGTGCGGGATGGCCCGCTTAGTTGGCTTGAATTTCTTTTTATGTCTTAAATTTGCTTGGACTTGTAATCCATTTCAATTTATCCATATTTGGGCCCAACAATGGAGTGTCAACAATTATGCATTCAAAAAAAAAATGTTGCAAAGCGTAAGCGTACCTCCACTCCAGATATGTGGACCATTAATCTGACACAAGCTATGCTTTTGTTCTGATGTTTGGTTTTTCTCCCAATTCATTCATTGCAGCAGCCTGCGCCAAGTCCCATCGTATTGCTTAGAGAACCAAGGAAAGCTATTTGAGTAAGTAAAATAAATAAATAAAGGTATCCGCAAAAGGCAGTAAATAAATAATAAGTAAAAATAGAACGATTAGGTTGCTGCTTGCCAGTAGAGCTGTCTCACAATTAAGAGTTCAACTCGGGTTGAGTTGTCCTAGTTAGGGCCTATCCTGTTTATGTGAATCTTAATCTTAATTTTAATATTAGAATTCGAATTTGGATTGAGTTGGTATTGATTTTGGATTTGGTTTTGAGTTACTTTCAAACTAAGACAAATTGAAATTATCGACAGAGATAACAAATTATTTAAATATTATTGCATTTGCATGTAAATAATTTCTATGTGAATATATCTATTCAGCCTATAATATCTTTAGTTTTGATGAAAGTTAGTATTTTAATTAAATGATAATTCTAAATATAATAAACATAATAAATTTACATATAACAATCAAGGTGAGGAAAATAAATAAGATTATATGAAATCATTCTCTAAAAGTTTAATCAAATTGAAACTTATATGTTCCGTAGTTAATTAGTATGTATGCGATAATCTTAAAGAGTTAGTATATTTATAATTATTTATAAATAAAATTAATATAAATGTAATATATTCAACCTTTTATGGATACATGTATATAACATTTAAATTTTAGAGTAAACGTTTTATAGTTTAATTAGATTATGGTTATATGGAATAACTTTTATCACAATTATAGTTAAAATACTTAATGTATAAATAAACATAATTATTTTAATAAATTAGAAAAAAACTTCGAGCTTAAACTGAGTCAAATTTTGATACCGAGTTTGCATAGTCTAGTTTTGATACCCTAGTTTTGATACCGGATTGATACAAACCCGGCACTAATTTCAAGTTTCCTCAGATCTTGCTGAAATCAAGTTTAATTTGAAAAAATTTACAAAAATAAAACCCCAACTTAATCTTGAAACTAGAACGGGTTGGGTGAGCTCGGACCATCGCGTTACCAAATTGCACCCTTACTCGCCATCAATGCAGAGTCACGCAGTCTGCGTTTGGAAACCCCGCAGCAGAACTGCGCACACGGGAAATCCGCCCTTGCATTGACAATAAAGACCGCGGAATTCCGCACCATCCAGGTGCGTGCCCTGCAATAAAATCTTCTCACATATTTCAAAATCCCGCTTGAAATTTATTTTTTTTCAATATTCTTAATCTATATGTATTTAAGATGAATATAAATTTTTATTATTTTTGAAATATTTTAGATATTTATTTTTAATTTTTAAAAATCAACACCGATTTTCAAAAATCAAAAATAAATATCCAAAATACTCCAAAAATAGTAAAAATTAATTAATAAGTTAAATACACCTAAATTAATAATCTTCTAAAAAAATTTTGAAAAAAATAAAAAATAAATAAATATATACACCCGGGAGCGGGCATAGGATCAAGCTCCCATATGTGGGTCTTTCTTCTTGCATTTGGCAAAATGAGAAGGCATTAATCATTGTATTTTAGAACTTTTTTAAGTATACTTTTTCTAATACACTCATTATATTTTCGAAATCTCAGATGGAATATGTTTATAATTAATCCCGAAAATACTTATTTCATTAAAAACCATTAGTTAAACTTTTATAAATATATAAAATATCCTTATTATCAAAATAATAAAACATGAAATTAAATAAAAAGAAAAGTAAATTAAATCTCTTCAAATTTAAAGCTCATATAGAATTTAAGACATTAATGAATTATAACATTCAATTTTCAGTTACGCTCAAAATTTAACAAGCATATTAGCAATTTCATACATTAACTAATAAAATTAACTCATAAATTCCACATTTTGAAAATTAACTGCAAATGTAATAAATATATCTAAAATTTTGTATACTAAACGTTGTGGACGTATTTGAAAAAAAGCACTTTATTTTACACTACACTTCCTGTAAGAAGAAAATGATCAAATTAATCAAAACCGTTGTGGATATATTTAATACCACGTACCTTTACAGAAGCACACTGCAAGCCGTAAAAAACGATAAGGGGAATGGACATGGATTTACACAATTCTTCCTCAGCAGTAGTAACAGTACAAGGGGGAAACAAAAAAGGTAAAACGTCTCCAAACCAATTTTAAGCAAATGAAGGCACTTACATCATCATCATCAACAAAAACAAAAAACAAAAAAAGAAAAAATGGATCTATACGGAATCCACAACACCTTCCACCTGTTGCCGAGCAAGGTATCTCTCGCGGCGCTCTTTCTGATTTACATGAGACAAGAAACCATGACATAAATAAAATTGACGTGTTGAGAACAGAAAGGAATCCAAATATCAGAGAAGAGTTTGCTCACCCATTCATCTATCACAAGCCCTTCACCAACAACCCGTGGACCAGCGTCTTCGGGTGGTTTCTTCCGTGCTTCCAGTGCTGCCTCAGCTTCGGCCAATTGGCGCTTCAGTTTTTCCATTGCCTAAAACATGTCAACAACGTCTATAAGCATCTCATCTCATGCAAGTCGAAACCAAATAAATAAATAAATAATACATAATCTTGCTTTTGATACGTTAATAAATCAGGGATAGCAATAACCACTTCAGTGCATCGTTTCGTATAACTAGCACTGAAAGCTTTGTGAGATGAACAACACCACCACCATTTATATCAAATGTGATGCTAATTTCAGCGATTTATTATTATTATTTTTTTTTAATTTTTTTTTGGTCGTCAAAATTTCAGTATGGTGCATACAAATAACATCTCTGTCAGATTAAAGATTTGAACAAGTCAATCCCTGAATCAATTCCATTGGAAGGCATACGTACTCCACTCGGTCGGTCTGCATCTAAGAATACAACCCGCATAATTCGCTCCACAACAACTTGATCTCTTTGCTCATCGAACTGTCACAAAAACATAAAATATCATCACAACATATACAGACAAGGACTATTGTATGGGGAAGGAAAATGCTTATGGCATCCGTTCTGATTCCCCATGCAATAAGGCCAGCATGCATCTTGATAATCATTTAAAATTGTTGTCCTGTGCACGAATTAATGGTCCAGGGTTCAAGCAGATCTCATACCATATTATATTTACCAACCTCATAAAATATATATATATACACACACACACATAAAGTAGATAAAGATGTACTTGCAAAAATATGAAAGTGGCAGCCAATCATAGAAAATTTACAAACAATTCATCAGGCACAACAACATCACTAATAACCATATTTAATGTTTAAGCCTGAATCTTCCACAAAACCCACATTCAGTTCACGCTGTCGACGTTCATTTCATACTCAAAGCCTTAATGCTGAACAGACTGACGATTGCTCAACTAATGACTAATGGCTTTTCCACATCTCTGCGTTAAAATTAGGATTAACTGATGCATTAAATGTAAATTCTAGTGTGTGACAGTCAATTAAAATTCACAGACCATAATAGATGATAATTCAATTGAGAAGCAAAACACTTACGAGCTCCGGTACATATTCAATTACTCCTTGCACCTTCAAACTCATTATCCTAAACTTGGCCTTGCTCTTTTGATCTGTTGGTTTCTCATTGTTTTCTGGATGCTCCACGAACTTGAACACTGTTTTTCCCATGATAATGGTGAAATAAGAACACATAAAGATTGGCGTACACTATTTTCCCACAAGATTATATATTTTCAAATAGATCATGAAAAAAATGAAGATGGGTGACACTATTTTACCAGTTGCTATGATGCTCTCGCCAGGAGAAAGTATGCCTCCAGGAGGACGCATAAAACAACTCTTTGGCTCAGTTGTTTGAAGCTACACCAACCAAAAACATGAGTGATTCAGGAAAAAGAACAATGGAACAAGGAGAATATGCATTTTATGCAAACCTAAGCATAATACTAGAATCATTGCAGGTAATGGTACTTCTACAGAAAACTTTTGCCCACATCCTATATTTCACCCTTGTTACAAATGCAACAGCCTATCACTTTGTCAAAAGCCTATAACGTATTCACTTAGATCAAAACTTCAGGAGAAAACAGTTTGTAAACTTACGGTCAGTTACTTATCTCTCTTTTTCTGTTAACGTTTCGTCTTACCTATTCCCTTATCATCCCCAAAGCCTTACAAAAAATTGATCGATTTCTATATAACAGAAGATTTTCATTTCAAGTCCCAGAAATCCTCTGAACAAGGAATGGTAACAATATCTCTTTTTTTCTTTTGACCGAAACGGTAACAGTATTTTAATTGAGGGGAAAGGCCAAAGCTCCTCAGAAGAATAATCCAACATCCCACTGTCCAAGCAAGCATAGATTGCTCAATGAAACACAATGAGATGCAACAATTTCATAAGAACAACTAACAAGGAAACCAACAGAACAAATTCAGGCTTTTGATAAGATTGCAACTTTACCATCCTGCAAGCATCAACTGCATCAATCACTAGGATAAATTCAAAGAGAAATTTATAACCTTACCTTGAATGCAACATGAGATCTGCTGACATTTTTAATCTTGATCGCGCTTCTAACTTGTTTCCCAGGTTCATCTATAATCACCGAAAAACCAAAACATTGACCCCGTCAATCAGGAATGAAAGTAACTATTCTTTCTATTTCCATTTTTTTAGGATTTTACTCTTTAATTCTCTTTTTGTTTTTACCCCTCCCCCCTACTCGTACATAATCAGCCCGACATACAGTGTAAACAGCTCGTCATTCAGGGAAACGCAATTGCTCAAAACCCTTCAACTAGGATGAACTCCACAAAAAATTACAATATAAGCATAATTTCCCATGAGTCAACCCAAAGCCCAAAAACAAAGACATGATTCTAACATTTCTAAAACTGACAGACAGCAGATGCTCGAATAGAATTCCTTCTTTTAAAAAAAAAAAAGAGAGAATTTAATAATGAAAACGCGTTATTATTACTAAATGGATGCGGCCCAACACCAACACTTACAAATGGGTACAAAGAGCAAATTTTTACTTTTTTTTCTTTTTTTCTTTTGATGAGGAAATTTTTACAATCTTTGAAAGGGCAGTAAAAGATCGAAATCACTGGAAGAAGAGAAGCCCATTTCCATGCAGACAGAAACATCCATACACAAAAAAAACTAAATTAAAAAAAAAAAAAGAATTTACATACCCCGTTTTCGCACTTCTTCTTCTCAAAATACAGAGAGGAAATGAGAGAACTCACATGGGAAGTAGAGTTTGTTCTTGGGATCGAGACGCAGCCTCCGACTTGACAGAAGAAACGATTTCGCCACTGAAGAAACCGATCGTGTGTGGGCAGTGGAGCCAGAGAAGTGGTGCTGCTGCGACGACGAACTCCCAGTCTGCCAAAAAGGCATCCGACAAAGACCCCATAATTTACCGTCGTGCTCTGATTTCTCCTCTACAACAGCCATCTCTCTCTCTCTCTCTCTCTCGAAAGAGGGAAAAATAAAATGTTTTGGGAAGTTTCCAATTCCGGTCGGAGGAGAAAAAGGTGCGGTTTTAGAAGCTTTGGATCTCGATGTCTGAAAATTCTTCCCCCGCTTTGTATCGCAATTTCAAAGGAGTGGTTGGAAAAAAGCAGGCGACTTTACTCTTTCGGAGAGTTCGCGATGGAGGAGACGTCAGACGGCGGACTAGCACTGCCCAAGAGCCTGCGCTCGGATTTCACATGCCGTGACTAATTCCATTTTGTACGCCCTGTTCACGTCCGTGGAATACGTTACACGTCTTCTGATCTTGACCGTGCGACACCCGAAGAAACGAAAAAAAAAAAAAATTGAAAAGACGAGGAAGTAGAAGAAGAAAGTGGAAAACGTTTTGTTTTAATTGAGAGATGATTAGAAATTAAATCGTATCAATGCCATTACGATAAAGACGCAAAATAGTTAATCATGTCTGATTGAAATGACTGTAAATGAAATGCAAAAAATAAGATAAGAATATAATAATATATATTACAAAATAAAAATTATATTGAAAATTAAATTTTATGTTAAAATTGAAAAGTTGTCGTGAAATTTTTTTTTAAAAAAAATTGTCTTAAAAATTATGATAGTAGTCAATTCAAAGATAGTATATCTTTTGAGTTGAATAAGTTTTTCATTATTGCTAAATTAACTAGTAGTCAATTCAAAGATAGTATATCCTTTGAGTTGAATAAGTTTTTCATTATTGCTAAATTAATTAAATTTCATTCAAAATAATTAAACTTGCAGGTGTCGTTATTGCTCGAGGAGTTGAATAAATGTAATAAAATTTTTAACTATCGTATGAATTTTTAAACTACTGATTTGGTAACTATGTACAATTGCAATTGAAGATACGACGGGAAGCAACTGGAATCACACTTGGGAAAAAGGAATGGCTAATACATTGATACGCATCGGAACTTAGCAGGTGTTGAGAGTATAAATGGGATTAGAATATCGAACAAGACAAGGAATGTTTGCTGCGCATGTAAAAATGGTATTGAAAAATGAAAAAAATTAAAAGTTGTTATGCATTAAAAGTAAATGTTATATTGAAATTAGAAAAAATTATGAATAATAAATTGCATTTTATTTACATTTCATTCAAGCCGCTTATATACTGCTTTGCATGCTCGAGGGTACATTTCATGATAACAAAAAAATAAAAATTTTCTTTTCGCATGACTCTTTAATATGATGTGGTATTTTAATTAATCAATTATTGTAATTTTTTCTAAAATCATGACATATTCATTTTTGTATTTTTCAGTTCTTTATTCTCTAATCATTACTTCTATTACATTGCATTTCTCTCTCACTCTATTAAAAAAAATTGCTAATTATTCCTCATCGCTAAGCAAATTTATTAATAATTAATTGTAAGACTCCATTGATTATATAGAAATAATTCCCTGTAATCTTATTTTATTTTTATTATGTCGATGACTTATCTAAAATTTAATCTATTCATTATATTTAATATTATTTGTTAAGATATGTGACTAAGTTTATCCAAATCAAATGTCTGCACATGCTACATTTGCTTAAAAAATATATATATTAACATGTAAATAAGAAAAAATATTTAGATCTATTAATAATTTAATATCAACCATTAATCTTTTTATTATGTTAAGTTTACAAATTTATAAATAAAGTTAATGTACAATGAAACTAAACAAATAAAAAAAATTTAACAATAATCTAAACAATGTAAAATACAGTAGACTAAGTGAATTTTTTATCGAGTCATCACATGAAAAATACATGAAAAATGAAGAGAATTATCTAGAAAAAGAAATTCATAAAAGGAAAGCCCTTAATTATGTGTAGTGTATTTATTTCAAATATAATGTTTTGCTACTTTTTAGTTTTGTTCTGGTCATTTTTTTTCACTTTATATAGCTATTATACTTTTGTTTTTTTTTTCTGCATCTTAGTATATAGTTGTTATACTTTTTAATTATTTCTACGTAATTATCTATATAACTAATTAATTTATTTTAATTTTATCATCTTTGTTCTTCGCCAGTACCCTATTATATTCCAGCATTTTTAAAATGTTATAAAAAAATCTTTTATGTTAAGAAATTTTATCATTTCTAGGGCACACTTTTAAAAAAATGGTGACGTCCGGGTTCCCACCAATGCAGACCGGCCAAAGCGAGGGAGATGGTGGATTACTTGAAGATTGGCCGGCTTGGACGGACGACGACGCGCGTTGTTGTGCTTTGTGTCATATACTTCAAAGGCGCAAAAAAGGATTCAATTAAGTCAAGGATATATGAGTTGATTAATACGCAATTGACCCAACTTTCGAATAAGTCGTCGTCACCGAGTCATTTTCTAAGGGTCGGTCTCATCTTCTACGGTCCTCCTTGTGCTTTTACAGCACAAGATTAACTGTCTTTTTTTAAATAAAAATAAAAACTCACCTTTTCTATATTATTTGACATTCGAACTATCTAATTATCTTAAACTATTACTTTTATATTTTACTTATTTTTCGTATTTTTTTATAATACTGTTGCATTTATTTTTTCTTTTTAATCTTACTGTTATTTTTGTCACGTTGCATCTGTTCCTCGTTTCTTAAAATGTTTTCACTGTGTTTTTCACTTTTTCTTAGTTTTTTCACTATTACTAGACAAACCTTAACGATGCGTTTAGGATGATAATAATGAAAATAGGGAATCGAATCATTTATCAATATACAAAATAATATTTTTTGATGTTACGTGAAGATAATATTTTAGTGTCCAAATGTGGAAAAGTATTGTTTAAAAATTGACTTTTAATATTAAGTTATTTTATTACATTAATTTTAAATATTTACAGATAAAACTCATATACAGGATACTAAAAAAAATAAAATTTTCATAATAATATAAATAACGATAAATAATATGTAAAAAAATTTCTCTTTTTGACCGTGTACTTTTTTAGGGTTATAATAAAATGCACTTGAGTGCATTCAACTTATTTTTAATTTTAAAATTTTATTATACAATTGTTAATCTGAGTATATTTAATATGTGCATTAACTTTTACCATTATTTTATTTTTTTAAATTTTTCCTTTTTGAAAATCGATAGCATTTTAGTAATTTTAAATTACCAAAAATACTAACGATTTTCAAAAATAAAATATTTAAAAAAATTTCAAAATTGTTAAAGCTTAATATACATGTTAAATACACTTAGATTAATAGTTGTATAAAAAAATTTAAAAAAATAAAAAAAATGGGTTAAATGCACTCATATACACTAAAGTTAAGTGCAACCATGTTTAGCCTTTCCCAATTTTTTTTATGATCCTACATATTACCTTTTAACTAACATAAAATTTTCTACTATTACGCATACATTTTAATTATTGTTTTTATGTCTTTCTACGCAATTGTTATATATATATATATATATTATTTTTATTGTTAATTTTCATCACTCTATGTTCTATAACATTATATAACCTCACTCTCGTATTTTTTTTAGAAAAGATCCCGTTTTCAGATTTGTTACATATTCCGAATGGACCTTGCTGTTCGGTAATATGTATTTAAAAAAAAAAAAAACTTTCTTACTTCTTATTATATACATTCGAATGTGATTTAATATACTAATTGTTTGATTATTTTACTATGTCAACATCATAATCATCTCGTTCACATTCCCATGTAATTACTCTATCTATTTAATTTTACTATTTGTACTCTTAATTATTATTTTTATTATATCACATAATTATCTTATCTTTTAATATTTTTACCTTCACTTTTATTTCCACTTTTTTTTTTCCAAAGGAAACCTAAGTTCCATCGAGAAAATGTAAAAATAAAGTAGAAATGAAAAAAATTAAAATTAAAAGAATTATACTGATATGATATGAACGAAAATAAAAAAATAAAAGAATACAATTGAAATAAATAGAAAAATTTTGTGAAAAACACGATGAAATTAATTGTGCCAACCTCACCCTAGCAAATGCCATGTTAAGTATGTATAACATATGATTTTTTATATCGTAAATATTAAAGGATTTAGATTATAAGATACATTAACAACCACAAATCAAAGTTCTTTCATAGGTTTCCCGACGAGTGCTCGTGCGGTACACATATTTTGCATCCGTGAAGTACCGAATTAACGATCCCTTGGGCTTAAACTGGGTAGGGTAGCCACTCCTCTGTTTCAAACCCTAGCTTCAATTTTTAAAACGGATTTAACTCAAAAATTAACATCAGTTTTATCCTTATTTTCACAAATAACTAAACACAATATTTACGAGGATAATAAATATGACCCCACTTTTTCACCGCACTGTGGAATACGACATCTTCAGTTTTCACCACGTAATGTTTACCAAAACATCACTGGCTGCATTAAACCTACAATTTTTTTTTTTTAAAAAAAAAAAAAACAAACAAGACAAGTCAGTGGCATACACGTACACGAGCATTTGTGAGAAAGAAATGATGGATTTAAATTTTAGGTTGGAATATATTTTAGTAAAAATACATGATGTCAAATTTGAAAATTCGGTGAACATGCATGTTAACGTTTGATATAAATTTGTGGCCGTATTTTCATGACCATATTTCCTTTACAAAAAAACAAAAAAAAAAAAAAAAAACCAATATGAAACTAAGAACCTTCATTTACATCAGAAAAAAGAGAGAGAGAAAAACAGATATAAATTCTTTCTTCTAAGAGAGGATTAATTTTCCCGTCGGAAACTGGTGCATATATCAGTTGGGCCCCCAGCAAATCAAATGCATGAGCATCTCCGCCCGCTCCTCTTCCCTCCTCCGCTTCGCATCCCTGGCGCCATTGAGCATCGACGTGGCTTCCAACCACCTGGCCTGATTCGACTTGCTGGAATCCGCCATCGCAGTCGTAGCCCGCTGCAAGGATTTGAGGGTGGATTCCAGCTTGCAGACGCGTGAACTGGAGCTGCCGCTGCTACTCATGCTCGAATCCTTGGAATTCGAGGAACGAATTAAAGAGCTCGACTCTTCTTACTTGCGCAAGGGAAAAAAGTGAGTGTTGAAGGGGTTTTATACAATAAGAGCGGATCTCGGAGGGTTTGATGGTTAAGATTTAAGAAAAACAAGTTGATGGTTTTGTGGAAAACAGGGGGTGGTTTAGTCCTGGAAAGAGAGGACAGGTTAAATGGTTAATAGTCCTTGATCGCCGCCGGTGATTTTCATTTTGGTGACGTTAAAAACGCTCGTAATGACTTGTTTTGGCTTGTGCAGAGGATGATGATGTTGCCTGGAGGAACCGGTGATTTTTGTCTTCTTCAAAACATTTTTTTTACAAAACTGATATTCTAGTTATATCTAAGTTTTACAAATTTTGAAAATGTTAATATATTTATTTTAAATTTTTAAATACACGGGTGTTCTAGTGATTTTAAAATTTTGAAATATGACAAAAATATTCATATATTTAAAAATCCAAAAATAAATATATGTACGTCTTCAAATTTGGTAAACATTAATTTATAGATTAAATATAACTAGGTTAATAGTTTTGTAAAAAAAAAAAAAATTGAAAAATAAACCAAAAAAATTACTTTTGAACCGGTCTAGATGAGACCATTTTAGAACGATCTAAAATGATCATTTTGCGCATAGATCTCATGATATTTTTTTTAACATAGAGCTCATGAATTTAACTCTTGAGATTTTAATAATAATTTTTTACCCACGATTGAAGTTCTATTTTTAAAAAAAGAAAGATAACTTGGGTTTGTAACCCTCCTCTCTACACGTGCTGCTAACGAGTGCGGAAAGAGCCAAAATTTATCGAAAAAGAACAATTGTGCAATTAAGTAACTCATCTAACCAAATAGAATTAGAAAGCCCTTGAGTTATAGCATAACCTACAAGGATGTGTGCATGATAATTACTAATCCTTGCAACATGGGAGAACTCCTGCGATTTGAACATGTATGCCACTTGTTGTTAAGGAAGATGAAAAGGATAAGTGAGTCACATTGGAAAATGACATCTTGAAATTGAAGTTCCAGCACCCAATAAAACCCGAGTAGCATTCTATTGGCTTTTAACCACAAGTGGTCTTCCCATCCTTGCCATAACCAACACCTAGCTGTAATGAAATATCATTCCTCTTGTTATTCTATATTGGTTGTGGAGGGGCTAAGTGTGTAGTTAAAGTATGAAAAAATATCTTAACTTTTAAGTTAGCTTTTCAAGTTGAGAAGGCCATGAGCACTAAATAAATTGGTATTAGAGCCCAAAGTGCCACAATTTTGCCCAAGAGCCAAGAAAAGAGGTTGATAAGGAAATCCAACCCAAGGCTCGATGTGTGAAAGGGGAAATTGTTAGGTTGTTTTACATTAGTTGTGAAAGTGATTGAGTGTGCAATTAAAGCATGAGAGAATACCTTATCTTTCAGGTTAGCTTTTATGGTTGAAAAGACCCATTAGTACCCAACACTTCACAATCTTGAATGCACCAATGCCAATGACACCATCCAACATTGATGTTAACTTCAAGTTGTTAACGCTTAGGGGCCTCCATCGCACTTGATAGTCATGAACCAGTAGCTATCCCTTGAGGATTAGATGTGTAGAATAATGTTGATGCAAAAATGTTCAACAATTGTTCTGGATTTAAGAGAAAGTAGGAGTTTCCTGCAAAGCTAGGTGGAGATTTCTATAATACCAAATCTTTCCGCGAGTAACCACAATCAAGTGTAGAGATTTATTTCCTTGAGGTGTAGTTAACTAATTGATTATGTGAGCGAAACATGCACACACAATGGAGGAAAGTAGCTTTTGAAGCTTAGGGAACAAGTGGGATCTATCTAGATACCATGGTATAACAACATTACATTGGTGGGAAGGGCCTCAAACATGAGTCTTCATTGAAAGATGAGAATCTTAGGTCCAAGCTTAATTTGGAGACCTTTTTAGGAACTATTAACTAAAATGAGTTTTATTGCGCCATTAGATCATTTGAAGCAACCCCTCCATGAGCAACTCATTATATAGATCTGACAGAGAACAACTTGTCCAATTTGTATGGCCAAAAGATAATATTATTCTCCAAATTCAAAGATAATGGAGTATGCTTGACAATTTCCAACCAAGTTCATCCACAACAACCTTAACATCCTCTTCTTTCCAAATTGTTTGGGTCTAATTAATGAAATGATGAGCTTTTACATTCTTCATCAAATCTCACAGCAATGGACCAGCTTTTGATAAACCATATGATATCCAATTATCTAAAGGAATTTGATTTGTTGACTATTTCTTATTTTCCATTTGCACTTTCTTTTTAAGAAAATACAGGCTATGAGAAAACTTCTCCATGTGAAGGATGGGGAAACCTTAAGAGAACAATTCTATAAATTACCTTATGATAAGTGTTTTGCTTTTAGGATTTGATGGGATAGTTACTTTAGATTTATTGTGATATATAAGACTTGTTTTGCCAAAAGAATAAGGTTGAAATAAATTAACTTTCCAAAACTCATCACTTCTCCTCTTTGTAAATGCACGTATTGTTTCAGGTTTAGCAAACCTAACTGGTCTTCTTTGTTTTACCCATAAAATTTTTTTTATCATAGAATTTATTGCACTGTACAACTTCTTCGGTAGTTCAAATATATTTATTGTGTAATTCGAGATGGATTACAACTTTGATAAGTGTTTCTTTCCCCCAACGAAGGGTAATCTCATTTGCTAACCTTGAAGTTTTCCCTATGTACTTTTCTTAATATTTTGAAAGACTTGTGATTTTGATTTACTAATCCACGCTAGAAGGCCCAACTAAATCCGAATTACTTTCCCTTGAACTTCAATTAAATGCACAACTAGTTTTCCTAGTTACTTTCTTGTGTTGTTACTGAAGAAGATTCCGTAACTTTAAATAAAGAAGATTGTTATTATCATTTCATACCGTTCGATGATATCGAGTAAGTACCTCTTGCCGATAAATTTGGAGTTGTTTAGTAATGTATGTGCACGAGATTTCGTAAGATTTCAGGAAAAAGGTACGACATTTGCATTTTTCAACAAATTATTTAACTATCAAACAATTCTATTTTTTTGACTTTATCCTTATAATTCAATTATTTTTTCTCTTAACTACTTTACTTATTCCAATTATACTTATATAATTTTATATCGATCACACAAATATTAAAAAAATTACTTTCTTATTTCTCAAGTCATCCCCAAATCCTTTTCTGGTTTCTTCTCTAGTTTCAGTCAATAATATTTTTCATTCATCAGTATTAGTACGCAATTTTCTACTTTTGGAATCAATTAGAAAGTTGACAATGGAAGAAAATTAGGATAGTTTGAAAAATCATCCTCATTAATTATACAATTACTTTACTTTTTACCATTTTTTTTTATCTTGTCATAGAATTACGTTATCTATTCCAGCTTATATTTAGAAAGTTCGTAATTAATTTCGTCTAATCGTGGGCACCCATCTGCTAACTCAAAACCAATGACAGCCCAATTTTTTGTTTGAAAAACAATGGCAGCGAAGTCACACGAGCGTTAAAGAGAAGTGTACCGACAATGGACGTGACGTGGCTGTATACGGAAAACGACAAGCTTACGGACGATTCGATGTTGTTCGAATTTGGACTGTTGCATCGAAAGTTGGAAACATGGGCCTGCACCTCAGCACGGAATGGCAGAAAGCATGATGAGTTGTTTGTGGCTGTGGCGCCCGCAGAAACAAACCAACGAGCCAGGCGAAGCCCGCCCCTTGCAAAGCAAACAAAAGCGTGGATTCCTAATACAGCCTCCAACGCTGCTGGAATGTTGGAGAAAACTTACCCCCAGCACCACCCACCGTTTCCTTTTCAAAACCACCACCTGAGCCCTGGCCTACGCCTACAGCCGTTATTGTATTTGCCTCTGCTTTCTTTCCCGCCTGCTTTTTTCCTTTCCTCCCCACTTCTCTTCCCCCGTCTATACTATATAATTCATTTATTCCTTCCAACCTTCCTTCCATAAGAAAAATCAGCCTCACAAGCTCGAAAATTCCCCGGATTTAATTTACTTTCCCCCATTTCTGAAAAGTTGTGTGGAACTTGCAGCATCTCCAAGCAGAAATGAGTTGCGCAAGCAGAGCGTTGATAGTCGCCGCCAGCGTTGGAGTGGTAGAAGTGCTGAGAGACCAAGGCGTGTGCAGATGGAATAACGCTTTCAGGTCTCTACACCAGCAGGCAAAGAAGATCATCGCATCACCATCGTCATCGTACGGTCAGGCCAGGAAGCTCTCTCCTCGTCTTGATTCCTCTTCTGCAACTCCGACGACCAAGAGTAAGAGACAAGCGGAGGAGAAGCGGAAGCAGCAGCAGGCGGTAGAGTCGCTGAGGAAAGTGATGTACTTGAGCTGTTGGGGTCCCAACTGAGCTAGGGTCCAATTTTGATGTATTGGGTTTTCCGATCCTGCCCCCAAACAAACAGGCTTCCTCATTCGAATTTGGACTACGATCTCATGTGTATAATTTATTGTGACTTTGGTCTATATATTAGACAGAGTATTGAATATGGAATCGGTTCAACTCGTCCCAAATCATCGTTTCTTTCACTGCCTCTTTTTCTTCTGGGGACCGATACTAGATAAAGCTTCAATCTGGACCAGCAAACACGCTCAGCCCAGGCCTTCACCGAGTGGACGTGTATAAATTATAATCAGCTTCAGAAATGAAGAGAACTCGAGAGTACTTTATTTGAAGAAATTTTCATTAATTGCAGGGGAAACAATGAACAGGAGAGTTCCACACTAGAGCGATGCAAAAGACCTAGAAATAAAGGTCCTCGACACAGTACAGTAGCTCTCTCGAGCGCCTATGTCAATTATTCAAAACATTCGGAGCCACCTGAGCAGTGCTTAAAAGAACTCGTGATCGGCGAGGTAATCATGCAGCTCATACATTTGCATAGATGGCGCTTCAAAGGGGTGTTGGCGAGTGGTTTTGGTTGGGGGCTCCCCCCAAACGGGTGTGTAGAGGCGCTGTACAGAGATAGGGACGGTGAAGTTGATGTATAGTTCTCTCTTCTTTTTTGGCCACATTCCCCTATTGATTTTTTGAGAGGTTGTTAGCTTTTGAGAGAGTCTCTGTAATCCTGTCTTTTTTCTGGTTGTTGATAATATACATCTCTCCTTCAGAAAAAAAAAAAAAAAAAAAAAGAACTCGTGATCAGCCATTAGTGGGAAGGAGGATTTCAGTCCAATAGTCATCATGGTCCACCTTTGGCAGTCAATTCATGCCATGAAGGCAGGAATGTGACAACTGTATCATTATCGATGAAAAATAGATACTAAATTATGCATTTTCCCAGTAATTTGGGCATCACTGAAGTTGTAACATCTACTTACACGTGAGTCATGTAGCATGATCCAGACAAAAAAGAAACATTAAATGTGTAATTTAATAAATTTTAATCAAACTTAACAAATTATATTGCTCAATGGCAAAAGGGTAATTCTAAAAATAATTCTAATTTGAAGTCATATTTACAAATGTAATCATATATTTAGAGCTTATTCCAAATTATATAAGATTCTTTTTTTTTATGAGTATTCATACATTACAATCTTAATTGTTATTACAATTAAATTCTGAGATATTCTTACAATTTTGCTAACAATTATCTACTATTTCTAAATTTTTCCACCGGTGGACGGTTCCCACAAACTTGGGGAGACTTGCAACGCCACTACTTCAGAAATGCTGCTGGAGAGATTCGAAGCCAGGACTACTTACTTGTGAGGCCATGTCTTGTAACACTGAGGTGACTATATTAGATTCTTAAAAGAATCTATGTTACTATCCTCAAGATAATTTTCTAAGTCCAAAGAAAACTTTTTCAATTTAACAACATAACTTCACCGATTTCAATACAACTTCACATCATTATAAAATTCTTACCTTAGATATAAATTCGATAAAATTCTTCTATAATTTAAAACACCTTATAAAAATGATATACTGCCGATTTCAATACAACTTCACATCATTATAAAATTCTTGTATAATTTAAAACACTTTATAAAAATAATATACTAAATATAACTCTAACCAGCCATATAGTTATAAAAAAATGATATTGATAACTGTATATTTTACCTCTAAATTCTAAAGCGTCGTTAGATTTTATGGTAAATTTTTTTATTAGATAACATGGTAAATTTTTTTAAAATGATAAAAACGAGTTAGTTATTTTTAAAAAAGGAAAAGTACGCGAACATAGAAATGATTCAGTCTACTTTTAGCTATGTTTTTATATCATTTTATTTATTTTTTTATTAATATCTAATTTGAATAGCTTCTTTTATTTTTTGTAAGGATAATAGTGTAACTTTACATCACTTTTATCATCATTTATTTTGTGTTCTTATAATATCTAATTAGAAAAGTCTTTTTGTATTTTTTGCTAGAGTAATATTGTAACTTTACATCGCTTTTACCATAAGTTTTTTATTAGCATTTATATAACCTAACATTTTATTAACATTTAATATTACAATCAAGTTCATTTATTTTCAAATTACAATCAAGTTCATTTATTAAAAAAAAAAGAGACAACAAACTTCCATTTATTCTTAAAGATTAAAAAACTTTCATCTTATTTTCAAATTACAATCAAGTTCATTTATTAAAAAAAAAAAGACAACAAACTTCCATTTATTCTTAAAGATTAAAAAACTTTCATCTTATTTTTACAGGAAACAAAACTCCCACCACAATTTTTGACCCATATTGCTAGGCTCTAGCAAACCGTGGAACTTAAATGGATGCCACTCTTAAGTAAAATCCATCAATTACCCCTATCTTATCACAGCCATTACCTATGTTTATTTTACTTTTCTCCCCCTTGCCTTTCGTCTTCTCCTCTTCTGCTACACTTATTTCGGCTCCCAAACAGGACGGTGTCGAAATTATGTGTGTGGCAACATAACAACTAGCCAAAAGAATATCTTTTTGTGAATAAGATGGTAAACATGGATCGCGATCTTATGCTCACGTAAGCATGGATTATCAGTCCTCGCCACCAATTGAGGAGACTGGTCAAGTTAATTCAATTCAACTGAAATAGCAGATTGCAATGAAGCATCAAAAGACAGGAGGAAATTTGTTTTTTTATCGCGAAAGCCTCTTGTATTTCAACTAAAAAAATTTACAAAAAATCCCCATCTGGGTTTTCTTCCTCTGTTCATTTTCTAGTTAGGACCCCAACAGCTGAGATACATGACTTTCCTCAGCGATTCTTCGGATTGCTTTAGCCTCTCCTGTCCGTCCACGTTCTTCTGCAAAGTGGAGGTGACAGCAGGGGAGAGACTCTTGGCCTGTGCATACGATCGGATGCCCTTCTTCGCCTGCTGTTGCAGCGATCTGAAAGCGTGATTCCATCTACAGATGCCTTGATCTTTCAGAGCTTCGACGGCTCCGACGCTTGCAGCGACGATCCAAGCTCTGCTCGTTGAACTCATGTTTTGAGTTTCTCCTTCGCTGATCAATTGCGATTTCTCCACGAATCTGGTGAGCTACGATTGAGGAGTTCCGCTGCGCCTGCGCATGGTATATATAAAAAAAGCGAGGTGTGAAAACCAGAGGCGCTTTGCCGGTGGAATTCTGCAATTCCGCTGGTTTTATTTATTTGTTTTTGTGGGCGCTTGTACTTAGTACTGTGCGTGGGGACAGGCGGACAGCGGGGAAACGAAAGCCGCATCTCGTTCAGTAGCTCGGCGATGCGACATTCTGGCGCATCGCTAATAATTAAAAAAAAACGAACCTAATTATCGACATCATAATGTACTTTACATTAAAGGGAATGCTCGGCAATTTAAAAAAGTGGTTAAGTTAAAATTTTTTAATTTAAATTTTGTCTTGTAATTATTATTTTTTAAATTATTTTTTACATATTTTTTTATATAACAGTCTTACTTTTCAATTATTTCTACACAACTACCGATACAACTAACATATTTATTTTAAATTTATTCTCTTTACTCCTCGTTATTACCTCTACAACATCACATCATTTTCTACTAATTTGACAAGTTTTACATATAAACTTTTCATCAAAAGTTTTACAACTTCCCAAACACACCCAAAATATATTACTTTTATTTTTTTAACATATTTTACTGAATGCATTTAATTCATTTACCAAAATTTGTTATTTTATAATACTTTTACGTATTTATTTTTAATTTTAAAAAAAAAATTTGAGGTAGAAAATGACTTAAGTTCCCCTAACATGGATGATTTTTAAAAAATTAAAAACAAATATATAAAAATGTTGTATAATTACAAATTTGGTATATGAATTAAATACACTTAGTAAATTACCAATAAAAATTTAAAAACTATAACTAATTGTAAAAATAAATAAATGATGTATTCTAACCTAAAATACATTATATAATCAAACTCTTACTAGAAATGCCGAGGAATGTTTTAATTATTACATGCCAATAAATTTAATTTTTTATTATTTTACTTTTTCTAAAATTTATTAACTTATATGTATTTAATGTAAAAAATTAAATTTTACCTTTTTGAAAATATATATTTTGAATTTGGGCGTGTTAAGAATTGATAAAACGTTCGAATGAAAAGTTTTTGATATAAAAGTTTTTGAAATAAAATAAAATCATGTGATATGATAAGTATGATGACATGAGTAAATAGAATAATGTTAAAATAGATAAATTTGTTATATAGATATATGTGTAAAAATGGTTGAAAATTATGGTAGTTTTATGGAATAATATGAAGAAATAATTAAAAATTATATTGTTACGGTAAGTAAAAAGTTTTTTATTGAAAAGTTTTAGCCTTAGCCAAACATGTCCTTTAAGCATAATAATATTTTAACTATTTTTCATGGTTGGAAATTACTAAAGTGACTATTTCTAAAAAATATATATATCAATGTACCTTAGGGCATGTTTGTTTAACATAAGCACTTTTTAGACTAAAATTTTTAATTTAAAACTTATCATTTTCTGCATTAGCCTTATTTTTTAATTATTTTTTCATATTTTCTTATTAATTATCATATATTTCAATTATTTATACACAACTGTTCATACAACTAACATATATATATATATATATATTACCTCTATCTTTTTTACTTTTCATTATTACCCTTATCATGTCATATCGTATCATGTTATTTTATTTTAAAAACTTTCACATCAAAAATTATTTGAGTGTATTTGTTTACCCTTAAAACTTTTTAATCTAAAATCTTTTTTACACTCTACAATTATTCTATTTTTAATTTTTTCTATATTTTTCTATACAACTACCATAATTTTCAATCATTTATATAGAAATACTTATTTAAGTAACATATTTATTTTAACTTTATTTTATTTATTCATCATCATTATTCTTATCATATCATATTATTTTTCCTATGTTAAAAACATTTACGCTAAAATATTTTTTTCAAAATTTTTATTATTTTCCAAACACATCATTCATTTAAAAATTTTATTACTTTCCAAAGACACCCTTAGTGTAAAATTTTTTAAAAGTGTGAGAAGTAATGTGAAATGATAAAATAAACAAGAATAGCACATTTTGTTAAAAGCTAAGGTTCGATGCATCTGAATAAAACCGGCTTCAAATATATAATAACGGAACTTTGCGACTTTTTAAGTATATTTGATATCAAATGCAACCAAATTCTTATTACTTTTGGCTGGAAAAAGGTAATCACGAATAAGAAACCTTATAAGTTTGGGTTGTCTAGCTATGATAGTTGCATAGTCATTGGCAGATACCTGCAATGGACAGATGGCTTCCATTTCAAGCAATGTTCAAGTGTGATCACTGGACACAAAAATGAAATGTAAGAAGTCAAAGAAATTAATGGTTCAAAGTATCTCAAGTAACTTTTTTTCGCATATAAAGTAAATGATTCATTGGGTGAGAAAAAAAAACTAGAGAAGCGTTAAAAAGAGCTCATTTAAATTTGACTTCATTGATTCAGCAGCGTTCAATTTCCTCCTACCTCTGACCCACCCTTTATAGGGGTGCAACTCAGGTTCGCGAAACTCGGGTTCATCTTGACCCTAACCCTAACCCTAACTTTATTTATAAAACATCAATCATAACCCTAACCCTATTTGTAAAATTTTAACCCTAACCCTATTTTTGCAAATCGGGTTCAGGTTGAGTTTCGGGTTGAAATGTATGTTGACGAATTTATATTTTATTTAAAAGTGATAAGTTTAGAATTTCATATGAATAAATAACAATAATAATAATAATAAATCATGTAGGTAAACATAATAATATATAATCAAACTAATATTTTTTAAAAATAGTAATATAAGGAATATTTCTAGAAAAAATTTAATAACAAAACTAAGATAAAGGAAAAAATTAATAAGTGTAAAAGTGAATGATAGAA
>JAXCLR010000081.1:624934-650551 GCA_035584095.1 Annona squamosa
TGCTGTTAGACGTTGTTAGATAAGGTAAATTTCATTAAATTTTATTATCTGAGTTTCAAATTTTGTAATTAAGGTATAAATAACCTTGTAAAGGGTTCAGAATCATATTAAAAGTGTTAAATTAGGATTAACTTATCAATATATTTACTTAAAATTTAAAAATAATTTAATATTTATGGCATTATAAATATGTCATGCTGACGTCATCAGTTAGAACCGGTTCGAACTAGACCAGTTCATTTACCGGTTCAATCACCCGTTCGGTTATGAAAAAATTGCGACTAGATGGAGTCGTTTCATTTCAATTCCCAGGCGGATTTTGGCGGGTACAATTCCGGTTTTTTCGGAGAGATCCACTACCGCCAAATTCAAATCCAAAACTAACACACTTCCTTTTCCCGGCTTTCCCCCGCTGCGCCTCTCCAAAAAACTTGAATCTTTCTTCTCTTCCCTACTCCCATCTCAGGCTCTCAGCCCTTCCCCCTCGCTTCCCTGTAAACCTCAACCCCAAAACCCTTGCCCTTGATGCATATGATGGAAAAGGACTTCAATGGCCTTCCTCCCTTGAAGAGATTCAAACTTCTACAGCAAAACTCTCCCTCTCACCAAGATGCTCCCATCATCGCCTCCTTTCTTCCTGCCAAGAAACGGATGGAGTGCCGCCGCCACACAGCATCCACCTATTGTCTCCCGGCCAAGAAGCGTGTATGGGCGACCCCTGTTGATGCTGAAGGCGCCTCGACGACTCCAGAAAAGAAGCCGACCCAATGCGTCCCTGACCTCAACGCGCCTTACAGCGGCTGCGATGTCGATTCTCGAGAAAGAGGAAATGAAATCCCAAACGACGACGACGACGACGACGATGACGATGACGCCCATTTAGAAGAAGAGGAAGACGGGATCATTTGCAGCGTCTGCCAGAGCACCGATGGCGATCCTAAAGATCCTATCGTCTTCTGCGACGGCTGTGACCTGATGGCCCATGCCACTTGTTATGGGAACCCGCTTATACAATCCATCCCAGAAGGGGACTGGTTTTGTTCGAGATGTGAGTTTTTGAGAGGCGGGAGTGAGAAAGACGATGGGGAGGAGGATTTGGATTGTTGCCTCTGCCCTTTGAAGGGAGGGGCAGCCAAACCGACCGTGGATGGAAGGTGGGCCCACATCATGTGCTCCCTTCTCGTGCCTGAAGTATTCTTCAGGGATCCAGAAGGGAGGGAGGGGATCGATTGCTCGCGGGTGCCACCTAAGAGATGGGAAGGCGTCTGTTATATCTGCGAATCGAGACGCGGATGTGTGCTTGAGTGCTCAGAGCCCAAGTGCTCTTCTGCCTTCCATGTTTCATGTGGATTGAATGAGGAGCTTTGCATTGAATACAGAGAGGGGCGTGGCGGAGCCATTGTTGCTGGGTTTTGCATGACTCACACGAAGCTTTGGGAGGAGGTTTGTTTACTTGGTTTTCTTTTTTGCAGTTAATGTTTATGACTCTCCTTCTTTGATTTGCACGGCTAAATCGAATACTTGGCAGGCATACCGCAAGCGAAAAGGATCTGAATTTGGGCTTTAGGAATAAAAAATCATGCTATCTAGTAGAAACTGTGATTGGTCATTCCAATCACCTCTGCATGACCTTGGTTGACAGCCAAATCCAAATAGGCTCTTAAACGATCATTAGCGTTTTTCGTTTGAAATCATTTGTCATACTAAATTCCCTTTATAAGCTTCTAAGGCCTTTGCGAATCCTTTATTCTTCAGCAACAGGAGACTGGGAAATTCAAGATTGTGGCGAGGGAAGGCAACACGAAGATGTGATGGGGGTGCTGCAGAATAACCAAAGTTTGAGATCTGCCCTAAGGCAGTTTAATTTGCAGAATTACTCTGTACTATATACATTTTTAAGATTAGTCTAGGTTCTTGATTTTGTTTTGTGATCTGATAGATGTTTCATGATGTTGGAACTTTTTTTCCCTTTAACAATCTTGCACGGAGATTATTGAGTGAGAGATATTCGTTTTCAGCTGCAAAAGATAAAAACCAGCGTATTCAGCATGGATGATGGTTGCTGGTAGGTGGTGTTGATGTTTTATCCTTGCCTGGAGGTTTCGTTCATTAGTGGGAGTGAAGCATGTTGTGACGAACATGTAAACCGTTGATAGGAACGTATCTATATAAATAGTCTCGACGTTGACCATAAGTGGCCCAAACCAGCAACATTTGTAAAGAAATCTCTATAATCTATAGTAGAGCAGAGATTTTGATAGGTTCGAAATTAGGAACCTGCAATCTTATTGAACATGAACTTACAGCTTCAATGGCCGAGTTACAGAACTGAAATTCAAGATTCCAGCTTGAATGAACTTTCCTCTCTACTCTCCATTCACACCACTGTTCTACGAACGTAAACAACTAAACTTTTCTCCCATTTATAAGCAAGTCCATTACTCTTCTTGCACACGGGCTTATTCATAAGCAAGCCAAAGCTTACCAACGTTTACTCCTATTTCTACAGGGCCCCTACCATTCTATACACGGCCCTGCACATCTCTTTGTACCCTATTATCGTACCTATCAGTTTTTGGGTTTTATTGAATGGGCAAGAAGAGTTTCATTGAAGCCTTGTTTGGGGCATATGGAGGGGTTGTTGAATGGGAATTGAATTTGGTGAGAATTTACCTTTCAAAAATTGTTTTCCTTGTTTCTAATATATAATAATTTTATTTTTCTTATCTTCAATGTTACTTTTTTCATGTGGTCGCGTTTGATACTTAAGCAGCCGTTTATGCAGGTGTATGTAAAGTAGTCTGAGCAAGAGGCTCGGATTTTAAATGTCGTATAGGGTCAATATTGCTTGTTAAAAAAATAATCCTTGGTGATTGAAAATTATATAGGGATAAAATTGATGATAACATGAAAAATAAGGATAAAAATTGATGCACAGGATGGTCCTTACTCCTGCTGAGTGAATGGGGTACACTAGTGACTCCTTGCTCCTGCTGAGTGAATGGGTAGACTAGTGACTAGACAGAGCAGCGATTGGAACGGTGAGATTCCCCCTTAAAATGGAAGCGAGGGTGGTTTGTAGCCCCCGCTTTTAGCTCTGACTCCAGCGTTTAGTAGAAAAACAACTGTTGCCCACATAGGCCACCACTGACTGCTAAATAATCGTTGTTTCCTTTATTCGCTCGCGCACATGCGTGCCTAAAGTGAAACCTCCCTCAGATATCAGCAATAGATTAATTTACGCCTACGCGTTCTCACAATTTTAGATCTAACCCCATTTATTTTTTTCTTTGACCTAAATAATTAATAAAAGTTCAATTTATCTATTATATTTAACATCATTAATTCAGTTAAGACATTAAATTTCGACAGGGTATTCTGACTCTTCTTTCTGTTTTTTTTTCTTGTTTTTTTTTTTGGTGTAAATACGGTGGGCATGAGGAGCCATGGCCCGTGAAACGTGAACGGATCGGATGTGGGCCAGCCGGTGCCATGGTCTGTCCTCTAGGAGGGTAAGCGAACCGCCCACTTAATTTTTTTAACCCCCCAAGAAAATGGAAATAAATTAAAAAAGGGAAAACTGTGGATGCGGCAGCAAGGAAAGGAAATCCCAACGCAAAGAGCCTCATCTGCGGGCTCACAAATCCGCTGGAATTTATACATGATCCGAACCGTCCATGTAACTGTCGGAGTAGATAGACGACGCCACCGATGTAGAAAGAACAAGTGCGTTCCTCCGTCGCTACGTATTTGAAAAATTGCAACGACTATCACGCGATATTATAGAAATGAGTTAGGATGGAATGGGACGGTTGCGATCAAGTGCCTAGTGTGGAAGCGGGGGGGAAGAGAGAGAGAGAGTGAGAGCCCGAAGGACAGAAAACCAGCTCATGGTACTCCACCGCTTGCGTTGCTTGGCTTGCTGGCTCTCGCTGTCTTCCTAAACTCCAAAAAACTGCTGTTGCTGCTGCGACCATCTCACTCTCAGATCGTTTTCTGCGTCTCTCTATCGCTTTCCAAACCCCTTCCCCACCGTGATTTTAAAGGACGAGCAGCAGGAGCAGCTGAGCCCGTCGCACCCCATTCCCCTCCCACGCTATTGTATTTACCTGGATCTACCATTGCAAGCGGAGGTAATTTGCCTTGGTTTGCGAAAAAAAAAAAGTTGAAGCTCAGAGGCAGTCAGATACAATAAAGAGGGAGATGAAGGGGGCGCCGTCAAAGAGAAGATTTTTACAACAGGATGACTGTCCCAGGGGGCTGATGAGAAGGTGTGTGGGTTCCCGGCATCTTGTTCCTGCAATTTCAAATTTTTTTTTTTTGAATCTTCCTTCCTTCCTTCCTTCCTTTTGAGCAGGGAATCCATATCATGTGCGGCCCCCTTCCTTTTCCGTTCGGGGCCCCAAATCTCTGGTGCGTGTGCCATAGCGATGCTACTCTGCAATCGCCTCAACGGAGTACCGGTGGGGCTGCTTATAGCCCATTTCAACTTACACCGGTGCGGGGCCCACCTTCCTGAGTTATGTGGTGCACAACCCAACCGCGTTTCGCGAGGAAAATGGGATTTTTACCCACCCAACTGCTCGACGTGTTTCAGCAGTCGAGGATGTTTGATGCTTTGATTTTTGAAAAATTTTCAAGAAAATGCTTATTATAATTTTTTTTCTCAAGTACTGGATAAAGGATTGATGGATGCTCAAAGACCGGTTTTTAGATGTCAATAATTTGAGATTCATGGCATATTAGATTATTGTGTTGTGTTTAGATGATGAAATATTCGTAAAACACTAAGACGTTGTGCTTGGAAAACAGATTGTAAAATTTGGACGCGGAAGAAGCCGTAGTTGTGTTGATTGGCATGTTTGCATGAAATTGGGGATTTTTTTAATGTGACGATCCTCAAGTGTGGAGATGCTATCCCGGAGAGCTGATCGATGCACTTCGAAAGAGGATGCCGGCAGAGATTACTAGCTCAAAGTGGCATTTTTGCAATTCTGAATCCATGAAGAATGACATACCGGTATTGGGCTTCAAATCCCAGGTATTCAACTTCACTGGGAAATTTACTTTAGGATATCATTAGATCCCTTGTATATGAAACAAGACTCGTGATGTTAGAAAATGAGTAGTAGAGTACTGACAGTGTTCATGGTTTCACTGACAAACTTACACGAGCTCAGCACGGCTAATACTAGTCAACAGCAGTTTCTAGTAACTATAGAGATGAAGCTTTGGTAGATTTCTGCTGCTGCTTAAATAAACCTGTGGATACTAATTAACGTTCACCAGAGAAAGCATCACATGGCTAGAAGTTGCTTTTATTATCATCGGGGTTTGGGTTTCAATATGTCTATTGGTATTATCTAAACAGCAAGACATTTTAAAATTCACGTAAGCCCTTGCACTGGTGATTTGAGGCCGTTGATTTTTGATTTATTTATTTATTTATTTTTTAACATGAGAAAGCAATAATTGCAGATGGAGGAGAGGCTGCTGAAAGATGCTTCTGCTGGATTGGGTGGCGGGACATATGACAAACGGCTTCCATGCTTTGGCTGGGGGATTGGATGGTTCTCATTCCTCGTAGGATTCATATTCCCACCAATGTGGTTCTATGCTACAATTTTATACTTCAGGAGCTACTACCGCAAGGATCTGAGGGAGAGGCTTGGCCTCCAGGCATCTGCATTTGCTGCTTTGATCTTTTCAGTAGTAGCTGTGATCATAGCAGTGGTGGTTGTCATCAATTATTCTGGGAAGCACCATGGCTAGTTCTATTGATTCTGGTCCATGTAAATCTCCAGAGATTAGAAGATAAAACCGTCTCTTTGCATTATGTGGACTCAGCAAATTGATTTATATAATATTCCACGTTTCTTTCACTCTTTAATTTTTTTTTCCCTGATTCTAATTCTGGCTTAGTTGGTATTAGATGGGTTTTTTAATATTTATTTTTTTCAAAATTATCTACAGAAAACACAAGGAGCACGACTAGATAGGGGCTGCAGCTGTTCCAATTGAATGAGTACTGAAGCCTTTGTCACGGAACCGTAATAATAGCATATGATTTGGTGGCCCCAAAGACGATGTATGATGTAATCTCTGGATTGTTGCTGCATTTCTCTTTGGTGAATAAATAGCGGCACTTCTCAAGTGGTGCTTGCCAATTGCCATGCAAATGAAGAAACATCATGAATGTTTGAAATTCAGCGAATGCAGTCGAAAACAACCTCACTAAAAACCATTTAGCCATTTGTGTCCAAGATCTGAAAACTCGGTGGTGCTCAAGAAGGATTTCCAAAACAAACTTTGCAAAATGGCAAAGCGGGCGAGAGTAGATTTTGTACTACTTTTTTTTTTTTTTTTTTGAAAAAATCCATGATTGAAGGAACCGTTTTACAGCTAAGTAACTACTAACCCAATGGTTTCTCAGGATGGCTATGTGGCGGTTGCGTGCACGCCCAAGCTACAGATCATCGGCTGGGCAAAAGCTATGTGGCAGTTGTGTACACGTCCAGGCTTCAGATCTTCAGCTGGGCACTCATGCTCATCCGGCAAGCTAGAAAACGACAATACTTTATCGGAGATATTATGGATTTTGTCGAAGAAATGTATAGAAATATAATGAGAACATAAAGAAATCAACTTGAAAATCTATTATTGAGTGATACATGGACATACGTACTGTAACTCAATCATATTATATCACATATAATATTCTAAATTACAAAACAAACTTAATGTGATAAGAATACATGGGAATTTACGATTTTTAAAATCAACTAATAGAGATTGGCTCACCTAAAGCATAACTTCATAAAATATATATTTTAATAAATTCAAAATTATATATGCAAAATAAGTCTTATTGTGTTCATTTTTTAAGCAAATAAAGAATATGTACAAATTGTTTTATCGTATAGTTTTCTATAAAGCATGTAAGTTTAAAAAGATTGTAATATGTTGTAGAAGGCCAACTTGCAACTTAAGAACACAATTTTATAAAAAAAAATTTAATATAATCAAATTGAATGTCTAAAATTTTAATATGTAATTCTATGTAAAAATATAAACTACAAAATTTATTTTACAAATTTATTACAAGCCGATTTTATCGGCAATAAAATTACATAATTAAGATTTATTTGGGTTATAGATTGCATTCAAAATTTTAACGGTTATATCTTTATTTTCAAATAATTCTAAAATTTAAGGGATGCTATTCACATGCAACTTAAGTAATCCAATATACTTTTATATTCATGTATTCATAATGTTAAAATTCACTGGAAATTTTTATCATAAATAAGTATAGAGTAACTGGGGTCACATTCATGCTTATTACATTTATACCCAAATATCCATACAAGTTTTGCACTTAATTAAAAATATACCCATGAACTTTTAATAATTTATCTGTTATGATATTCACACTGTTAAGAAAGCTGTTAGCCAATGTTTTAAAAACCGGACCGGACCGTACGGTCCGACCGTGAACCGCTAGTTCAACGGTTCGGTTCGGCTACGGTTCCCTATTTTTGACGAAAACCGTTTAAACCGCGAGAACCGGGCGGTTGGACCGTAAAAAACGGTCTGACCGCGATTCAGTTTGCAACTTAAAAAAAAAAGATAAAAAAAAAATGTCGCGAAACGGCGGAAGTGCGGAGCCCCAACCTCCTCCAGTCCTCCTCGGCAGTTGGCACCTCCCAATCTCCCATTTCGCGCAGAGCTAGGGTTTCACCCCGCCGTCGCCGTCACCCATCTGCTGCAACGGATCCAGGCAGCTTGGTCATCCTCATCGGTTCCGGCAACTGTCGCTGCCTGGTCGTCCTCATCGACATCTTCCTCATCGATTCCGGCATCTATCTTCCTCATCGGTTCTGGCTACTATCTTCCATAGCAAAATCGGCATCTTCCTCATCAGTTCCGGCTGCCCAGACGGAGCTTCCGGCAGCACGGTAGCAAGATTCGGAGCTTCGGCTTCCAGGCTGCAAGATTCGGAGGTCCGTCTGGGCCATCCCGTTGCTGGCTTGCTGCTCGTCCCGTTGCTGCTCGCCCACACCAGTCTAAAAGCAGATGCTGATGTTGCCGGCTGCCCTCAGAAATTCCAACAACCTCTCATTCTAAAATCATGTAGGTGAGTTGGATTCCCTGTTCGGATTCCCTGTTCCTAGAAACTTCATGCTCCGACGTCGCCGAGGACGTACGCTGAACCAGATGAAATCGGTGCCTGCTAGTCGGGTCATTTCGCATTCGTTGTGGCATTGGTGAACTCGAGTTGCCAGTTCGAGCTAGACGGTTTACTGACGTCTCCCTTCCCCGTTTCCAAAGAGAAGGCAGCTCTCCGTCTGTTTCCCCCGGGTGAATTCGGTGTCTGGGCAGCCCCTTCGGATTCAAAGCAGATGTCATTTTGCCACTTGTTCTATTACGCCAGGTGGAGTCCCTTTGACACCTAGCCCAGCCTCTCTATTTCAAGCTATTTTAGGTTAGTGCACTCTTTTTTTATTTGCATAATAATTTTAATTTGATGTACTTGAATGTATTGTTGATGACAAGTGTAATTTTTTTATTACATAAAATTTATATATTTAATGTAATTTTAAAATAATTAAAATAAATTAAATATAATTATTACGTCATAATTATGTCATGCTGACGTCACGGTTCAAAACGGTTTGAACCACGGTTGAACCGGTTGGACCTGAACCGGACATAAAAACGGTTCACTTCCCGGTTCGGTTTTTAAAACATTGCTGTTAGCTTCTTTGTGAAATGACGATATTGATTATTCCTTAATTCACATAATTTGCTATTCATGCTCTAGTTTGGGTCAACTAGAAATTGGGTCATGAATTGTAAATTAGAAGAGGAATTGGGGTTCGGGGTCACACTCGAAATGCGCGCCTGCAATGGTGTCTACTCCCTGGCTATCTAGGTATTTCTTCTTCTTTTTCAGCATGTATTTGATTTATTTCTGTTTTTATATGTTTTGAATCTCCATGTCAACATATTTCAAATCAATTGTGTATAAATGCTATAAGATTTTACTGGCATATTATAATTAAAATTGCGAGACAAGATTGATGAGTTAATCCTCAGGCTATCTATGTATTTTATATATGATAGAACTTAGTTGATAATGCTCAGGCGTAAGTTTGTTATGAAAATGCTTTTTTAAAGATGGTGAATTGAAAGCTAGGCGCCGGAGAGTTCTCCCTTGTTCCGAGTTTCGACGTAGCTCGACTGCGGAGACTATAAGTGTTAATAGATTGGATTGCATAGGTTGGAGTCTAATGTTAATTCTAGCCCATTAAAAACTTGTCGATCCCAATTTGTTTATTAATCCATTAAAAAAATCAACTCTAACAATTTATAACTCATTTAATTAACAGGTTGGTGGGTTGTATAATAGATGATCTGAAGATCTAGACTTTGACAGGCGATGATCTCGCAGGCAGAGACAAAAGGGTATTTTCAGTGTATGAGAAATACCTAATGGGAAAAAATAACCAAGGGGTTTACATACGTGTATATATATAATTTTAATAAATTAAACAAGTTAAAGGAGTTGAACGAATTAAACGGGTTGACAGGTTATAAAATCTCAACCATAATCCGTTTATTTAATTAAATGGTTGAACGGTTTGATAGATTATAACTCATTTATTCAAAAATTTCAACCCAAATACATTTATAAATGAGTTAGATGAATGGGTTGACAAGGTGATTATGACCATTAAAACTTTTGCTAGACATATGCACGTGGAGAGTCAATCTAAGAACATGAGGATGTTGGGCTCACCACTGCGGTGGCGCCCAGTTCATGGGCATTGGATGTTTTACCCTCTCATAAAATGGAATTGGCTCTAGATGAGTAGGATTGTTCGTAAGGTTGCTATACTATGGACATATCCAATAATACTGTAAGATGAGAAATGTAAGTCATAATGACTAAAGATAATAATAATTTATATGAGTTGCATTTCTTAAATACTAGATATAGTCAAATCTAAAAAAAATTAACAACATATATGAATATTTTTCATAGTGAATAGGATAATGCACTATATAATTTACTAGGTAGCGTTTAGATTTAGCTGGAAGTTGGATTCCAAATCAAAAGGAACGCAAATCCAATTCATATTTAAAATTTAACTTACATTGGATTCTCAATTTTTTATATGTGAGCAAATCATCTATAAGTTTTTATCCATAGAACGTGGGAGTAAATCATTTATCTATATACTAAAACAATTTTATCTACAAAATTATAAATTTGTTGATAAAAATAGATAGAATTAGTAAAAATATGGCATTACCAATAATATCATAAGTTTTTGTTTGCATTTGGGCAAATAATTATTGTCTGTTTACCTGCGAAGATGATCAGCTGATCAGCTATGATATCAAAAAGATCAACATTCCACCAAATCAGTAGCATAGAAAACGGATGACAGGCCCTACCTAATCATCTGCGGCTTCACGTTTTTGAGACGGCTTCTTGACAGAGTTGGAAATTGGAAATCTTAACAGATACTGCACTCCATTTAGTGTAATATTTTCAACATCTAAAGCATCTAAATTGTTATTATTATATGGCTAAAAAGCTCTATATAATTGTAGCACCCGCCGCGAGTGCTACGATGGGCTCGGAAGGTTTTCTCGGGCCTTGGAAGTTTGGGTCGTGTTGAAAAGCAACGTAGGCTTAGATTTTTTGCATTCACATGGGGTAAAACGCATTAGGCTTCACATCTTTCAGGAAAGTTGGCGTATGGGCGTTTTCTTGCGGGTTTGGCAGCATAACGGCTAAGACGGGGCTTTCGTACATGGGTCGAGTCACAAATTCGGCAGCATAACGGTAGCGTATTACGCTAGAATCTACGGACTCACGTGCACCCACCTTGCCGGGGCGTTAACTCAAACACACAAAAAATAAAGAAAAACGGAGTCGCCACTAATCTTTAAAGGGAGATCAGTCCGTATTTGAAGAAATAAGGCACTAATAATACAGAGTATGAGTTTCGGCCTTCGAGTTGAAGCAAATATGGAGAAATCTGCCAACCCAAGGCGGTTTACACGGCGTAAAAGGGGGGAAATAAAAAGATTTGAGAGAACGGGAAAGATGGAAAGGGGAAACGTGGAAGAGAAGCGCGTTGCTTGGAGAGCGTGAAAAGCCGGGACGCTGGGGCGTTGCTGCAGACTTCCATCCTCCCCTCTGGGATGCCTCTCCAAGTGAGCCCCAAATGAGAGGGGTGTCTCACCTTTTATAGATGTTGGAGTGGGCTTTTGGGCTCTTTTGAGGTCATGGACTTGGGCTTGAGATGAGATAATGGGTTTTACTTGGAGTAATGGACTTAGTCCATGGGCTTGGACTTGAGTTGGGGATCATGGGCCTTGGGCCATTTGAAGGCTTGGACTTGATCCACATACTTGAGCTTGGGTTGAGATCGTGGGCCTTGGGCTACTTGAAGGGTTTTGGACTTGGTGCATATGCTTGGGTTTGGTGGACTTGAGCTTAGCTAATCCCGTTGTTGTTGGGTTGGCCGTTGTGAAGGCCCAAAGTAGTAGAGAAGCCTACTTCCGAGGCTTAGTGGGCTTAGAGCTTGGCAAAACTCGTTTGTTGCGTCTGGTGGGCTGTTTTGTGGAGCCCATTGGGGTGGCCTGTAGGAGCTTTGCTCTTTGCGGGCCGAATCTAGTTTGTTGAAAAAGCCTGCTTCGAGGCTTGGTGGAGCTTCGCTCTCGTGGCTGAGTTTGGGAAAAGCTTGTTTAGTCTTACTTGGACTTCTTTTTGCCTTGAGTTTGCACGAGCTTCAAAATTTATTTTACTTGTTCATCTTTGGGCCCAATAGTAGGGTGTCAACAACTGCCTCCCGTTGCCAGAGGCGTCTTGACGGTGAGTGGCAAAGTGACGGACACCTTACTGACCTAAGCAATTTTCAGGTTGCTGAGTCTCCTTTGCAATTTTCTCAAACTGGTGGTTGCCTTTTTGTGGTTCTGGAATGATCTTCTGCAAAATTTTTGCTGGACTTTTTGTAAAGCCTGGAAACCAGCTAGTTCGCTTCGTATTTTCCTTGGGAGGGAGGCGGTTTTGCCAATTTTGAGAACTGGTTGGGCCATTGTGTATTCTTTCTCAAATTCGGTGGTTTTCTGCGGTTTTGCAAAATGGCCGGGGGCCGTTTGCAAATTTTCCAGCTCCTAGGGTTGCGGGCCCCTCTTCTTGTCAGTTCCCTCCTCATCTTTCTCTTCTCCTTCATCATCTCCGGTTGCAGCCATCATTAGTGAGGGATTAGGCTTCGGTTCGACGTCTCTTCCTTCGCCGGTCATTTTTTGCCATCATCTCCCTTGCCGATCGTTTCTTTGTCAGTCCGTCGGCGAAATCCATCCGGGTCCGGTTGCTGTCGTGGGGGTCATTGCCGTCGGGGCTCGTGCTGTTGCTGCCGCCAGAGCCATCGCTCAGTCGGCTTCTTTGGTTCTGTTGGTGAGGTGTTGCGGCCGCCCGATCTTCGCCGCCGCCGCCGCCTCTTCATCTGTCGCAATCACCGCTGCTGCTGCTGCCATCGCCTGTCGACGCTGCCGCTCAGGTGGAGCTCTTCTCATCCTTCGTCTCAAGCGACGATTGGGTCATTGCTATCTTCCCCGTATCCGGCTTTCATCATTGCCGTTGCTGTCATGGTGGCCACCAGCTAAGGCCATCGTTGTCGCTGCCAGATGGTTTCTACGCCGTTTCAGGCCTCCCGCCTGGTTGGGGTCCATTGTCGGTCGGTTGTTCTGCTTCAGGGCACCGTTGAGCTCTGGTAAGGTTCTTCTCTCTGTTTTTTTTTTGAGTCTGCCTGTGCTAAAATTTTGTCATGCTGTTCTGCTATTGCAGGGATTTCTGAGGTACTTGCTCCTTTGGATCTGCTTTGTTAGTTGCTTTTTTCTTTTTTGCTTATGTTTGTTTTGCATTGCTATTTTTCAAGAAATGTCTTAGGATCACTTTGTGACTTAGAGAGATTGTTAGGAGTCCATTTCCTGTCGCAGTTGAGGGTGGTCCCCCACATTTTACTAAAATTTGCTTTTCATTCCTTGTGGTGGGATCATTGTTGGAACAAAGGGTAGCCTTGTTTATGCCTTCGCTTTTGTCACGTGTACGGGTGCCCTTTATGTTAGACTGCTGACCTTTTGCCTGGTGGACCTGTTTCTCGATGTTGCTGCCGTGATGTCTTCTCTTTTACGTGTATTGTCCCTTCATTACTTCATGTTGCTTGAGTTTTCCTAGGGTAACCGCTTCTTTTAGTTATGTGGTAACCTTTTCATTTTGCTTGAGTAGCTGCGACTTTTGTCGTGATCTCCTTTTTTCGTTTTTTTATTTTGATTTTTACAAGCTTGAAATGGTATTGTAAACTGACCTTATATGACTTTGCTCAAGGCATGACGCTTGTCATGTCGCTTGTTGTCTTATGTTGACCCATCGTCTTTTATGTTGCAGTTGTCATACGCTCAAACCCAATGAGCCAGGTGGATCGGTAAACATGCCCATAGAAATTCTAGATAACGCAGTTGGACCAAGCAAGAAGAAGGCCCGAGTTTCGGCTGTGGGGACTTCCTCATCCAGGCGTCGCCGTGCCAAGCTTCTCTTTCGCCGTCCTACTGATGCTGCTCCTATCCCGTAGGGAGTTAGTTCAGACTCGGTTGAGACGGAGTCCGGTTCGGGAGAGCTCATGATATGTCTTCCGACGCCATTTTCTATTCTTTGGAGGGTGGATTGTCGGTCCAAGGGAGCGGTTCTCGGGCTCGGGCGGCGGACTTCTCTTTTCTTGATGAGGGGTTTGCCACGCCAACAGAAGAATTCTCTGTTCAAGATGGCGATCCAACTTTGAATGACCCTCGAGATGGAGAGGAACTTGCCCAAGGAGAAGAATTGTTGGGCCTAGAAGAGGGGTCTGCACCTATCGCAGAAGATGAGCCTCTTGAAGAACTGCCAATCGGTGAGGAGATGGCTTCTGCCCGTGGAGCGGGGTCTCCGGTAGTGGGTGAGGGGTCTGTTGCCCTGAGGACGATTTCTTTGCTCGTATCGCCTTCGATCCGTCCGAGTGTTGGAGAAGACCCTTTCCTTGTCCCTTATGAGGCCAATGCCCTTGGGGTGGTATCGGCGGGCAAGGTATATATCCTTCCTTTTTTGTTTTCCTTTCTTTGCACATGTACTTCTTTGATGCTTGGCTGACCCCTTAGCTCTTATTTTTTTTATTGCAGATTGACTCTCATGTTACTTATTACCATTCTTGGAATAGAGTCCGTGTTTAGTTTGAGAAGTTGTCCGCCACTCACAAAGATATTTTGAGTCGGACTCCATTTCATAAATTGGCGAGCCTCAGGCCGGTCTTAATTCCTTGGGTTTTGAAGACATCTTTGATTAAACAATGGCGGCCGGAGACCCACACTTTTCATTTGCTGATGGGGGAATGGAGGATCTCCCTTTTAAACGTGGAGATGCAATTGGGGCTCCCATGTATGGCTCGGGAGGGCGTTGTCCTTTCCTCTCTTGATCCGATTGTCGTGGAGGACTACTTGGCTCTGATCGGGCTAGAGGCGTCTTCTTCTGAATCTTTTTTTTGCCGTATTGTAGATATGAATACTTGAATATCCATTTTCTGGTTGTGAAGCCGTGTGAATACTGGCTCATTTTTTTTGGACGACCTTCTTGTCTTGTGGTTTGGATGGACTATGTGATGCATTGCTTTTGCAGGGCATTGATCTTGTAAAATTCTTCTTCTTGACGTTTCTTATAATGTTTTGATCATTTGTAGGCCGTAGGCCGTCGAAAATTCTGCATAGGGGCGCTGTGAAAATTATATATATATAATCCTAAAAACTTTTTAGGTCAACGAGCATGTTTCCAGCAGCAGTGGTTTTGCACTTGTGATTTGCATTTGATTTCACGAGGGATGCAGAAAGACAATTTTTGGATGTCCCTCTTGCTTTGCTTTCATATCAGTATTTCGATGGTGAGCCCTTTTATGGATAGAACCTCTTGACATGATCCAAACTTATGATTTCGACCTTTCCGTTGTCTTCGGATCTTGAAATGGCTAATGCTCAATTTGACAATACTTTGGCGACAACCCACGGACCTTCCCAATTAGGCCTAAACTTGCCTCTTTTATCCGAAGGATGAACAAGTAGGATCCTTTTCATGACAAGGTCACATTCTTGGAAGTTCTTAGTTCTTACCGATCGGTTATAAGCTCGTGCCATTCGTCGTTAATATGCTTGGGTGTGGTGAAGGGTTTGAATTTTCTTTTCATCAAGCAGATCCAATTGGGATTGGCGCGTTTGCATCCATTCTTCCATTTCTAATTCACTTTCCTTCAATATCCTCCAAGTTGGGATTTCCACCTCAATGGGTAGGACCGCTTCCATGCCAAAAGTTAGAGCATAGGGTGAGAACCCTGTAGCTCTTCGGATAGAGGTTCGGTATGCCTACAAGGTGTATGACAAATTTTCTGCCCAATCTTAGTAATTCTCCACCATTTTGCCAAGGATCTTGATTAAGGTTTTATTTGTGGCTTCTACGGCTCCTTGGCTTGAGGGCAGTAGAAACTTGACTTTTGGTGTTGGATTTTGTATTGGCCTAAGAAGTCTTGAACTTTCTTACTGATGAAAACTGTTCCATGATCACTAATGATTGCTTGCGGGAGTCCAAATCTTGATAGTGTGCTCCCTTTAGTGAAATACTATATTGCCACCAGTATGTATTTATGTCCGCCGATAGACTTAGGAGCTATCTTGCCGATTATGTCTATTTTCCAAGTTGAAAAAGTCCATGGGGTAAATAGGTAATGCAAGTCTGTTGCGGGTGAGTGTATCAAGTTCCCGTGTTTTTAACATTTGAAGTATCTTCGCACATACTCCGAGCAATCTTTTTCTATTGAGATCCAATAGTATCCTTGACGCATTATCTTTTTTGCCATCATGATCCCATTATGTGAGCTCTGCAGTCTCCCTCATGAATTTGGATCATGACTTCTTTTGCTTTTTGCCGATCAACACACTGTAGTAATATTTGGTTATGAGACCTCTTATACAATATTGCCCCCTGTATTATGTAGGTAGAGGCTAGTCTTTTGATGGTTCTTCTTTCCGTGGAAGTGATGTGATCATCGAACACTTGGTGCTCCAAGAATTGCTTTATGTCGTGATACCATGATTTTTTCTTCCTCTTGAGTTTCTTCGGCTTCGGTCGTCACTTGTAAGCAATACGCGGGTTGTTGAGATGTTTGCACTATGATTTCTTGAGTTCCCTTCCCATATAGTATTTCAACCATGGATGCCAAGGTTACTAGTGCGTCCACCCATTGGTTTTAAGCCCGTGGTGCATAGGTGAAAGTGACTTTTTCGAATGAGTAAACCAAGTGAGTTAATGCCGTATGGTAAGGCTTTAGTTTTTCATCTTGGGTCTCCCATTCTCCATTAGTTTAGTTGATTACCAATTGCGAGTCTCCATAGATTTGAAGTTTTCTTGCCCCCAGCTTGTAGGCTTCCCGCACTCCGGCTATGCAAGCTTCATATTCGGCGATATTGTTTGGCACATGAAAATCAACTTTCTTGATATCATAATTAGGGCTTGGTTGGGGGAGCAAAGGACCACACCTGTTCCGTTACCCGAAGCGTTCCATGCGCCATCAAAGTATAAGGTCCAAGCATCCTTTTCTTCATTTTGCTACACAAGTAATATTTCCTCATCCGGAAAATCTTCTTGTAGCGGTTGGTAGTCCGGGAGTGCCTGTGCGGCTAAGCAATCCGCTACCACTTATCCTTTGATGACTTTCCTTGTGACATAGATTATGTCAAACTCCATGAGGAGCAACTGCCACCGTGCTAGCTTTTCCGTCAATACGATCCTTTGACAAAGATACTTCAATGGATCCATCTTAGAGATAAGCAATATGGTGCGGGACATGATATATTGCCTTAACTTTTGCACGGCCCATACAAGAGACAAGCATGCATTTTCAATTTCTGGATATTCGACTTCCGTAGGGGTATATTTTCTACTCAAATAGTATATGACTTGTTCTTTCCGCCTCGATTCATCCGGTTGTCTTAGCACTGCCCCCAACGCCGTTGGAGTAATTGAGATATACAACAATAAGGGACCCTTCACTTTAGGCGGCACCAAGATGGGAGGGTTAACCAAGTAGACTTTGATTTTGTCGAAGGCGATTTGACAATCATCAGTCAATTCTTTGGGAGAGTCTTTCCTTAGCAACTTGAAAATCGGTTCACAAGTGGATGCTAGTCGGGCTATGAACCGACTAATGTATTGTAGTTTGCCCAAGAATCCCCTCACCTCGTTTTCAGTTGCGGGGGGCGGCATGCTTAATATTGCCTTGACTTTTACCGGGTCCACCTCGATTCCTTTTTCATTAACGATGAATCCGAGCAAGCGTCCCTTTTGAGCTCCAATACACATTTTTGCGGGTTGAGCCTTAGTTGAAATTTTTCCATCCTGTTGAACAGTGTTTCTAAGTCTCTGAGGTGCTCTTCAAAGGTGTAGGACCGGACTATCATGTCGTCCACGTAGACCTCCATTTCTTTGTCCATCATGTCATGGAAGATGGTCGTCATGTGTGTTGATATGTAGCTCCGGCATTCTTCAAACCAAATGACATTACTTTGTAGTAAAATGTCCCCCAAGGAGTAATGAAAGATGTCTTTTTTTTTTATCTTCTTCGGCAATTTTGATCTGGTTATACCCGGAGAATCCATCCATGAAGGAGAACCATGTATGACCCGCCGTGTTGTCGATTAGAGCATCGATATGAGGTAGTGGAAAGTCGTCCTTCGGGCTAGCTTTGTTGAGATCTTTATAATCAATGCACATTCGGACCTTTTCATCCTTCTTGGGCACGGGAACAATATTAACTAGCCATTGTGGATAGTGTGATACAACCAATAATTCGGCATTGTATTGCTTGATCACTTCATCCCTTATCTTAGGTATCTATTCCGGTTTGAGCCTTCTTAGCTTTTGCTTCACCGGTTTGACACCGGCTTTTATTGGGAGTTGATGAGTAATTAAATCTTCGTCAAGCCCGGGCATGTCTTTATAAGAGAAGGCGAAGTTGATAAGCCGAGGCTCAAGAAAGGTGAGCATTTAGTTCCTTTCTTCTGCGGATAAGTTCTTTCCAATACGAAGACATTTGGGTAACTCGGAAGTTCCCGAGTTGACGATTTCATAGTCTAAATCCGTGTCTTTGTTTTCATGCCTTTCCATATTACCGCGCAGCTCCTCATCAACTCCACTATCTTCTGAGATTTCTAACAATTCGTGGGACCAGCGAATGCTGGCCCACATCTTCGAATCCGTTTGCTTCTTTTTCTTTTAAATGGGCGTCGTACGTGAAATGTGCTTGCTAGAACCGGGTCTTGAGCAAGTTGGTATAGCATACCAATTTTTGGCTTATCTTTGTATAATGGCATTTTTTCATGCATGCCATCATGAGCTATCATTAAGACTTCTTAGGTCTTCAACGCTTCGGGTAGTATGTGCCCTACGCTTATGAACCGAGTTGCTTTGTTCGATGTCTTGAACTTGTCCTCCTCGGGCATATATCTAAGACTCAATTTATTGTTCTTTTGTTGAGGATTGAGTAACACCGTCTTTCCTCGGTATTTGATGTTGAATCTTGTTGTTTACTTCTCGGTTGGAGGTATGACGTAGTGGAATGGGAGTCTTTGCTTTGAAGGAATGTGATGGACTTCATGCCTATCTTGAAAGGGAGAGGATCTGAAGATTCGTACACTTCGATTAGTGGAACTTCATGGCAATTTTCAAACTCTACAGGGATGATGATCTCGGGGTCGGCTTCAATGACTACTAGCTTTCCCGCCGATATGTATTTGAGCTTTTGGTGGAGAGAGGACGGGATGGTTCCGGTTTAGTGCAACCAAGGTTTTCCTAATAACATGTTGAAAGATGCGGGGATGTCCAAGACTTGAAAAGGGACAATCATGGTGTCGGGTCCCACTTGTATTTCTATGTCTAATTCACCCAAGACCGTCTTTTGAGAATTATCAAAGGCTCTTACATGGTAGTCGCTCGGCCGCATTTGATCTATCAGGATTCTAAACCTCTTGATTGTTTGCAGTGGGCAAACATTAAGACTTGTGCGAGAAGTTCCTCATCGGTAAATGTGTTAGCGTTAGGGGCCATTCTCTGCCCGATCATGTGAGCTACCGCATCGGGAGTTACCTCCGTCGTTATGTGCGCCTCACTTAATACTTTAGTGAAAGCCTCTCTATGCTTTGTTGATGTGCATAACAATTCTCATATGGATATTTGAGCCGGCAAGGACTTTAGTTGTGAGACCATGTCATATGGCGGTTCTTTCTCCGGGTTAGTGATTATATTGCGAGCCGGTTCTCGTTGGTAGACTCGGCCATTAGGATAAATATTGTTTATCTCTGAGCATTGAGGATATTCCCATAGGACCCTGTGTGAGTCATAGGTTGGCTTCGGCTTGGCCGCTAGTACCATGGGCTCTTGATGAGTAGGAGCAATCTTCAAGTTGTTCAAGGCCGACAACACGAGGTAGTCTTGGCCATGCCCTTCTTGAGGTTTATGGACGTTTCGGGAAGCGGCTCCTTGTAGTATGATAGTTTGTTGCTTAGCCCGTTGTAAAGTGATTATGTAGGCTTCATGTCTTGGCTTTGTGGGCCCTCTTACAACTTTTATGAAGTTTATGTTTGTTGTATTGAGATTTCTTAGTTCATGCATGGGTAGGGATTTTGGATCACATCCTCATGAGAGTTTGATGAAATTTTAATTTTTCCCTCGTCTATTAAGTCTTGAATGACATGTTTGAGGGTAAAACATCTTTCGGTGGTGTGGCCTCTCCCTTGGCGATAGGCACATAACTCATTTTCTCGATAGTTTTTGGAAAGGAGATTAAGTGGAGGTTTCGGAGCTAGAGGTGCAAGCATATTTTTTTGGATGAGCATGTTGAGGACATCGGTGTATGATTGGGTGAGAGGTGTAAAATCTCTGTGTGCTTTTCTTTGAAAAGGCTTAGGGGTTGTGTCTATGACATTTATGTCTGGGGTCTTCGAGGAATTATCATTTTTTTGTTCTTGCTTCCTTCGAGTTGTGTTCCCTTAATAAGGTCATGGAGAGATGGTGCCATGTCTGATTCCCGCCTTCACTTAGTCCCTGGCTTGGAGGAGTTGAGTGAAGTTGACGTAGGGGTGAGAGATGAGGTAACCCGAGATGCTCGAGTGTGCAGAGTTGATGATGATGGAGATTTTCTCATCCAAAGGCAACAAACTCTTCATTTTTGCCGCCAATGCCCGCCATCTAGCAACGTATTCGGAGAACGTTTCGTCCCCTTTTTGCTTTCATGCTTCAAGGTCGACCCGTTTAAGAGTGATGTTCAACTTGTAGGAGAAGCGGTCCATGAAAACCAAAGAGAGTTGTTCCCATGTTTTGATCAACCTGCAATCTAGCGATGTGTACCACTCCAAAACGTCCTTCTTTAGGCTATGTTGAAATAGTCTTATCAAGACCTCTTCGCTTTTCACTAAGGGATACAGGATGCCACAAAAGGCCTTGAGATGAGCCCTCGGGCATGAGTCTCCTTCATATGCAGGTAAAGCCGGTATCTTGAACTTCTCGGGTAGCTTAGTGTCGGGGAACGGGTATAGATCTTCGATTTTGGCCGAGAGTAGGCCCTCCCCTTGGTGTTGTCGAATTCGCTCTTCCATTTCTTTTAATTGGTTTTGGAGTTGATTCTTGAGGTTTTGGATTTCATTACGGCCTTGTTCTAAGACCAACTCCCCTTCTTTATAGTGATCATTCCGAGATTTATGGGAGGATGGTTGAGGTCCACCATCTTGCTCCGAATTCGGGTTTTATGAACAAAATGGTGGTGTAACCGTGTTTTGTCTGCCTATTAAAGGTTGTCACATGTTTGACAGGACTTCCTCTAGCTTTTGCATCCTCTTGTTGATCGCCGCCATGTAGGCTTCAATGGACTACTTAAACTGGTGATCCCGATCTTCGTGGTGTGAGGATTGTTTGGACTCTATCCTAGCTGCTCTTGATCTGGTAATTACGGGGCTTCGATCCACGGTTGATTTGCTTTACCCCCAAGCTATGGTGAAAAACCTGAACAATCAATAAAAGAGATTAGTACTTGTGAGCAAATAATCAAGGAGATCAACTTTTGGATGGATGCTTGGAGGTTCAAGTCCTTTTGTATTCTTTGTAAATTTTAGGTGTTTTAAGTTCTATGCGTGAGATTGTTCAAGGTCCACGGGTTCGGGTTTGCCTGAGGTGCTTCTGAAAAAATGACCAGTTCGCTTGAAATGTTTCTGGAAAAAAGACCAGTTCTCTTGAAGCGTGTCTGGAAGAGTGACCAGTTCGCTTGAAGAGTTTCTGGAGGAAAGACCAGTCCGCTTGAAGCATTTCTGGAAGTGTGCCCAGAAAACACTTAGGTTATGAAAAAGAAGTGATTTTTATGACGGATTTTTACTTAGCGTTAATCAGTTTCATTCTTGCTGGAAGTTGTTCCTTTTGGCTCGTTTTAGGTGCCTTGACAGTCACAAGGCGGTATCCAATAGTTCTTCACGAGTTCTTTCCAGGTTGGGAGTTGGACGCCTTTGGACCTAAAAACTTTTCAGGTTTCTGCGCGATTTGGGCAGAAACTTCAGAAACTTGCTGCCGGGAGACGAGATTTCCTCTGCAACTTGCTGTCCAGCTTGGGAAGAGCTCTGATCTCCAGATTTTGACCCCCTTGCGCCGATGTAGACCTGCAACGCTGTCCCCAGCGGAGTCGCTAAGCTGTAGAACCCGCCGCGAGCGCTACGATGGGCTCGGAAGGTTTTCCCATGCCTTGGAAGTTTGGGTCGTGTTGAAAAGCAACATGGGCTTAGATTTCTTGCATTCACATGAGGTAAAACGCATTTGGCTTCACATCTTTCAGAAAAGTTCGCGTATGGGTGTTTTCTTGCGGGTTTAGCAGCATAATGGCTAAGACGAGGCTTTCCGTACACGGGCCGACAAATTCGGCAGCATAATGGCAACGTATTATGCAAGAATCCGCGAACCCGCGTGCACCCACCTTGCCGAGGCGTTAACTCAAACACACAAAAAATAAAGAAAAACAGAGTCGCCACTGATCTTTAAAAGGAGATCAGTCCGTATTTGAAGAAATAAGGCACTAATAATACAGAGTATGGGTTCCAACCTTCTAGTTGAAGCAAATATGGAGAAATCTGCCAACCCGAGGCGGTTTACACTGCGTAAAAGGGGGGAAATAAAAAGATTTGAGAGAACGAGAAAGATGGAAAGGGGAAACGTGGAAAAGAAGCGCGTTGCTTAGAAAGCGTGAAAAGCCGGGACGCCAGGGTGTTGCTGCAGACTCCCGTCCTTCCCTCTGGGATGTCTCTCCAAGTGTGCCCCAAATGAGAGGGGTGCCTTTCCTTTTTATAGATATTGGAGTGGGCTTTTGGGCTCTCTTGAAGTCATGGACTTGGGCTTGAGATGAGATCATGGGTTTTGGGCTACTTGGAGTCATGGACTTAGTCCATGGGCTTGGACTTGAGTTGGGGATCATGGGCCTTGGGCCATTTGAAGGCTTGGACTTGATCCACATACTTGAGCTTGGGTTGAGATCGTGGGCCTTGGGCCATTTAAAGGATTTTGGACTTGGTCCATATGCTTGGGTTTGGTGAACTTGAGCTTGGCTAAGCCCGTTGTTGTTGGGCTGGCTGTTGTGAAAGCCCAAAGTAGTAGAGAAGCCTACTTCCGAGGCTTAGTGGGCTTAGAGCTTGGCTAAACCCGTTTGTTGCGTTTGGTGGGCTGTTTTGTGGAGCCCGTTGGGGATCTAGTTTGTTGAAAAAGCCTGCTTCGAGGCTTGGTGGAGCTTTGCTCCCGTGACTGAGTTTGGAAAACGCCTGTTTAGTCTTGCTTGGACTTCTTTTTGCCTTGAGTTTGCATGGACTTGAAATTTATTTTACTTGTTCATCTTTGGGCCCAATAGTGGAGTGTCAATAATAATATTATTGTTTCATAGAATTTTTCTTAATTTACACCAACATATTTACTTTCAAGTAAATGTGGCTTGCGAGTATATTTAATTTGAATACAACTTAATCTTTAAGCAAAACAAATAATATTAAATACAATGAATGAATTAAATTTTATATTAATAATCAATATATAAAAAGTGAATGGATTACTTGAACTATTTTTATATAATCTGGTTATATAAAAGTAAAGCACATTGAACTGAATTGTGTGACTTCCGAAAGTCTACCAATATCGAAAGTTCCAAAATATTCTCAAGTGTCAACAACAAATCATAATGATTTTCTTTTCTTAAAAAAATAGAAGTTATGATATATCGTATATTAGCTTACCGTACAATATTTAATCTTTTTATTTTTCTTCATAAACATGTTTCCTTAAGTATATTTAATTCATATACTAAGTTTTGTCATTTTATAATACCTTTACGTTTTTATTTTTTATTTTTAAAAATCGGGCATATGAGTCATTTGTCATCTCTTTAAAAACATGATTTTTAAAAATAAAAAATAAATACATAAAGGTATTATAAAATGGCAAAACTTATTATATGAATAAAATACATTTTAGAAAACATGTTTATGAAGAAAAAAATAAATTTTTTTTGCATATTATACCGTAAGCTAATATACAATATATTGTATATTGTCATAACATAAAAAATAAAGAAAAAAACAAAAAGCAAGTAAAGAGCCAAGGAAAGACAAGACAGAGTGGGCCAGGGAAACAAAGTAAAATGATTAGCACTGCAATAATGTAAGATCTATACAAGAGACAACAAACAACAAAGGGGGGGTGTGGAAATCAAATGAGATGACTACTGTCAGTCCCTTCTGGAAATCTGAATGTATCTGCTGCACCAAACTTCCTCTTTTCTTCATAGTCTTCCCTGGAGTCTTCATCACTGTCCCATTCTTCTTCGTCTTGCTGGCTACTGGCTGATGAGTTCAAAACAACATCCTTGACGCTCTTAGACCTGCAGCCTGGCATAGCAAGTACCGTGACCTGACTACGGTGAGAGATCTCAACCACAGTGGTTTCGTCGTTGGAAGGGAGAGGTTGTTTCCATGGCTCTCCATCAAGTCTCATGTAAGTATGGTCAGCCGCACCCTTGCGAAACACGAAGCGGATTCCATGTGCCTGAATGGAGAATTTATTTCACTTAGACAATTATCCATTAGAAGATGAAGTTTATATCTATTTTGATTTCCATGTGGATATGTGGTTTCAGGACTGAAAGAAATACTTCGTTGTATCATCTGAAACCGGAAATAAGGATTATGCTCAACAATGAAGCCACTTTGATTGCAACTACACACATCCACAACTTGCATTTTCATGTTCCTGCACCATGCTCAACACCACAAATAATTTCTCTCTAGGCTTATCACTTCTCTTCTTCCTAGTTAAAATGCAAGTTATTATTTACCTGAGCCAGACGGGTTCCATGACCTTTAGGAGAAAGCAAAACAAGCCCATGCCATCCATCTTTAAAGCCCACAATCTCGAGAAGCCCATCATCCACAAATGGTGCTGTCAACTTTCTCTGCCAAAATGGAGTTGGATGTTATTTTCAAGGAACAGGAACAAGAACATGAACATAGCAGAAACTCACTTCTTGTGCTTTCTTCTTGCTTGGTGTTCCCCATGGATTCAACCCGCCAGAAAAGCTGGGTAGGTTAAGACAGACAATCGACCTAATACTGCAGAAGTGAGCAAAAGGTTAGGAGGATGATCCTAAAGTGCAAACAAAACATCGAGTGGCCTACTGTCATATTCAGTCAGAAAATCATTGAAGAGTGAAGGAATAATGAGAAAATCATTAGATTCACTTGTCACACACAAAGAAAGCACAACATAAATACACTTTAGGCACTGGTGAATCACCAGAACGAGTACATGTTTTTACACTGTAATGGTCTTTTTGTTGTGAAAATTTGCATGTTTATTCACTAATGACAATAGAAAGCACAACAACTGGGCAGAATAGTGGATGTTAGCATGTACCTACGAGGTATGTCAAGGTCCTTCCAAGTACCTTGCTTCTGCATGATCATGACCTTCGCAAGCTGTGCAATGTTCCTACAGTGAAGACAAATACTCAACAACAAATACCATTCAGCAAATCACTAAAGGACAAATAACGAGTTTCAATTTTTCTTGACGGCAAAGTACGTTGATACTGGCTTGAATTTTTTTTCTTTTGTATATTCCTACTTTGATACAGGCCTGCTTAGATGCAAGCCCGTGAAGAGGTGCTGGTGTTAAACATGTTACTTCTTATTCCAAATAGAAAGGATAGCAATGAAACCATGATATTCAACAACTAAATCTCATGCACTAGGCTTACGCTCTTGCATATTTCATAGCCAAATTCACCTCATTGGTGGATGTTTTGGTCCAACTTGTGCTCGTCTCTCAGGTTTCAAAAATATACCTTTATGGAAAATATTATCTGCCAAGACCTCCTAGCTAGGGGTGGGAATCGGGGCGGGTCGACCCGTGACCCGCCCCGCCCGACCCTGTTTTAATACCGGGGCGGGTCGGGA
>JAXCLR010000081.1:664472-699243 GCA_035584095.1 Annona squamosa
AGGCAGCCGTGACTGACTAGGAAACTTCTATTGTAATTAAATAATTGATGAATGTGTTATGAATGTATAAAAAAAAGTTATCATTACCACATGTGGATTTAAATAGAAATGGTTTGATTATTTCATCCTTTCACAGGTTATAGTTATTATGTATGAATATAAAAAAAGGAAAAAAAAATTTCGGCTGCGTGACCAGAGCAACAATCCTGTTGACATTTACCAATCAGAAAGCGATCCTGGAGTAAGGCTCCCCAGCGCCCCGGTCGGGGGCGCCACAATTTCTTATGTTTGAATGACTATTTTATGCTGCCGTAACTTGTGTTGTGTGGGATTACCTTTACATATCATGCTTAATGCTTCTACAAGCTTGATCATCTTGTAAATTGAATGAATATCTAGATCTATACTTGGAAAAGTGTGGTTTAGATGAGATCCACATGTAAAGCATAGGTTTTCAGCTCTTTGTGGTGGTCGGATGTTAATATAGATAAAAATATACCTATTAACCCTGCATGATCACGCTTAGGTTATGTGCAAATCAACATTGTTTTACTTCATTACATGGGAATATGGCAATTTACTAAAACATAGTTAGGTTTATATGTGTTAGAAGACATATATAAATATAGATGAACCTATGTCAGTTATTCTCTACGCAACTAATTAATAAGAAACCGATTTAGCATAGTATTGAGTCAAGGGATTCATAACTCCCATCTATCTATTCATCTCCTTGAAAATCTCTATTGGTCCCTATCATTGGTAAATTTAGTTAATTTTCTTTACCATTGATAAAATTTCATTTAATGAACAATTCATAATTGGCAAGTGAAGTTGTATACTTGTGTTAAAACAAGCATTTAATTAGATATATAATGGACTTTCTTAACATTTGATATCCTAAACATAATAAATGTGGAATACTTACTTTTTTGTAGTCATTGATCATCTGTTCTAGATCATTCAAATGAAGTTTGGATGATTATTTAGACATTAGGTTTAAAGATAATCTATTGACATCAATGATGGAATGCATTTGATGTTATGATAAATTCATAATCTGATATTTTAGGAAAAATTCCTTTTATACCTATAATATTTGTATTTGATTCCTAATATACCTATAATATTTCAAGAATTTGTCTTATATTCATAACATTTCATATTAAATTCCTACCATACTCATACAAGCAAATAAACCACGATTTACCCTGTTGAAAAAATGATATTGCCCTTCAAAATTTTTACTAATTGAAAAGATTTAGCCGTATATTTGAATCAATTGATGTCACATATTAATGATTTGCAAACATTAACTCGGTCATATTAGGATTTAAATCATTTCAATTAAGAAATTATGGAGGGGCAAAATATGCAAACTCAACAAGTAAAAATTACAAATCAAGTTTTATCCAATTTTATATGGTAAATAACTAATTTTGAGATTATTAAGGAAATTAATAATTTTGTTTTATGATTGAAGTAAGAATACTGAATCATATTAAAATTAACAACTAATTATAGTGTAGAATAATAGTTAGACTGGTTGAATCCACAAAGAGGCAATGAAAGTTGAATTATTTTAAAAAATTTATTAAACTAAATGTCTAAAATAAAATTACAGCTAAGAATTAAAATGCAATAAAAATAACCGTAAATAAAATCTAACTAAAAAATAAAAATATATATAATTAATAAATCAAAAGAAAACAAATCTAGATGACTTACACGATGAAGATGTCTCTCCTCTAAAGCTTCTCCAAACCTGTGAGCTTGGAAGCTGAAGTTCGAAAGAAAATTGGATGCCCTAGAGCTTTGCTTATACTCCATTTTATAAGGGTGAAAACCATAGAGAGCAAGTGGGAGAGAGAGCAAATTATGAGCATTATGAATTGTTTTGCACATATTGAACGAACAAGATGATTTGCTCATCGATTGAAGTGTGAAGATGCAAGTGCAGTCTTCAAATCCTGCTTGTGATGTCCGCCAAAACCTATTTGAAGTTGGTCGTGCAGTAAGACTTGAGATGGACAACTTTAAATTAAGCTAAGATATGATTGGATTAGATGGTGTAGATGCTTTTCTTCATTGCTTTCAGTTGGAATTAGCATAGTTGCTACTTCCTTTGGATGGATTGACTAGAAGGCCTGATTGCTGCTCTTTTGGGTGACAAAATTATGGTCAGATTCATGCATCCGCAGCTTGGATTAGAAATGAAAAACTGGGTTGGTACTTGAGGTCATGGATGGATGGATGGATGAGATCCACAAGTCTTCCAGAAATAAAACAAGGGTGATGCTAATAGTGGCTGGAAATGCTACTTGGACGAAACGTAGAAGAGAAGTTATGGAGCACCAAATCCTGCAATCTACTGTTGCATTGCATTTTGTAAAAATAATGAATGAAAATAAATTGCATTTTCTGCCCTAATAATAATTCAGAGATAATTGTAAAAATCATTTAAATGAAAGGTTTTAATAGAAAAAGGTATTTTTACAAAATTACATGTGAAACCTTTATGAGATGCAATTTTATAATGTTGAAAGGGTGACAAATTATAAAAAATATGTACACAAATACATAATTGTTGCACCCCCACAACCTGAATATTGATAGTACCTTAGCAATGGAAGAATAATCTTTCAGCTTTTTCTTTCTTTCATTTTTTTCTTCTTTTTTCTTGTTTTTTTTTTCAAATTGAAAACAAATAGTAAAGAAATGAAAAACCTAGAGTGAAGGTGCAGAAGATATTGTGTTGCCTCCCAACAAGTGCTAAGTTTACCATCTTTTGTCAAGTCAATTTAGATCATTTAATCTTTATTCTCAGAAAAACCTTATCATGATATAGGCTATTTGCTTCTTCAAGTTGATAATATTGAATTGTAACTCTTTTATGATATCCAACATAAAATTTTCTCCTCATTCCAAGTGATTTGAAATAATTGAACTGACATTTATTGAGAAAATGTGGCACCCAAACCGGGTTGCCTAGAAGCCTTACTCCGGGACCCTTTTTGATTAGTAAACGTGACTTAGGATTGTTGCCTTAATCACGCGATGAGTTCTTAATTGGATCTCATAAAAAAAAATTTTCTTTTCCTTTATCACATAACATCATATCATCATATGTAAATATATTCTTGGCATTCTTTTTTTTTTTTGCAAAATATTATTTATAACATTCTAACTTGTGTTTCTACAACGCAAGTTTCTTATCGTTTCATACATATGACTTCTAAAAATTTTCTAATATCATACAACCAACATGTAATCACTCTTTCTTCATATCATCCTTTCCTTTTCCATCATGTCATGTCATGTACCTGTCTATGGTTTGAAAAGCAAAATGTGAGTCGAAACTCAATAAGTAAGCATTTTGTTATTTTAAATGTATTTCTCTCTTTCGATAGCAGACACTTAACAAGTGATCACTATCATTCAGAGGAAACCTTTCAATAAAACTTTTCATAAAACATACGCTTGCTTATTTAACATGTAAACCTCTTTTTCATTGACATAAAAATGTTTTTCATAAATCTTCTTTTCTCCAGGGACATTCTCATATCCTTAAAACATTTTACATGAAATCTTTTCAAAACAAGCATATGCATCATGCATTACGTTTCTGTCCGTCTGGTAGGTGACACTTACTAAGTGATCACTCTTTCCTCCTTAAAAGAGAAACCCTTTGATTAGATAGCCCGCTAGCTAGGCAGCTATCCGTTCCTTCTCCCGCTAGCTAGATAGACCACTGTCATTGTCCTTTTCTGAAAACTTGATGTTAGTGTGCTTTCATAAAACTAATACAAACCTTAGTCTGTATCCCTTTCTAACTTGAAAAATGGGCACAACCCAAGTTAACAAGTTCTATACTTACAAATATTTTGTAAGAATGACCAATCTTAAAATACATTTGGAAATATTTATACAACATTTTTATAAATCATTTGAAATATTTGAAGATAGCATTTGAGCAACAATATTTTCAAAACATTGCTAAGATGGTTTTAAATAATTTTTAAACGATAAAACAATTTTGAAACCATTTTATATTTTGAAAACAAAAGACTTCTTGAAATATTTTTCTTCCCATTTATAGGTTTTAATGAACAAAGGATATATAAACATCATTTTCTCGTTTAGTATCATATATATTGTCCACATGACATATTGTTTATTTTTATAAAGATAAGCTTACATCATCCTTTGATCATTATCGTTACTCAAATTATTTTGTACAATCGATTTTTTAGTTGGCCTTTTTTAAAATCTCCTTCTCAAAATATTCAGTAATTTATTTCAAATTCATTTAATAAAATCAAATATTATTAATCAAAGTTTTCTTTTCTCCATCATGATGCAACCATTTTCACATTTCTCCATACTTTTATAAGGGTTTGCTTACAATGAAGCAATTCCAACATATTCCAAGGTTGCAACATAACATCATATAAAATTACATTTTAAAAAGGTTTGTTTGCTTAACTTTCTGTCTCACTTATCTCTTTGCCTTTGCCCATACATATAACAATGACATAACATTCATATATTTTTTTTTGCTTGCATTCAACTCAAATTTCTAACTCATTTTCATTATCATTCACAACCTACTTGAATTTCAAGTCGGGTTACATGCACATCATAGCTTATGCATTATACTATTCATTTCACCATATTTTTAATACCCATTTTTAAGGTATCATTCCCATATACCATGACACATTCATTAGTCATTCATTTGACATCATATAGAAGTTTATTACTTTCACTTATTATTTTTCATATATTTTTCACATTTCGCACATTATGCTCGTTCTTAAGCACTTAGTTGATGTCTTAATCCTTAAATATTAATCTCAAATTTTCTTCAAAATCACGTTGTTCACTGTTCAAAATCACTGTTCATATCTACTGTAGTAGACAACTGTAGCAGGTTACTGTTCACAGCGTTGAAAGTTACTATTCATGAGTTCCAAAAATTAACATTTTCTTCAAAAATAAAAAATATCATAACATAGCTCTTAGTTAGTATATCATGGAAAAATTTATGAATTTTGAATTTATCATCATTTACTTGGCTAATTAAATCTTTTTTTTCATATACTAAAATTTATTATAATTTTACTTGAGCATAATCCTTAAATCCAAAAATTATGAAATCAATATATCATCATTCCAACATTATAACTATCATAAACATTCATCTCAAATCATCATTTAGCAATATTGGAGCATTATTCACTCATTTTATATATGATCTTCCTGAATGCTCTATTTGCCCTCCAAATTTTTGATGTTTTGGTATAATTCCAATTAAGCAGCATAACTATATTTATTTTTTTATACTTAGGCATTATCTAAGCAAGGTTTTACCCTACTTAATATCCAAAAGAAAGTTGGGAATAATCCTCTTACCTGAAATGAAGATATCCTTCCTCCTTTCTCACTTTCTCTCTCTAACTTTCTTTCCTTCCTCTCTAAGGCTAAAAAATGAATTTGGGAGGTGGAAGTGCTTGAATTTTTCAAGCTTAAGCTTGGTTGGGTGTGCCTTGGACGTTCCCATGCACCCCTATTTATAGTTTTGTATTTTTCATAAAATTATAATTTACCCCTTGCTCAAGGTATTTAATTCTAAATATTTTTTTCTAATTTTTGTGAAATGTGTGGAGCAATGTGCAGCCACCCTACACAGCAGCTCACTCCCCCTAGCAGCCCCTATTTATTAATGATTTTTTATTTATTAAAATTAATTATTTTAAGCTAATTAAATCTCAACCGTTGATTCTTGATGAGGATGATTTTAGGCCATTGGATTTTGTCCCTAAAAGTCCTCCTCCTTGAACACCCCTTCCCCCCTTGGAGTTTGTGCATTTAATTTTTTATTATTTAATTAATTAAGTTTAATTAAAAGTCAAACCTAATTTAATGAAAAAGAAAATTTGCTTTTTGATCCTCAAATGACATTAAATCTTGACCCTTAATCCAATATTTTTGATAGATCTTGGATCACTCATCATGTTCATTATAAGATTTTGGTCATCCATAAAAAATTTCACCTCAGTCTGACGTCCAGATTGCAAATTATAAATTTTTCTTCATTTTTCTTCAAAACCATCCTTAAATCCAAAAATTATTAAAAAATTCAAAAAGCATCACTATTCCTCTTTTCTCTTTTAGTGGGAATCTTTCTTTTTCGTCTTTTATGATTAAGTTAATCCAAAGTGATTAACTTAATATATTCCTTAATCCCACGTTTACTATTCATCCGAATTAACATTCTATAATTAGCTATTTAATCCTTTAATTTCACATATTGCAAAATTATCATGAATATATTTCATATAAAAATTAATACATTACCTAGGATTTATAACCTTAAGGTTTCATACATTGTCCTAAAATCGGGATTTCACAGATCAGTGGTTAAATCCCTTGTTCCAACAACTGTGGACTGTTCCTTCATAGACACCATGGAATTAGTGTAGGCAATAAGAATGAGGTTGTTGTCCCCCTGCGTCTCCATCGCCTCCATTTGCCCTAGCTCAGATGTTGGCACTTTTTGCACTACATGTAATAAGGTGGGTGACCTCTATATTGCTATGACGAAAAGAACCAATGCATCTTAAATGGCTCAAGCAACCATTTTTGGAATGGTCCACTTAAAATCAACGATTTTATAGCATAGTTCTCATTGCAACACCTATATCCTCTGCCCGATTGGTGAGTTATTGATGCAACTCCTTTAAAGAGCTCTCCAAACCCTTTTAATGTGTTGACCCATTTTAATTGCTTTGTCTTTGTTTTTCTATTCTAGGCAACGGATTCTTGCCTTGAGCACTTCATCTGCTTCACATGAAGTCACATTCGGTTTTAGCATTGTAGCATTGCCACCTAACAAGCCTCTAAGATTCTGTTGTGCAGAATGTGATAGGTGGTCTAGCTTTCTTGGCAATAAGAAAAACCTTACTTTCTGCTGCGTCTCTCGACAAATGGTTGATGATCTCCAAGATGATGATGTAAATGGATCTGGATCAAGATTCGTTGCCTATGACGAGCAATAGCCCTATTCGTGCTTCTTCGCTGCTGTTGACCACACCATGATGGATCCTCAAGGAGTCATTTCTTCCCACGTGAACAAATTCCTCGTCAAGGACAGATCATGGTGACGAAATTGATCGCTCGGATCATCCAATCGAATGTCAGCTTGCCTTGTCACAGGCTTCGTTTGGTATGCGTATGAGTAACCAAAGTATGCCGGAGTTATCTCAGTGTAAAAATTAGAGAGTTGACAGTCCCATGACAATCTCTCCACGCCTTGTGGATCTTGAGTGCTCTAATACGTTTGATATGATCCAACCATTCTATCTCAAATGCATTGCAAAAACTCTAAGAATTTCATTCAAAAAATTGATGAATTACAAGGACCGGAATTCAAGAACCCCATTACAAGAAAAAATGAAATTAAGATATTATATTCTACTCTTAACTACAAATCACAACTAGAAAGACACTCAAAACAATCCCCTCTTCAATCGATGACATCTTCTCTATTTATAAGCCCTAACCTCTCACCCAGGCCTACCAAGCTCACTAGCATCAATATCTCACATGTGTGTTACTATCATAGTACATCCCTATCATATTACAAAAGGGACCAAGCTCGGATATGCAAGTGCTGGTGCTTGAATTTACTTGGATAGCATGTTGAAACTTGAAAATGGGTCAGTTCTATTTTATCACAAAAGCGCTCACTGAAAGTTTGGAAACTTAATTCCCAATTTTCCTTCATATAATTAAGATGCGCTTCAAGTAACTAATGAGCGTAGAACTTTCCACAAGAGCTAAGCTCTCAGGCTTGATTTGGCTACATGATGATCTACACTTGTTGCTTTTGAAAACGTTGTTTAGATATATAAGTGATATTGGATGGATTCTTATGCACAAAATAACCCTTCAAAGAAATTTCAGATGAGGCAATTTAAAACTACTTTTTTTTCCTAGGATGGCTTCGCTCGTTGTTAATACTTCAATAAAAAAAAAGTTAAATTAATAAACAAGATAGAATGCGTGATTAAAAGTAACAATATTATGGTGTATGCAAAATAATTATACATATTATTTATTACATCAAGGATGAATTTTCGTCTCAATTTTCATCCATTGTAAAATGTACCATTGAAAATTTTGACACTGATGATGCAGTGATTCTGACTTTTCTTCAAGCTCCGACAAACCTCTCTGCCCAATCAGAGGATAGATTTGTGGTTTAGTTCGATCTACGGCAGCCAACGCAGATGGCGCAATCGCTCATGAGTTTTGTCCATTTTAAATCAGGAAACTTTTCGATTTAAAATTAATTAATTTTTTAAATCATTTCTTAACTGTTCGCTTCTTGTACAGCTACTATATTTTTCAATTATTTTTACAAAATTATTCATATATCTAATATAGATTTTTCAATTTTATTTCCTTTGCTCTTAATTATTAATCCTCATCATATAACAACATTTTTTGACATTCCAAAATTTCATCAAAAATTTATTACTTTCCAAAAACGCTCTAAAGAGAAAAATTGGCAAACGTATTGTGTTTCAGCGCCCATCGATTATCGAACATAGAGCAGCAGCCTTAACTTCTGTTGAAGCCGAGTTGCCAACAAAATTAAAAAGGAGTAAAGAAGGTCGGTCGGTCGGTCGAATAAAAGATCTGAACACAGAAGTGGTTAAATGTCTTTCTATAAAGTTCAGCTCCGAAGGTGGAATTCATTTTTATACTACATATTGAAGCTCTAAAAAAAATGTTCAAAAAGATCTTTTCCGACCGATCCCGCAGCATCCGACCACACCATCGAGAGTCGTTGGATGCTGCGGGTATGTTGAAGAAGGCTTAAGCATTAAGAAACAAGGATATGTATGTAGATTAGCAACCTTATTTGAATCCAGATAGAAACCTAATGAATTCCTAGGCGTAAAAAATTCGCATGGAAGATAATGAAAGACTCGACTGCCTGATTTGCTATCATCTCTGGCGTCTCTTTTATTCCACCTGTTGCACTTCCTCACTGCAGTTAAACATCGAGACCATTACGCATTTAATTATGTCTGCATGCATTTTCCATAAGAAACAAAATTATGTCCGCATTATTTGAAAGCTACCCAGAGCTAATTAATTAATGTCAAGGAGGGGTGCGCTCAAATTAGACAGCTCGATCAGCACCGGACAGTCGTCTCGTTAATCAATTACGAAAGCGTGGATACACGTGCATTGATTTTCAAAAACAAAAATAAAATACTTTTGAATTTATTAAACTGTACAAAAGAGATCCAAGTGAAAGTGCGTGGTCAGGTGACGCCGATCCTACCATGATTTTCTTCTCGTCCTGCCTCACCGGAAAAAATAGTCTTTTCTTCTGTCACACAAAGATTCAGAAAAGCAATTATTGGGCGTGACCCACAAAACACACATATCTAGAGAAGTGACCATTAGTTCGGTTTTATGGGCTTGTGCGTGATTAGTAGTATCAGAGTAGCTCCCTCTCCAGTAGATGTGGTTCGGAGAATTTAACCAGTGAAAGTCATGTCTACAGGCAGAAGCCCAGAGTTAGGTTGTAGTTCGATGACGAACCAGGCGGAAGCTGGTAGGCTTGTAATAGCCTAGAATCGAATCCCACATCAAAAAGGGAAGAAAAGTTCTTGATAGTTTATAAGTGAGTCTTAAGTTCAATATGGTGTGACACATTTTAAAATTATGTGGCTAAGCTGCCAAGCCAGAGCGGACAATATCACACTGTTAGACCTATAGCCTACCGGCCCAATAGATATTTTTGGAGTTTATATGCTCAGTACATCAAGCCTAATGTAGGCTTTTCTGAGCGTGTGCGTGACACCACCTGAAAAAAAGAGCCTTTGGATGAGATAGGTTCGTTCTCGCTCCTCGTTTGCTGACGTGGGCGGTGGACCTGCTTATCTATCACAGCACAGCACTGCACTGTGACTGTGACTGTGACTTCCATTGCAAAAGCAAAGCCGGTGCATAATTTACTGCGAGATGGCCCAGCCTAGGGATGCAACTGGGTTGGGTTTAAGCCTCAACCTATCAACCCAACCCACTTTAAATCAGGTGGGTTTTAACTTAGTAGGTTGGGCTCAACACACCTTTGGACAAGTTGGGTTTACTTCAGTCCATTTCAACGCAATTTAGGATGATTACGACGACCCTCTGCTGACCCTCATAAAGTTAGGTTGCCATTAGATTGATGCTTCTGCTGTATTTTTTCGAGTGATACTTGTGAAAAGGCGAAACAACTTTAGAATCAACTCCAATTCGATCACGCTATAGTTCGAAAGTTTATTTTTAAATCATTTCGATGGAACGAGGATGAGATCAAATCATTTATTTTTAAAAATAAGTTTTCATTTTTAAAGAAGAATGTGCTATTAGCCCAAGGTTAAGTAAATTCCTTATTTAGCCCACCTTAAAAAACTCATTTACAATATTTTTTTATTTTTTTCTTTATACGCTTGTTTATCTAATTGTATTTAACATGTAAATCAAGTTTTACTATTTTTGGATATGTATATATATTTTACACTTGTTTATCTAAGTATATTTAACATAGAAATCAAGTTTAACTATTGTTGGATATGTGTATATATTTTTTTATCTAAGTGTATTTAACATGTAAATCAAGTTTTATTATTTTTGAATATTTGTATAAAAAATACGTACACATATCCAAAAATAGTAAAACTTAGTTTATATTTTAAATATACTTAGATAAACAAGTGTATAAAGAAAAAAATAAAAAAATTATAAATGAATTTTTTAAAGAAGGTTAAGTAAGACATTTACTTAATCCAGACTAACAGCATCATTCTTCTTCTTAAAAACTAACAAACAACTTTTTGCATTGTAAATATATCTTTTCTTGATTCTCTCGTAACTTTCTCGCTTCTAAAATACATAAATACTTTTTTTCATTTCATGTTCTTGTCTCATCCTAATCACATCTGAGTTATAGAAAAGCCTTCAAGGAAACACAGGGAAAAACAAGCGTAATGGGTAGAATATATGTTCTTATTTATAGCTACGCTTCGCCTGCTTTTTAAGGCTGGGTTGGGTGCCTTGGCAAAATGTTGCCCGCTGCCAAATTGCATTTGGGCCTATCAAAAAAATTAATGGGATTCCAACTGGATATTCTTCTTTTAAACACAAAATAAAAATAAATACAATTTTTCATAATTTGATGAATTTGGTCAATTGATAAACTAATTTCACAAGCACCTAAGTTTGATGGGAACCGGTAAATTTGTATATATGGGTGTGCCAAGCACACTTGCTTTGCTAGTCCATTGAGGCAAGGGTACCCATTTTGCCTTTGACCAACGACAACCCGTAGGATATTCTAAAATGATTTATTTAATTTATAATTCAAATGGTATACTTCCAAAAACCACATATGTTATGTAAGCATAAATTAATCAAAAATATAACAAATAACTAAATTTAAGGGGTTGAGCAATAAAAAATTAAAAACTCTGATCTTAGCCGTTAAATATTTTCTTATTCTACTAATTAAATTATTATGAAAACTCTGTAATTGTTAATTTAATTAAATGAAACATTAGTAAAGTACTTCCACAACTGCACATTTTGTATTAGTTTAAAGGAGAATGTTTTAATGCAATCCGGCTAGAACTTCCATTTTTTTATAGAACTCTGAACTAGGTGTATTTAATATATAGATAGAATTTTATTATTTTTGAAAATGTGTATATATATATTTATTTTATTTTTTAAAATAGAGGGATTTTAGTACTTTTAAATGACCGAAGTACCCTTATTTTCAAAAATAAAAAATATATATACAAATTTTCAAAAATAATAAGACCTAATACATGAGGTCAAACACACTTAATTAAGAGTTTTATAAAAAAAATCAAAAAATATTAAAAAATAAAATTTCTAGCCAGATGCATCCATTGCATTGAAACGAGACCCCAGTTTAAATGAAAAACCATTTATGCGACTGAACATATTTCTGATTTTACTTAAGACAAACAAACAGAAAATCAATCTGATTATAGTGAAAGTTGGGTTGGAAGTGGTTATTTTATTGGCGTAGTTTTTTTGATGATGATGATGATGATGATGATTATTGGCGTAGTTTTTAGAAGTTGGGTTCGGTTGGTTTTAGCAAGGAGTGGATTTAGGTTGGGCGGAAAGATGTAGATTGGGTTGGGTTGGTTTAATGACAACCCAACCCACTTGCACCCTTATGCCCAGCCCACAAAGGCCTACCTCGCCCAAATCTGCCTCATCCCCATTGACAGAGCTGGATCGTGGAATCTGCCACTGCCATCTTCCCGGCCTCTGTTCTTGTTCCCGGGGTGGTAAGTATGTCAGCTCCTCACAGATAACTAGCATACATATTGCAATAGTCGTCACTAGTGTATTTATTCCAGCGATCGACGGCTGGGAACAAATCCCCTGCCAGTCTTGAATTTCCTGAAATTTTCAACTAAGGACATCTGGACATGTCTTGCTCTCTTGCCCAGCATTTCGACTTGTTTCCAAATTTGCACTATCATCATGTTATGAAAGTTCATTCAGGTTATTATTATTTTTTCTTACGCATATTTGCTTTTACAGAAAGCTACTGTTTCTAATATTTTTTTTTTACTAAAACAGGTTGTAGGAGTTGATTTTTTTTCTGGGATTCTGAAACTGTTCCAAACATGGCCCAGGTGGGAAAGCAGTCCGGCCAAGCACGCACAGACGACGGTCAGTCACATGAATCTTAAATGCTCTTCAATTCACTTGGAAGTTAGGATCCAATCAACTAGTGTCAAGCTTAATCTGCTTCTGGCGCGTGGCCAAAAGAGCATGACACATGACATGACTCAGAGACCAGCTTGGAACTGTCTCGAAGCAAAAGTTAGTATTTAAAACATGCATGCATGCGTCTTCCTTCCTCCCTTTCTTCCTTTCTATTTGGGCTGTGATATTCTATTATGTTTCCATTATTGTGCCTTCTTTGTCTATTTCTGGTGAATAACAACTCCATGACGACACTGAATAATAAATTAGATCACGTACAATATAAAAAAGGGCTACTTGTAGGCTTCTCCAAGTCATGAAAGATATCGAATCCATAACAAATCCTAAATAATGGGATCAGTACCCGTTTAAGTAAGGTTTGTCTACTGGCTGGTAATTAAATTCCACTCAGAATTCTATGTTTGTTGGGAGCACTCCGGGAATGATACCTTACACATGGACTAATAATATAGCAAGTCTACCTAATATTGCATAAATATGGTCAACTTGAGGATGCAAGCTCGTGCTTTGAGGCATGTCATTCACAAGCAAGAGCTACGTTGCTGCCATATCATTTCCCAAACGAGAATACGACATAGCCACGTATAGTACTCAAATATGATATCCTTAATATATATCTATATATAACAAAGAGACTAAGAGGGAAGCAAATGAAATTAACATTGTCGCCCTCATGCCAAACATGGAGACACATCCCGAGTATTATCTGTATTGATATATCTATATATGAAACCTACCGGAATTATATGGCCATAGAAACTTTAGTCTATCTGAAATAGTGATAGATTAATTGGGAAGGATTATGCATGGACTAATTACGTATGGAAATATGGGGTATTCGTCCGCGTTACAGCTGGACACAAGTTCAAAATGTGGGAGCACCAAACGGTGTCATCCACTATAATTAATGCAGGGTATAGCATAGGCACTATGCCACCTATCTTAATTGGTTGAATTTTTTTTTTTCATTTTGGGTTCCGTTATTTTCCTTGGGACTGCGCATGCCCAATTTTTCATCCCATCCCAAAGTACTAACCGAATCAGTGGACTATATAGAAAAAGTATAAGGGCCCACCTGATCAGAAGGGTACCTAATGTTACTTCACTTCGTTTTGATATTGTCAAAGATTTTGTGGTTTTGAGTCTTGTCATTGCAAGTTCTCTGTATGGCTTTCCTGCATGCGTTAGACTAGACTGTTATATGTATAGCAAATGGTTTATATATTCAAAAAAATCATTTAAATTTATTATTTACATCAAACTATTTTATTACGTTGAATTTATATCATTTTTAGATAGGGCTCATACACATATCTAATTGGGATGAAAATTGGTATGATAATAAAATATATTATTCTAAATATAATGGGCGGAGTATATTACGATTTGATGATCATGTAGGGCCCATTTAAGCGACGCTGCACGTGAATATTTTTGTATATATATATATAAGCGGCGCCACTACATTGTAATTACAGTGCAGTGGCACTTAAACAGGCCTCACATGATGATTAAATTACAATCTACTCCACTTATTGTTTTTAGAATAATGTATTCTATTATCATATCAATTTTCATCCCAATCAGGTGTGTGTGTGTGGACCCCGTCTGAAAATGGTACAAATTCAATGCAATAAAATAGTTTGATGTAAATAACAACTTTAAAGTGAATTTTTTAACATGTAAACCGTTTGCTATAAAATTTATATATAAATAAATGATTATATAAAGTTTATTACATTTTAATTTATGTGAGGCCCATTTTTGGGCAAATGTAACGATATTCCAGTGCAATTGCGCTACACCGGAACAACCCTTATATATATAGGAGAGGATTCAGGTGCAACGATGCTGAAATGGGCCCCACGTGATGATCAAATTAAAATCTACTCCACTCATTGTATTTAGAATAATATATTCAATTACCATATCAATTTTCATCCCTATCGGATATATTTATGGATATCATCTGAAAATGGGGCAAAATCAATATAATAAAATAGTTTATTGTAAATGACGACTTTAATGTAGTCTTTTAAACATATAAACTATTTGCTATAAAATTTATATATAGATAAATGATAATATAAAATTTTATTATATTTTAATATATGTAGGGCTCGAAAATGGACAAATGTACAACCATTCTGATGCAGTAGTGTTGCACCGAAATAGCTCTCATATATATATATATCCGATCCTGTGCAGTCCGCTGTAAAGTGGACCCCACACATATTAGATTGTAATGAAATTTTATACACTCATTTATCCATATATAAATCATGCTTTAGACGGTTTAGATGTTGAAAAAACCATTTTAAACTTGATATTTACATTAAACTATTTTTTAAGTTAATTTTGCAACATTTTAAGATGGGGGCTACACACATGTTGGATTTGGATGAAAATTGGTATGCCAATAAAGTGAATAATTCTAAATATAATAGGTGGGTGAATTTTCTATTTATGATAAGGTGGGGCCCACAGTGCATGGACTGCACGGTGCAATCGCATGCACTGGATTATTTCCCATGTGTATATATATATATATATAATTTTTCGGTGCATGCGACTGCACGGTGTAGTCAATGAACTGTGGGCCTCACTTGATCATAAATGGAAAATCCACCCACTTATTGTATTTAGAATTGTTCACTTTATTAGTATATCAATTTTCAGTCGATTTTAACATGTGTATGGTCCTCATCTTAAAATAGTGAAAATTAATATAATGAAATAGTTTAACATAAATATTAAGTATAAAGTGGTATTTTCAATATCTAAAATATTTAAAATATAATTTTTATATGGATAAATGAATGTATATAGTTTCTTGTAACTTAAAATGTGTGAGGCCAATTTTACGGCAGACTGCACAATATTATCTACATATAATCAGATCTATATCTATATATATATATAATAATCAAGTGCATTCACACTATACTATAATTATGGTGCAATTCATGCACCGTGGGGCCCATTCGATCATGAATGAGAAATCGACTCCACCCATTATATTTAGAATTATTCACTTTATTAGCATACAATTTTCGCCAAAATCCAACATGTGTATATGTCTCATCTTAAAATTGTATAAAATCAATATAGTAAAATAATTTAAAATAAATATCAAGTTTAAAGTGGTATCTTTAATATTTAAACCATCTAAAGTATGATTTTTATATAAATAAATGATTATATAAAGTTTCATTACACTTTAATATGTATGAGGCCTATTTTACAATAGATTGCACCGTAATTACGGTGCAGTCCATCTACACGTGAATGGTTCTATCTTTCTATATATATCTTATCCTGTGTAGACGGATACTGTGCAGTCTTCTATAAAATGGGTCTCACACATATTAAATTGCAATGAAACTTTATATAATTATTTATCCATATAAAAATAATACTTTAGATGGTTTAGATGTTGAAAATACCAGTTTAAACTTAATATTTATGTTAAATTATTTTATTTCGTTGATTTTGTACAATTTTAAGATAGGAACCATGCACATGTTGAATTTGAATAAAAATTGGTATGTTAATAAAATGGACGATTCTAAATACAATGGGCATGGTGGATTTTTCATTCATGATCAAGTGGGGCCTGTAGTGTATTGACTATATGGTGCAGTCGCATGCATAAGAATATTTTATATATATATGTGTGTGTACATGGGATGAATTTGATCTTCTAGGTTTCTCAACATGCCGGACCTATGATGCATCTGTGGCAAGATTTGTGCCATTCATGTGATACGCACATCCAAGAATGTGACGGTGTGGCAGAGACGCAAACAGTAGTATATCATGACCAAATCCCGGCGATCGATCCTTTTAATTAGGTCATGAATGTAAAATGGTCTGCAGTGGGGGTCGACCTACCGTTGCATGTTCATGACCCTGTTCCTTTTTCACTTTCCAGCACCGACGTAAAGGTACCGCGGAAGAATCACTCTGTAAATTTTATGGTGTGCGTCACATCAATATTGTGTATCCGAACCATGGGACTCATTCAGAAATTTCAAGGTTATATATACACACACACACGTGTGTGTTACTCAAATTTGAAATTATTTGATTTATTGATCCAACTGAAATCACGCCAAATTAATAATCAACGGACTCAATAATAATCCAGTTCTAAGATATGGAAGTATAGATAGGTCAGATGGTGCAATGGATAATTCTAGTGTAATAATAAGGTAAGAAAGTTTTGCAAGCAATAGATTAACAGTCAAATGATTAGTTAAAAACACGGGTGGGGATAGTCTGAAAGGTAGAGTATATTATTAATATTTGACCATCCTTATATTGTAGGCGTAAGACAGGACGCGAGGGGGTGTGATCGCCACGTCCGATTGCAGGCATCTATCTTTTCACATGTGCGTCTGATCAACACTGCCAGCACTCATCAGTACAAAACCGGCCGCCTCATTTTTATGTTTTACATTAATCCCCAACAATCTCTGCAGTGGTCAATGCCACGTCGGTAAAGATCTAATGCACTGGTAAGTAATCTTAGAATTCAAAATTTTTTACTCTACTTAATTAGTAAGTGGTTAGATTATTAAAATAAATAGCTAGGTGGACCACCATATGTGATGGTTCCGGATCTAGAAAGCTATAATGACGCGTGCGAGATGAATAAAATTTCGGGGGGGACACGCGCGAGGAGGTTTTCATATGGTAATCTCGGTTACGATTGACCAAGGAGTCAGATAAGTAGGGGCCCTGTTGCATGAAAGTAGACAGACAGTTGGGCTGCCGCCAGGGGGGACGTGGCAAGCTGTAAGTGGCTGATGGACACTTCTCCCCGAGATGGGCCCCACACGATGTGGGTTGGAGACTGCTGTCATCCAGACACGTGTTGGTGGGATTTCTACGTAGTTGGATTTTTTTTCTTAAAAAAAAAAATAATAATAAAATTAAAATACGATTTTCTGAGGGCCTCGTTCAGTTCCTGCATGGCTTACGTACGTCCAGTGGTGTTTATTGTATTTCTAGAGCATTCTAAATTTATAAAATGCAGAGTCGATGGTCGGGTGAGGATAGAGATTAAAAGCGTGTTTTCTTTAATAGGGAATTATTTGATGCTCTGCCACGTATGATGGTCGATAATGAGGGAATAGAACTTTCTTCGCACTATACGTGGCATATACTAATTGAAATTGAATAAATAGATTTTCAATCGTGATATATACATACATATATATATATATATAAACCGTATTTTTCCTAGACATTTTATATATATAAAAAAAAACCTATATATAGGAAAGATGTATTTTACCAAGAATGTGGTTAGATGAACAGAAAATACACGTGTTCGGTTTTGTCATTCTACGTTAGAAGCTCGTTTACGAAAGATTACTGAGTCCTATTGCTGAAAATGATCATATAGGTTTCAAATTCTGCTGGATGTGATTAATCACCCTGTCCATGTTTCTAGAAAAGTTTGGTCCCCAACCCTGTTGCTAATTGTCCCCAAAAATTCAAGACAGTCCACATCAGAAGTTAAAAGGCATTTTAATGATTTTCTTCTTTTTGGCCCCATAAACAAGTTCAGCCTGTGTCACGCGAATTCAATCTAGCTGCAGCAAGTGATAATAACTTTCTTTTTTTCCGCCACATAAATATACTAAGCCTACGTCACGCGAATTCAATCGAGCTATAAGAAATAATAATAACTGAGGAAGCAGATTAGGGATCGCGTTGTGATGTCGCTAAAAAAGGTTATGCTTTTAGTGGTGAAAAAAAACTACTTTTTGCAACATTTCATATATTATTTTCAATAAAAATTTATTTTTAATGACTAATTATTTTTCGTTGCTATTTTTTCACATTAGCATAGTCCCATCATAGTGAGTATAATTTATATAATCTAAAATATTATATGTTATCTTGACTAGATTAATATAAAATGGTATCTAAATGTCGTTAAAATTATTTCATGTCATTTTTACGTGACAAATGTATGATTTCATAAATATTGCTTATTGAAGGTCGTTTTAATATATCATTCGTATGATTTTCATTGTAGGGGGTCAAAATTATATTTTAAATTCAATGGTGATTTAATTTTTTAAAAAACCAAAAATATTTTTTTCGCCGGTTTCCACCGAGTTTCCACAAGCAGAGCTTTGCGGAATTATGTTCAGGGATTAAGGGGTCTAAAAATTATACAGGAAAAAAAGAAAAAGAAAAATAAGATATCAAAAATGAAGAAAAATAACAAAAATGATATAATTTTTTAAAAATCATATTACAAGACAAGAAAATACTATTTTAAAAAGCAAATGAAAAATATATGAAGTTAAAATATTAATATTAATATTAGTATAAATGATAATGTTATATGAATAATTAAGAAGAATTCATATTGTAAGAAAAAGGTAAAAGTTGTGTTCTCTAATTTTACATATTTGTTACTAAGGGATAACTCCTCCAGCAGATCTTTTTTCTTTTCTTTTTTTCAACAAAATCTGCTACAAATTTTATTACTATTAATTCGTTGCTTATCCTTGTGGGCAACAAAGTGGCAACAATTTTGTTATCAAAATGGTCTTGGGTTGCAAATACAAGTCAAGTTTAAAATATCTTATTATTTTTTTCACTAATTGGGATTTTTAAGTGAATTACTAAATATACCGACAAGTTAAATTAAAACATCATTATTATAAGTTAAGACATGCGTATATCAATGAAAAATTAAACCTCAACTAAAATATTACATTTATTCTCATGCCTTGATGTGAGAGATATTTGCATTTATTTAAATTAATATCCAAATTGGGATAAGGTGTATACATCCCAACTTGAAATTAAGATTCAAATCTAAATTTAACTGGCTTAGATATTGTATGAAAATATTCTGCCCAACTCTTGGTGCAAAATATGTAGAGTTGTTTTTAGGTAATATATAGTTCAACTTGAGTTTGTTTATCCAATTAATTAAAGCTTTTAATAGGAAGATTGAGGGCCTATTTGACCACTCATTATGTGGAAATATTACACACCTATCTATCCTAAAAGGTGTGTGATGAGTGTTTCGCTTGAATTTTTTTAAAAAAATTCTATTTGATGCTTTTTACATTAAAAACATTTCCCAATTTAAGCAAGAAGCTATAACTTGTAGCTTTTTCTCAAGAAGTCGTGCATTAAAACATTGTGGTAAAAAAGTAGTCAGGCCAATGAGAACCTGGTAAGGGTTAGTTTGGCTGAGCAATTTAGATAGCATTTTCAATAATCAAGTTTCAAGTGATTTCTATTAACACTCTTTGAGTGTATTTTTATATGAATTTTACATACTATACTATTTATCCAAATAATAATTTAAAAAGTACTTTACAATAATACTTTCAAGACTAGGGACCAAACAAACCCCTTTATATTTAGCAAGTTGATAGAGAGAGTCATGAAGAATGATTTGCTAGAGAATTTGATGAACTTTTTCTTTTGGAAGTGACTTGGGACAATGGCACTTCCCATGCTGCTATATACAGGGGCACCTACTAATAAGGTGTAACTCCAATCAATTCAATTTGAGTAGTCATTTTCTCTACTCATGCCCTACTTGTAAAAGGCTTACCTTATATTTCTCATTGATGAATTCAATTTCCAATGTATCATATCCTATTTATTACCTATAGGGTCAATTTCAATTCTTAATCGATTTTTTAATTAATAAAAATCCTAATATCTCATTATTAGAATAATATCATATATTTAATACTAGAGAATTAAAATTTTAAAAGGAGTTGCAAAAGAAAGAAAGGCACAAGGAGAAGAGAAGATAAAAGTTATCTAAATCAAGAATTTCTAATTGCAAGGCAAAAAAAAAAAAAAAAAATTAATGACAACATTCAAAGTAGAATCTCATTAAATAAATGTCTGTTAACTCCACCCAGAAAAACATTAAAAAAAATTGTAACCTTGTTAGTGAATATGCAAGTAAAAGAGCCTTCATATAAAAGAGCCACATACCATTCTATATTATATTATATCTATGTGATATATGATATATGTATATAGTTATACATTTATTTATCTACCCAATAGGGTATCCATCCGGATTGGTTTAAAATATCTAATTATTTACTCCACTCTTAGTCTATTTGAGAATGCATATAATATTTTATAAGTTATTCATACCCATGAATAATATTTTCTACCGTAATATACCTAAATTATGTTCAAATTAGTAGATACTCATGAGCATCTTACCTATGTTGCCAATGATGTAACTTGAGTATCCACTAGTCAACATATCGAGTGCTTTAAAATAGATACAGCAAGTTCCTATTTTCCTACTCATGAAGTAATGTAGGCTCCAAATAAAAAATACCTATTTTAATTATAGTAGAGTACATTTCAAGATCCAACTACCTAAAGCAGACTTGAATTATGAATATATAAATATATTCAATATTTCTTTTAAGAAATATATTATATCTTTGAAGATATAAAATATAGATTTTAGGGTGTATTTGTTTAAGTAAAAAATTTTCAAGCCCAAAGTTTTCAATCTAAAGTTTTTATTATTATTTATAACTACTATATTTTTTAATAATTTTCATATCCTTTTGTATAATTATCATACTTTTCAACTATGCCTATAAATTTACAAATACAAGTAACCTAGCTATTTTAACTTTATTTTTCTTACTTTTCATCGTCACTCCTTTATTATCAATTCATTTTCTCCAATATCAAAAATTTTTCATTCAAAAGTTTAATATTTCCCCAACACACCCTTAAAATATAGAAATTTATTTAATTTATCTATCATTTAATACATTAGGGTTATGATTTTCAAATATGATATAAAAATTAATGTAAAAAAGCCAATTTGATAATAAAACTTAAACTAAAATAACCTTAAAAGATATATAGGGTATGATAGTTTTAGAATGAAATTAACCAGACCAAAAATAAAGTAAAATAAAAGTATTGAAAAACAGGATACAAGTATATTCAATCCGAAGCTGAACTTACACGACCAAAATTGCACCCTTACATGACCCTTGCCTGCTAATACACGGCAGCGATAGGATGAGGGGGAAATGCGGCGACAGCGGGGGCCACGACTATCGGCTTTGGTACAATGGCAGGGCGGCCCCAACTCCCAAGTGGCTACCCTTTCTTCTCACATGCCACCCTAGCGAATGCCAATAATATCATTATGAGAAAGTCAAATGTAAAATCTGTCAAAATCACGTTGGAAGAGATCTGATTTATGTAATTAGTCCACGCCGATGGACGCACCTAATATTATATATTGCCACCATTAATTGATCCTCTGCTTTCGTACTGCAATATTGCCACCATTCGACCAAAGAACTGAGGCCAAAAACCTTCAAAAGATCATTGTACTAACTACCGGGACTTTTTTCTTTTTTTTTTCCCTCCCTCTCTCTCTCTCTCTTTTGATGTAGAAAACAGAACAGAACAAAACAAAACACTAGCGAGGACTTGAATGAGGAGGGAGTTGGCTTTGCTGGCCGGGTTTTGAATTTGATTGCATATATCCACATGCGATAAGCAATCATTTTGCTAGCCGAACAAATTCATCAATTAACCCGGGCTACTTTTTATTTTTTATTTTTTATTTTTTTGAAAATATTTATCCCCAAGTATATTTTGTATACTAACAATTTTTAGATATGTGCATATTTTTCTATGAATTTCAACAATCATTTTTTTGAGGAATCTAAGTCATTTTTTCACCTTGAAAATTATTAATTTTTTAAATAAGCATATATTTAAAAATTAGAAAATATGGTATATTACTTAAGTATGCTTGCACTCATTTCCATGAAAAAGATTTAAAATGCATAAAAGCTAACAAAATCATTATCCATATTATTTTCGGGTGGTAAATTCGCCGCTATAACCAAAGTTTTTGTTTCCCGTACACTATTTAGAAGGTCCCGGTGCACATGGGGCGAGAAAAATAAAAATCAGATCAAGTAAATCCGAGCCGTGCAAGGTGTCGAGGTATTGTATCAGCAGCTAAGCACGCGGCAATCCCCCATTCGCGACAGCTAATATGAATCGAGAAAGCCAGGATTTTTTTCAGGCGGGAAAAAAATCGGAAAGTCTTTCGTCACGGAAAAAAAAAAAGGGAGTAAATTATTTGCTGTATGCGTTTACAAACACAAGCACTCTTTTTTATATATGCATATATGTATATACAGAAAAGATCCATCCACCTGGAAGCTAAAAACCCCTCCCACGTGGCCTACCATTAGGCATAAAATTAGTATGCCTTAATTATAGTTATTTTTGGTAACCATATAGAAAGAGACGAGGAGACAAGACCCGTAAATATCAAACTTAAAAATAGATTAAAAATATATTGAAAAATGAGCAAAACCGTAAATAGCTAGCCTTCCCTCATAAGTCATAACAGACTTGGCAAGTGCATACAGTTTATATACATACAGGGTGTTTTTTTGGAAGTTATAAAATTTTGAATGAAAAGTTTTTCACGTAAAATTTGTCAAATTAGTAGAAAATAATGTGATGTTGTAGGGATAATAATAAGGAGTAAAAAAAATAAATTTAAAATAAATAAGTTAGTTGTATTGATAGTTGTGTAAAAATGATTAAAAAGTAGAGTTATTGTTTAGAAAAATGTGTAAAAAATAATTTAAAAAATAACAATTATAAAAAATGACAAATTTTAGATTGACAAATTTTAATTTAATAATTTTTTTTAAATTGGCGAACACACCCACAATAAATAACGGTCTTTGGCTGGCGAGGGCGGAAACAAAAGGCATTGAGAGGAGGAAAAAGTTGTTTGGCGGTAGAAAACGCGCACGGAGGCCACGCTCAGGGAAAGGCTTGGATTTTTACCTAGAGGCGGGACACGTCGCTTCGTGGCCGGCACCGAATCGCATTGACTTGGCCCTTTTTTCCTGAATGCCCCTCTTCTCTTAGCTATATATGAAGCTAAAGCGCGCAACTTTCTATGCACCACGTCGCTTTGGAAGACTTTCAGCCCTCAACTGGCAAGCTCCAATTTCTCCACTCAAAGCTTCCGTTCTTCCTGCTAAGCTTTCAACCAATCTACACAGGTCAATCAATCGAAAGCTTCACCTCAAGGGGTTTTCAAGAAGATGGGAAGGACACCATGCTGTGATAAAAATGGACTGAAGAAGGGGCCATGGACCCAAGAGGAAGACCAGAAATTGATCGACTACATCAAGAAACATGGCCATGGAAGCTGGCGAACGCTACCCAAAAATGCTGGTAATGATCTTTCTTTCTTTCTTTCTTGCTTCTTAGTAAAGCCAAATGTTGTTTTATGTTGAACTGCGTTACCTTAAAATGTTGTGCGTGCTGATCAGAGAAACATGTTATTTCTTGAATGCTCAGGGCTTGCAAGGTGTGGTAAGAGTTGCCGACTCCGATGGACCAACTACTTGAGACCTGACATCAAACGGGGTCGTTTCTCATTCGAGGAGGAAGAAACCATAATTCAGTTGCACGGTATTTTGGGAAACAAGTAAGATTTCTGATCATCTCTCATTCCTTCACTTTAGCTAGATATGCATGCTATTATATTGGTATTTCGAAATGTAATTAGCTAGTCGTGGATTGTTAATTAAGCTGTCGTTTTCCTTTTTGGTCAAGGTGGTCGGCGATTGCAGCTCGCTTGCCTGGGAGAACCGACAACGAAATCAAGAACTACTGGAACACCCACATCAGAAAAAGGCTCCTTCGGATGGGAATCGATCCAGTGACTCACAGCCCGCGACTGGATCTTCTCGATCTCTCTTCCATTTTGAACCCATCTCTCCGCAATCCCGACCAGCTCAACGTGTCTAAACTACTAGGAATCGAACCTCTATTCAACTTCGAAATCTTGAGGATGGCAACCAATCTTTTGTCCCCCAGCCATGAAAATCCCGATTTCCTTCTCCAAAACCAAAACCATCTCGAAAACCAATTTATCAGCTCCTCCTCGCAAATCCAGGACCCATTTCTCTCCTTCCAGAACCAACAGTTTCAAGAACCAATTCCAGAAATTCCCACTTGCACCACATCAAGTTCTCAGTTTTTTGACGAGACCCAGCTCATGCAGGCCAAGCTAGAGCAGCATTACCCAGCAGATCCTTCCAGTTTCAGCTGCCAAAACGCCCTAGTAAACCGATACTGGGAAGAAGGAAGAATGCTCCCCAAGTTGGAACAAAACATTGCGCCGCTGCCAAACTACGGTTACCAGAACTTGGACCAGTATAATTCTATCACTGAGGACCAGCAATCCCAGAAGCTGCATTTTCACTCCAATAACAACAACAATCAGTACTTCCTGAGTTCTACGCCTGTTCTATCGACGCCGACGCCAGCCGCCTCGAGTCCGACGACTAACTTAAATTCATCTTCACCTTACATCAACAGCAGTGCATGCCCGACTCCGTTGGATTCGTCGTCGACCTACTTGAGCACCGAAGACGAAAGGGATACCTACTGCAGCAACGTGATGAAGTTGGAAATTCCCCAGCAGCAGCTGCTGGATGTTGGTACCTTCATGTGAAATCGCAAAATCCAAGCTTCGATCGAGGAGAAGACCTAAACACCGATCGGCTGATTGGATTTTGAACGGTGCGGACATCGTCCTTGTTTTTTTTTGCGTGGACATTGTAAAATCAATATAAATTCGTTGAGGTTCTTTCGATATATCAATCTAGCTGTATCAAGAGACGACAGTTTTTTTTTTTTTTTTTCTTTGGATTTCATGGCTCTGTAGGCAGTATTGTATATTTTGGCATGTCTTTTCCTAGTCCCTTTTTCAATTGAATAATATTCGATCTACCATTGACAAACAGAAAAGCCCTAAAAAAAATAAATTATTTTATAATTCACATCTTAGTTCATACAAAATGAACTAGCTAATCTTATATAATTTGGCCCATTGGGTGTATGTAAATATGGAAAGGGATGCACCAGGGCAAGGTTTTGAGTTGAAAACATTTAATTAATTAATTAATTAAGGAAGGATGGCAATTGGAGTTAGACGACGACACAACTTAAATTGGGAGAGTGGCCCAGCAATCTCATCTTTTTTCTCTTCACATCTTTTAAAACTCAAACCGAACAATGAACCGATTTTGTGATCGATTCCCAATTTTTCCGGTTCACAAATTGACGATCGAACCACGGTTGATCCACCAGCAGGATCCGATCCGGTTTTTAAAACATTTATCGGCACACGTCACAGAGGACACCTGTCGCACGCCAAGAACAATTGCCTTTTTCATTGACCCAGATGTCCACGTTTCTGGCTCCTACAGGCCGGCCGAACTTTTCGGGTGGGATCCACTTCCTAATTTTCCCATAAATAGAATAAATAAATGAGGTCGTCAACTCTCAGCGAGGGACACGTGTTGGGACGACCGGGTGGCATTTCGCGCGGAGGGAGGACTGAGCACGTTGTTTTTGTGCACGGCCACTGGCACAATGGGAAAGCGGCTGGTCGCGGATCCACCACCCTTCCCTTCCGTTTACCATTTCGCCGCCAATCCCTTCTGCCGAATGTTCCGTACAATAATCGTGGAACGAAGGAGCACGCGCTAGCTGAATTGAGCAGCTGCATGTGTGAGAGTGAGACCTTCAATGCTTCCTTTCTGGGAATCATATCTAATTAAGCACCCTTTTCCGAAAATAATTAACGAACTCGCCCCAGTGTTTACGGAGGAGGTTGCAAGGGAATTTCGTTCAGACCGACGAACCAGCTCCAGGTCAGGTGGTGCCCTCAAAAACAGATTTAATATAGTCTTGGGAGAGAGAGATGCCCCTCTTTTCACCCCCTCACTACCACGTACCTCAGCCACTGGCAGGGGATAAGGTTCTCGCTTGTATTTCTCAAGACAGCTAGTACGGTAGGAGTTTATTTTCTCACGAATACGTAATCAAAAATTAAGATGTTTGGACCGCATCACTTTCCACTGTTTATATGTCGACCAACTTGGCTTTTCTTTTCTACGCCACTGAAAGCAATAGCACCAACGGATGCCACACAAAATTATTTCATGCGCCTTGTGATGACGGTGGCATAAAAAAAATGTAAGGAAAAATTAAAGAAATTTTCATGCGGCGGTGACACAATTGACTTTGGATGTGCTTTTCTTTTCAAAAAAAAAAAAAAAAAAACAAGAAGAAGAAAAAGAAAAAATTAGCTTTTCTTCTGATGCATACATATGGGGGCTGTAGCCTGTAAGTAAAAGCTTTCAATGACAAGGGGCCCCCCCTACAATCTGCATGAACCTTTTATAGTTTTCTGGTATGACCTATGAAGTTCGTGTTGTGTAGCTATAGATAAGAGTGAACCAACCATAACAAAGTGCACGCTGCCCCACCTCTCTCGGCGCACAAATCATCTTTTCTTTTCTGGCTTTAGACAGTGATTGGAGTTTAATTTGAGACTCTGTTTGGATACCTGGAAGATTCAAGCGGGGGAAATGAATTTTTCTACATAAAAAAAATAAAAGAGCAAAAATATGTGAGAGGATAAGTAATGCATGATGCTAGGTGGATCATAAAATAAAGAGAAGCAAAAATAATTGAACCTTGTGAAACATGTACGTTTATAGCTGATGACATAGACTAATTTGAACGATTAGGAAGAGATAAATATCAATTAAAATAAATGTTCATAAATCTAACAAGTAACGTCTCTAAGAATATTTAGAAACAGAGATCACGATTTCATGCCCCATATGCTCGTGGGATGGAAAGAAAAGCATCCATCTATTACTCCGTCAGTGTCTTGTCCTTGAATAGTAACTTATAATTAAGAATAAGTGAATAACCAAAACCCATGGATATATTTTTGTATATATGGCCGACAAGAAATTTGAGTTTCTCCTTCTTAGCAGCCAAAAGTCAACTATAGGAGAGAAACCAGTTCAATTTTATTAATTAAAACTGTCCGTATTAGCATTCCACAAACCACACATGCGTTGTCCAAATCAAAGGCCTCTAATGGAGACCTTGATTAAAGGTAAAAAAGAAGACGGAGAATGCCTAAGCTAATATGTCAAGATCATGCAGTCGAGAAGCTGGCTAGAAAAGAAAAAGGTACACAAATAAGATAGCTAGCACGGTTTTGGGCTTAACTAAAAAAATTATTTTGCCATGCCCAGATATCAGTGGTGGAACTTAACACATTTAATGAGACACAAATGCCCAACATTTTTGGGTAGGTGAATGTCATAAGTCCGGTGCATAATTCATCATAGCGAGCGTTTTTTATTCTTTAAAATGCAAGTTAGTTGCAAATTATACATGTTAATTATTTAGGATTTGGGGATGCTTTTATGAAACTTCCTTTCTGTGTGATCTCTTTCATTTTCAACATCTTGATTGTTGATGAAATACGCACTTCATCTATTATATTTAAATCACTTATATTATTATAGAAACCCTTGTGTTTTTCTAATATCATTATATATAGGCCGTATTTGTAAACATATAAAATCAGTATAATAAAATAATTTAATATTAAATATTAATTTTTGAGTAGTATTTTTAACATCTAAACCGTCTAAAATATTATTACTATATGGATAAATTATTCTATAAAATACTATTATATTGCAATATACGTGAATGATTTTAAGTATTTTTTTTAATTTACGCATAAATATATCTATTTTTGAACAAATATGACCTATGCACATATTGAACTGCAATGACACTTAGTCTCATAACTAAACAAATTATGTTAAATATAATAAATGGATTGAAAATTTTCATTAAATATCAAAAATTTAAAATTTAAGGGTTTATACAGAATCGCTTTTATGCAACCTAATTACATAGAAATTGGCCAATTTAGGATTAAAGGGTCGAATTTGAACCCTTTTTATCACCACGAAATTTCTTATAAATGATCAACTTTTTGCAATAAAATTTAAGTGTAGTTACATTTAATACAAATACAATTAAATCTTATATCAATTATTGGCAAAATTTTATTACTATTTATAGCCAAATTTTAACAACTGCATTAGACATCTTGTTTCCTACATTTATCCAAACATCATTACTCTAGAGCAATCACATATTTGTAATTAATAGCGATTGATATTATAGCGCAACGATACACACATTGGGCATAGTTTCCTAAAAATGGAGGGCTTTAGCCTCTCCACCCCACCCACTTAGTTGAGGGGGTTATAATTTTCCCTTACTGAAGGGGGTTTATAGGAACTCTCCTCCATATTATAAGGATTTGAAATGTAGCTGATTGTTATATTTCTTATCCTATTGTATATAAAAAGAAAAAAAATCAATTATTAATCATTTGAATTCAAATGCATTTATAAGCAGATAAATATATTTTTTATGCAGTTAATACAAGAGCTAAATTCAAACATTTTTATTGTGGTGTTTGAAGATTCACCAAAATAAATGAATTGGATCCAAATAAATGTGCTGATCTATTTGTAGGGTGCTAAATGCATATAAAAGTGAGCAATTTTCAAATATTCTTCTCGCTACATATAAAGTCATGCACCAGTACTTACGAAAATCCTGTTTCTAAAAATTCAAGAAGTTGCTCTTGTCAGCTAGCGAACACTGCAAGTATTTTGGAGTTGTAGGAAACCTATGCTAGATAGAAACTTTAGTCAATTCCTGATACGGATTCACATTTCAATTAAAGTAATGGCCACGGAGTGTTTTAATTATTATTCCAGAAGTACAAAAAAAAAAAAAAGAAAAAAGCCTATTCCAAATTGGATGTTTTAAGCCAATGTATACGGGTACACATGAGTCAAAAGCAGGTGGTAAGTATTATGGGATAGAAGTAGTTGTACAAAAATTAAGGGTTGAGTTGGATCATGTGAACATGGCATCGAGAAGAGAAAGTCAAATTGGAGAAAATAAGATGAATGGCTAACATCCACCAACGTACGAACACTTCAAATTGTCCTTCCAACGAAATGACTGCACATGCCTCTCTCACGCCTCTTTCTCGCTGCATAATTTCCAATGGCTTGTCCGTAAAGATGACCTTAATATATACTTGGGAATGCTTTTCTCCAACTGGAATTCATAAAAATAATTTTATCGAATTTTTTTATTTTTGACATGTTCATGATTGATGCAAAATTTAATCAATTTTTTATATTTAATACCATTTATTTAGTTAATAGACCAAATTTCATTTACATCATGCATAAGTCATATTTGTTCAAAAATAGATACATTCCTATGTAAATTAGAAAATATGCTTAGATTTATTCACCTAGGTATTAGAATATAATAATATTTTATTGAATAATTTATCCACACGACATTGATTTTTTAAATGATTTATATATTAAAAATACTCCTTAAATTTGATATTTAGTATTACATCATTTTAGTATGTTGATTTTACACATTTATAAATAGACCAAATACACAGTAATACTAGACAAATTAAATGGTTTCAATAATTGACTCGGTGGTACTCCGTGAGGCATCGATGCCCTCATTCATGCGTTTGATTCCTTCCTTCATCAGTGTGGAATACGTCCTCCCTATTATTGGAGTAATTTATATAGGTTTTCTTTATGTGTGGAGTGTTATAAAAAAAAAATTTCTCGATTATATAAGGGTTATAAAAAAAATTTCCAATATTGTGTGATGACTATGAATGCACTTTATTATAAGATAAGTTGTCATAATGTATATATATCAATAAAAAATAGATGTGGCTAAATGTTAAAAAAAGATATATAATGTAGAACAGGTTTCATCGAAGTATTTCCTATGTATATTTATCTCCACACATATAAATTAATTGTTTATTAATTTAATTAGGATGGACAAAAGATATATAATTTAAATTTGATTTATTTATTCAGTACCAAGTACTCTTATTATTATTATTATAAGAGATTCTTGGTCGCGTGGTGTTGCGATAGTCGGGGCCGCATGCGGCAGCGATACACGTGGGCGTCAGCAGCGCGTCACGTTGAACGTCGAAACGCAAGCGTGGAGAAAGCTTAAAAGACGTCGGGATTTAAAAATGATTCTACAGCACCCTAAGGCATAAGCAGGAGTCGCAGCGTCAAAAGGGCAGCCGACCATTTGACGGCAACGCCGTTTTGATCCATAGATCCAACCGTCTCTTATAGACCAACCCACCTGGCACGTCGGCCATGACAGCGATGATACGAAGAAATCGAAAAAGAAGATGATCATGATATGATGATGATTGAGATGGGTCTTTTGCCCACATGCCAGCAGCCTTTTAAGGCCTCGGCCGACCCAAGCCCAGCACACACACTCTCTCTCTCTCTCTCTGTATCTCTGAAAAGCTTGCTTTTGTCTTTGCTTCTGCCCCGCCCCTGCCCCTGCCCCGCCCAAATTAATAACTTCTTGCACATGCACTTTGCCTGCCGCGCATTTGACGACAAGACACCTCTACCATATCATTAGCGTTTTTAGAATGTGTGGATTTCTTCCAATAAATTTTGGTGATTGTTTTCATTTTATTTTGATTTTTTAACAATCGATAAAATGGGCATAATCATAATTACACGTGCTCATAAAAAATGAAAAAGAAAAAGGGAAAAAGACTCATATGCACCTCAAAAGGTGCACACATAGGTGCATGTGATGAGCGCATATATAGGTGCTGATCACTTGGCTGTTTTGAGCTTTTCATTTTTTTAAATTTTCATGCAAGCCCATATATATAATCTGTTCATATAAGAAATTTTATCATTTTTAGATTGTCACATATATATATTTAATTCACAAATCAATATTAATTACTCTTACAAATGTAAGGATAAAGAAGGGCAGAGACTGTTGATTCCTCTTATACCCTTAATAATTTCACATAATTTCTAATACACTCATAACATTTCGTAAATTTTTTTTACACCAATAACATTTCACACTAAATTCCTCTCATCTCACGCCATTAAAACCATCATTATCTACCCTATTGAAAAGACAATTATGCCCATTTATAATTTTTTAATTGAGATAATTTAACCTTAACATGACTCAATTGATGGTGGTAAATCATTAATGTAAGATATTAAATAACTTAAAAGTCATATTAAGGGTAATTTATTTTTAATTAAAAAAAAATTAAAAGGGCAAAAATCGCTTTTTCAATGCGATAGATAACGATGATTTTAACGGCGTGAGTATGAAAGAAATTTATGGTGAAATGTTACGGGTATGAAAGAAATTTATGAAATATCATAGATATATTAAGAATTATGTGCAATTGTTCTGGGTATAAAAAAAATTATTCCTTTTTAAAATAAAAAAAATGTACAGAAAATTTTAGTATATGAACTAAATATACATAATTCTACATAAAAATTTAAAAAAAAAATTATTGGGCGAACATGGTCAACACCCCATATATCCACGTGTGCGTATATAAACATGATTGATTTATTGGTCAGCGCATAAATGATCCAGCCGTCCAAGTACGTCTGTAGCTGGAAAGCACAGTGGGATGATATGTGGAATAAGGGTGACAGATGGACGGTGAAAGGAGAGATGGCCGGATCGGATGGCTATGCAGCGTCCAGACAAGTAGATCCATTCATGCATTTCGGTTCACGTCGTTGTCGCAGTGGGCCAACCCTATTTTGCATCACTTCTCATATCTCACCCTACATATAATACATCCCCTGCTAATGCTACAGCTGTCTCTTCCAAGACCCACCCATGTTCCTGTTATTGACTCTCTCTCTCTCTCTCGTCTTCATTCACAAAATCATCTCCAGCTGCTAATGCTCATCTCAATCTAATCTTATATACACGACTGCCAATTGCATCACATTTTTGCCTCTTCATAGTCCCTTACACCAAATAAATAGAAATAACATCCGTTTACACGGAACCATTTATTTTATATTAGTATTGAAATTTAATGATTCGGATATGCTCTTATTTTTTTTCGAACGGCAGATACTGTAATGTTTATGGTTGGTTATTCACTAGACAATGGTCTGCCACAAAAGTTTTAAAAAGTAGCCACCTAAATTTAGCTGCATTTTTCCATAAAAAAATTCGGCTGCATTTAATATCAAATGTATCCACTTTCTATAAGTCTTTGTTTTGTAATCATCTCAACTTTGTATTGGTTTTATTTGTTATTTTTAGCTAAATGTAGATGATTGTATTAAGTTTTCTTTTTTATTTTATATAAAATATAAATATGGTTTCATTTGAGCAAATACTACCTTCATAAAATAATTGTGCTTGTAGTCAAATATATATTTGTAGTTGAATCTATTTATAAATTGTAATGCACAAATTTTGAAAAATAAGTGAGATATCTATTTATACATATTTGTGAGGCTACAGGCCTCATAATGTGAAATTGTCTGCTTTGATCTAGCAATTCAGTCACACAATTTGAAAATACATCACACCATATTTAAGCATGGATCACCTATAAACCTCTTGGTACTCTTTTTTCTTTTCGATGTAAGATTTAATTTTGAGCTGTGATAGGGCTACAAGCTTTTGCTGGTTTGTTCTCGAACCAACTCAACTAACTCTGGGCTTCTACTTGACATTTATTAGAGGAGTCCACTTTAATACCATCTTTAACATGCAAGCTCTAAAAAGTAACTTTTGAGCCTCTAATCTTTGGGTTTCACAGTATGATATTATCTGTTTTGGCTTAACGGCTCAACCGCATAATTTTTTTAAACAATTTTTCTAGATAGCATTATTGTCCGTAGGCTCAAGATAATTTTTCTAGTTCAAGGTGTCGCAAATGGTATCAAAGTGAACTCTTAAATAGATGCGAGTAAAGGCTTAAAGACGAGTTGAGTGGGCAAAAGACCATATTGAGTTAAGTTGTGGTTTAAAGATGAGCCGAGTAAAAAATGGTAGACCAACAGTAAGCTAAAATTAAGTTCCACATCGAAAATGAGAGAGAAATTATTGTGGTTTATAAATGGGTCTATGGTAAAAAATGATGTAATACATTTTAAAATTGTGCGGCTAGAGGGCCAAATGCGCAGGATTCTTTTTCCACTTCCATGAAATACATATAAATAATATTGTTACTGCGTGAACTATTTCAAATTGCGTTGGGTCATATATGCATTCGTAACGCGTACGGAAACAAAAAAGGTGCTATGATAAATCGTTGGAGTGGCTGGCCAGTGGGAATGGAAAAGTTGTTGAGATTCCTTGTACTTTTCCGCATCACGTTGCAGTCAATCTGAAGGGTGAAATGGGCGGAAAGATGTAGGCTTGATTCATATCTAGTGCACTTGGATGGAGAGATGAATACCCTCGTATGCTCACCTTGCCTGCTTTTTTTTCAAAGGCTCAAAATCCCAGCTTAATTTCTGCATGTTTTTAAAGTTAAAAGAAGAAGATGATCCACAAACATCCTTTTAAAAGATGACGACCCAAAAAAACATGCACAAACACGCATTTGTTATTATACGAATCGAAGCTGCACCATATGTGAGTTTTGGATCGACCTCATTCATTCATTGCAGCAGACGATTTAGAAGCATTTACTGCTGTTCGAAAGGGATGCGCCGTTGGACTGCACATGTTAAGGTCTTACAGATGGGCTGAAGCATCACTTTTGTGGGCCATCAAGTGATACATGTTGTAAGTGGTCAAAAAGGAATGCGGAGACTAATTGTATTGCATTGAAACTAGTGCTCCCTATAAAAACATTGAAGAAAAAAGAGATTAGGCCGACCTTCTCAATTATTTTCCTTATGTGACACTTCCTTTTGACTCTTCAAGATTGCTGCTTTTACTTTTTAGGAGCTTTTCATTTCATTTCTTGGATTTTATAAACAAGTGGAGGCTCGTTCTCATGCAGAAACCAGGCCCTTTTTCATGGAGTGCAATTCAGTGCACCCGGGTGCACTCAGCCTCAACGCACCCGGGTGCACTGCACCTATTT
>JAXCLR010000081.1:699311-710658 GCA_035584095.1 Annona squamosa
TTCTTTGACCCCCAACCAAAAAAAAAAAAAAAAAAAAAAAAAAAAAAAAAAATCTGTACGTTTCTTTAATATGAATGCTTGCCGCGATTGACAAGTGGATCCAAAGCTGACTTCGCCACGTGAAAATGAATACACGTCTTTGAGCTTAACGTGGCGTTTGATGATGTGATTATAGTGAAAAGTGCGGGAAATAGAAAAAAAAAAAAAATTTGAAAAGTGTGAATAACATGACATGATAGAGTGAAGTTGAATAAATAAAAAAAAATTTAGAGAAAAATAGTTGTAATATAAAGATAACATTGAAAAAAATAAAATTCTTAAATAGTTAAATATGTAAAATTATTTATAAGAGAATGTACCGGGAGAAGAAAAGCATGGAAGCTCATGAAAATGCATCCCGTGATTATTACAAAAAGTCTCTAGGGGTTGTTTAGAGCTATGATAGGATTTCAACGGAATAAGAGATTGTTCATAAGGATGGAAAAAGGACTTTATGAGAATTTGGAATAGAAGTGGATTAAAATAGAAAAAGGTATATTGGGATTCAGATTAGGAAAAATTGTACTGAATTAGAAGAAATTGTATTATAAATTAAGCGGGTGTTTGTTTCCACAAAAATATTTCAATCTAAAATTTCTTACTCTCTACAATTATTCTATTTTTAATTATTTTTCAAATATTCCTATATAACTACCTTTCATTTCAATCATTTTTGCATAATTACTTATACATCTAATATATCTATTTTAACTTTTTTTTCCTCATCATCATCATTATTATATTATATCATTTTCTATCGATTCAAAAAAAAATTTATCATTTCTCAATACACCCTAAAATATAAGTATTATTTTTTGGGATGGAAAAATTGTTTTGAAGAAGTATGATATTTTATTTTATTCTCATCCCATCTCAACTGTAAATTGCCCTTTAAATGCATTCTCAAGCTCTTTCTTGCTGGAGAATTATGCTTTGCAAATGTTGTCACGCGCTTGAATTCAAGGAATTAAACACCATTTTCAAGGGCCAGCCACGAAGTTAGACGGGTTGAACCATATAATTCCGTCATCATTACCACTTGTCTTATCAAGACAAGACACCGGGAATTAATTCTCAGTTTTATCCGCTCATTTCATAATTGAATCGTTGCATCAGCTGGAGTGAAATTATTAAGAAATGACGCGACGGGTTGGCACATTATTCAATGGTCGTGGGATTAGAATGCAATGGTTCCTTTCTTATTTTCCTAAAAAAAAAAAAAAAAAATTCATTTCCTAAATTTAATAATCTATTTTTTTTTATTTCCAATACAAGAATCTTAATACACCATTTCTCGTTACCAATAACAAGAAGACTTGTTTTCATCCCATATTTTCATTTCTAAGTCGCGAACTCCTTTTAGATATGATAAGAAATTTCTTTCCACTTTTCTTATATACTTTTTCTTATTAGTTTCACTTTTGCTATTATTATCTTTATATTCGAACTTTTTTCATATTTTTGAACACGACTATTCTTTTTATCATATATATAATCGTTAACTCTCTCGTAACACATCAGTTCCTGACCTTTTAAAAACTTTTCCAATAATTTCACCCCTTTACTTTTACATTTATCCAAACCAATCCCTTAATTTCTCTTCCTCATTGGGGAGCAGGAGAGAAAAGGGTAACTCCAACTTTGCCCTTCGATCGAAATTTTTGGAGAAAATGGGGGGGAACTGTAATAAAAAAATTTTAAAAAAAATTAAAAGCTCTACTTGTCCTGACTGAAAGATTTTGGAAAAAAAAAATTATCTCCACTGGAAAATAGTCACATGGAAGACATATACATGTCTTCAAAGATGCTTTCCTTTCTCCGTCTTTTTCGTTTATTTTTTTTTTTTAAAAAAATATTTATTATGCGGTGGTAATCTATCATTTGCAAGAGAGTCAAAAAGCAGGGCATCTTGACTATGCAAATTGTGGGCATATATATATATATGAGCATAGAAGCCTAACAAATCAGCCATCTTTCACTCAATCAACGATCAATAATTCACTGGGCAGAATTAGGAGACTAAGAATCAGAAACAAACAACAGCCCGGGAGAATAATTGGGCGCTCGATACTCTGTAATTACCATGCTATACTGTCTTTTGTGGACTAATTTTGGAGACCTACCAGTAGGACATAAAATGTCATTATCCTAGCCCACTTTTATTCAGTGGTCACGCTAGAAACGTTTCTGTTTACCGTCGGCCCTTGGGCACAAATGGACAATTGAAATGAAATAGGACAAGGGCATTGATTGCTGACCATGAATCAATCATTCGGTGCTGCTTGCAGTCACCCATATCGCCCTATTGCTTATGCCTCGCCCTTTTTCTATTATCGTTCTGAGCTTCCCGTTATGCTGGTATTGGATTTGTCTACCATGTTTCTCGCAACTTATTATTACACTAACAAGATAAGAGGTTTTTTTAAATTGAAAATAGAAAAGCAGTGCGAGTTCTTATGCTGCTTCCCACCCTGAATTAATGCCCAACAAAAGACGGCCATAATCGAATTAAAATTGAGAAAAACAGCCCCAACTTATCAACTGTCTAAATATTTGAGAAGGTGAGCCGTATTTGGGAATTCTGATGTCTGCAATGCACCAGGATAAAAGGCCACCATCTATATTAAAACCCGTTGGCTCGAAACCTGCCCAGGCCCAAACATAGCGGGCCTTTCCTAGACCATTCTTTCTTTTACGTCTCTCCAAAGCCTCTTCCATTACAGATCCAATCCAACTATCCAAGTCCACACGCCGCCATGACATGACAGATAATCTCCACCGTCTACTCCATAAATGCGCCCAAGTGGCCCATCTTCAGCAGATCCAAGCCGACCACATCCACCATCTCCATCACCTCCTTCACAACTGCCCCTACATTCATCATATCAAGCAGATCCAGGCCCATCTCACTACCACCGGACTCCTCCTCTCCGACCACCTCCGCCTCCTCGGCCGCCTTTTCTCCCGCCTCCTGTTGTTGGATTCCCGCCATGCCAACCTCCTGTTTTCCCATATCCCCAACCCCACCATCTTCTTCTACAACACCCTCATCGCCTCCCACGCCCAGACGCCCGCTCCCCACAATTCTATTTTCATCTATGTGCAGGCCATCCGGGCAGGCCTCCTTCCCGATTCCCACACTTTCCCTTCACTCCTCAAAGCTTGCGCCAGAATCCCCGCCTGTCGGCAAGGCGAGTCCCTCCACGGGCACTCTCTCAAGCTTGGATTGCATGGGTTGGTGTCCGTCAACAATGCCTTGATTAACTTTTACTCCGTCATCGGCAGAATTCAAATGGCCAGGTATCTATTCGACGAAAGTCGTGAGAGGGATGTTGTCTCGTGGAATACAATGATAACTGGATACGCTAGGGTAGGCGATATGCGCTCTGCCAGTGGCCTATTTGATGAGATGCCGGAAAGGAATTCCATTTCTTGGAGCGCAGTCATTGCTGGTTATGCGCAGGTGGGGGCTTCGACCAAGGCATTGGACGTGTTCCGGGAGATGTTGGCTGCGGAGGTTATTCCAAATGAGGCTACGTTGGTGAGTGTTTTAACTGCCTGCAGTCAGGCAGCCGCCCTAGAGCAGGGCAAATGGGTGCATGGGTATTTGAACGCCAAGGGGATGATTGTGAATGTGTTCTTAGGAGCAGCATTGATCGATATGTACGCGCAGTGTGGGGAACTGGAGCTGGCTTTGGAGGTCTTTAGTGATATGGGGGAGAGGAATTCGTTGGTTTGGACCACCATGGTGAAAGGGCTCGCAATGCATGGTCGAGGCAGTGAGGCACTTGACTTGTTTCAAAAGATGGAGAAAGAGGGCATAGTTCCTGATGATATTGGATTTATAGAGGCTCTTTGTGCATGCAGTCATGCTGGTTTGATTGATGAGGGGCGTCGGATATTTAATTCGATGAATCAGGTCTATGGCATTGAGCCCAAGATTGAACATTATGGGTGTATGGTGGATCTTTTGTCACGCAACGGGAGGCTCGAGGAGGCAAGAAACACGATTGAACAGATGCCAATGAATCCTGATGCTCTTATCTGGGGTGCCCTATTGGCAGGTTGTCGATTCCATGGAAATGTTACGATGGCTGAGTATGTGGCAAAGCGCTTGATTGAGCTAGAGCTTGAAAATGGTGCTGTTTATGTGCTTCTAGCCAACACGTATACAGTCTCGGGGAGATATGAGGATGCATGGAAATTGCGGAACTTGATGAAAATGAACAAGACAATGAAGAAGCCAGGATATAGCTCCATTAGCATCAGAGGGATGGCCCACAAGTTTATAGCGGGTGATACATAATATCCGCAGATAGGAGAAATAAACAGTTGGTTAGATTGGAAGGATATGTTCCTAACAAGGTAGATGCGTTGCAAGACATTGAAGAAGAGGAGAAGGAAACGGCAAGAGCAGGTCAAAGTGAGAAACCGGCAATTGCTTTCGGATTGATTAGCACAAGCAATGGACCCTAATTAGTGTAGTGAAGAACCGTCGAGTTTGCAACGATTGCCATCATGTCATAAAGCTCATTTCTAAGGTTTGTTGCCGGGAGGCTTGTGGTTAGGGACAGAACACGGTACCAATTTTTATTTTTATTTTTTAATGGTAGTACCACTGTTTTAAAGAGGGCGTGTGCACATGTAAAGACTACTGGTGAAGGCAGTTCGTTGGCTTCGTAACGTGAACAAATATTAAAGCTAGAAAAACGACATTTAGTTACCTCGCTGTTGTCGGTGCTTTTGAATTCTCTGAAGTTCTTTGAAATCATTGCTTTGATTCTTTCCTGACGGCTGATTCAGTATAGAGTGCAATGCCCTGCAACTGGCATATCATCTGTGATCTACTGAAACGTTGGTATAGCTTCCTGCAATAACCGTTAGTCTGTGCCACGGAACTCAACGACGCGTCATTAGGTGGAGTCGCTGAAGGCAAAGCAGATTCCACTGGTGTTATTATCCTGCTCATCCAATATCAAACTGGCTGTGGATTTGATTATGTTAAATACCTCAAACCATGTAATTTTTTTTTGATGAAAAGGGTAGCTCCTACACCGTCCACCTCTACAAGAAGGAAAGGGTAGAGGTGGAAGGGGAAGGGCTAACATCGCATAAATATGCCAAAAAATTATCTGTACAAAGTTTTTCCTGAAGAAAAAAAGGTGGATCTTGCCACCATTCTTATTCAGGCAAAAAATGTGAAGAAGCAAAATCAGCAAGAAGATGGGCCACGGAATTTTCGGACCGCAAAACATGGTGATATGACAAAAAATGGGACAATTGAGCTATCCGGCGAATCTGGGAAACAATTGTGCCCACCGGAGTCCTGATCACCTGATCTCCTGTTAGAAAATCAATAAGAATTAGGGAGTCAGATTCCATCTGTAGGTTAACAAAATTGGCCTCCAAAGCCCACGCTAAACCTAAGCGAAGAGCGTTTGCCTCCATAGTCAACGGGTCCATCGTCTCACGCCTGTTCCAAACTTTAGCCGCCACAAAGGAACCATTAGAGTCCCGAATGATTGCCGCCAGACCCGTGCAGTTAGTCAGACAGTTCTGACGGCCGTCAATGTTGATTTTGAAATTTCCTTCGCATGGCTTTTTCCATCGCGCCTCCATGGGTTTCTCAAAAAAAGGGGTCCTTCTGTTGACCATCGCCGTCTGAAAGTGGTTTCTAAAGTCAAATCACCACTCCTTAACCTCCGAAAACACTGGTTGTAGGCCCTCCGCTCGGAGTCGGTTCCGAAGAAACCAAATGCGCCAACAATATAGAAGGAAAAGGGTGAAGACATCCTTACATCGAGCAGTGGAGAAAGCCCTGAAAATATCCCTAATGGTGGGGCCCCCAATGAAAGAGAGACAATCGCCCAAGACATTTTGATAAACCGGCTGCGTGGCACAACAGTTAATAAAGAGATGAGTGATGTCTTCCACATGCTGCCTACAAAAGAGGCATAAGGGTTCGACCATGATACCACGCCGTTGCAGATTGAAAGAAGTGGGGAGAGCATCCAGGAACAACCTCCAGCCAAAAATCAGAATTTTACTTGGGAGTTTTGCTCTCCAGATGAGCTTGAAGATCCCCAAATTGCTATCATTCACGTCCTCTCCAACCACCAGGGGCATATCCGCATTTAGTGTGAGGAGCCTATATGCGGACTTGACAGAGAAGTGTCCATCCGGTTCGGATTCCCAATAGCAGATGTCATCCTCAGTCCCAGAAGGGGGTGGGTTTGGAAGAATGGTGTTACGACCCGACTCCCCAACCGCTTGCAGAAGCAGAGTTTCCTCCCAAAGACCATCCTGTACATTTCGAAAAAAACTGACTTTTGCATCATCAGGTATGTGTTCAGGAAGGGGTCCCACCTTAGAAAGAGGAGTAGAAAGCCATCTATCCCAAAAAAAGTTGGCCCGATTCCCCGATCCAATTCTCCATCGGCATCCTCTGAGGATCACATCTCTGGCTCGCAAGAGGCTCCTCCATGTGTATGAATCAGATGGCCTCGGCTTAGAGGCCCAGATGTCACCGTGACAAAAATATTTGGCCCTAAAGACAGAGTAGCATAGAGAGTCAGTGATTGATATCAGTCTCCACACCTGTTTAGCGAGTAGCGCCTTGTTGAATGAGAATAGGTCCCGGAATCCCATACCCCCAGCCGCCTTTGACTTGCACATTACCTTCCACGCAACCCTGCTCATCTTTCTTTTGCCTTCATTTTCACCCCACCAAAATTTGCCCAACATATTCGTGATTGCATTGCAGAAACTTGTGGGGAGGAGGAAAATGTTCATGGAGTATATGGGGATAGCCTGGGCCACCGCTTTGATAAGAACTTCCTTACCACCCCATACCAGTAAACATCCTTTCCATCCCTGGATCTTCCGCCAGACACGGTCTTTTAGTTCCCTGAACATCTCCTTCTTAGATTGGCCAAGCCATACGGGCAAACCCAAATAAGATTTAAAGTCTGAAGTGCACGATCCAAACTGACCAATGATGGAATTTCTCACAGTGTGATTGGTATTAGAACTGAAGAAGAGGGCGGTCTTATTGATGTTGATAACTTGTCCGGAACACTCATTGTATATCCGCAGGATGGAAAGAAGTGCCCCCACTTGGTCATCCGTTGCCCTTATAAAGATAAGAGCATCATCTGCGAAGAAAAGGTGAGATAGGATGGGTCCCCGTGGACAGATCCTGATTCCGTGGAGCGACTGTTGGAGCAACGCCTGGCCGAGAAGGAGGGAAAGACTCTTTGCACAAATAAAGAAAAGGTATGGGGAGAGAGGGTCACCCTGGCGCAGACCCCTCCGTGGAGTGATGAGGGGGGTTTTATGTCCGTTCACTAAAATCCGGTAGCGAACGGACTGAATATATCTGCGGATCCAACCAATCCATACTGGGCCGAAGTCCATCGCTTACATCATTTGACACAGAAAATCCCATTCAACCCGGTCATAGGCTTTTGACATATCCAACTTTACGGCCAAATCCTGCTTTTTTCCCATCCTTCGTTGCCGGAGTGAGTGAATAACCTCGTACGCGACGAGCATGTTATCTGTGATGAGGCGTCCCGGAATGAACGCACTTTGCTGGGGAGAAATAACATCACTGAGGCATCCTTTTAGCCTGTTGGCCAAAACCTTTGCAAGAATTTTATATGCGACATTGCATAGACTAATGGGACGGAACTCCCCAAGTCTATCAGCTCCCAGTTTCTTCGGAATCAGAACAATATTTGTATGGTTGAGAGCTTGGATATGTTGATGGTGGTTCGTCACTAAGCGATCATCCATAAAAGCTTTACACATAGCAATGATATCGCTCCCAACAATACTCCAATGCTTCTGGTAAAAATCGGCAGGAAAACCATCTGGTCCAGGAGATTTTGATGGATTCATAGATTTGAGGGCCTTCCGAACCTCCTCCGATGAAAGGGTTCTAGTCAGGCCTTCACGGGCGGCAGATGATACCTTTCTTGTTACAAGATCTGTGATTCGGTTCAGGTTGAAAGGTGCCGAGCTTGAGAAGACTCCCTGAAAGTATGATAGCGTAGTATCAAGCAACCCCTTAGAGTCAGAGGTCCTGACTCCCTTGTCATCCACGAGGGATTCGATAAAATTTCATCTCCTGCGATTCGATGCAGCGCGATGAAAGAAGGAAGTATTTCTGTCACCATGTTGAAGCCAGTGCACTTTGGCTCTTTCTTTCCATAATAACTCCTCATCTTCCAACAGGAAATGTATTTGCTGCTTGACATATTGGATATTGTTATCTCTAACATCTGATGGTGCTTGGGAGTTCAGAGATTGTAGTTCCTCTTGCTTCATGTGTATCAACCTGCGAAGACCTCCCCATTTCTTCTTGCTCCATCTTGATAAGTGAGAGCTGCACCTTAGAATTTTTCTCAATAGCTGTGCCAAAGGGGATGATGCGATGGAATTGGTTGTGTTCCAAGTATGTTGAATAATAGCCTGTAAATCTTTGTCTCTGTCCCAGAAAAGCTCATACTTGAAGTCACGTTTTGGTTGTCTTCTGTGTTGCATAGAGTTGAGGAGAAGAAGGATAGGATTATGATCTGACGATACCACCGATAGGTGATGAAGCTTCGCAAAAGGGAAGATGGTAAGCCACTGTGGTGATGCCAGACCACGGTCCAAACGAGCTTCAACCCTCTGATATCCTCTGCTATTGTTCCGCCAGGTCATAGGAGGGCCGACAAAGCCCAGATCCATCAAATTACAGGTATCCATAACATGCCGAAAAGAATCCATCTGATTTTTCGGTCTCGATCTACAGCTTCTATATTCAGATGGGCTAGCCACTTCATTGAAGTCATCCATAATAAGCCATGGAGTCTCGGATTGTGCATGGAGTGAAGAGAGGAGGTCCCAGCTTTTGAATCTTCGCCGTACCTCCGAATGGCCATAGAAACCCGTGAAACGCCACCCTCGGACATCGGCGTCAATATGGTGTTTTGAGAAGCTTCTAATGTTGACTCCATAATCTGTGTTCCAGAGAAGACACAGACCTCCCCTCCTATCCTCTGAGTCAACAGCAAGGCAGCATTCAAACTGCAATTTTCTTCTTACCCACTCCATTTCTCTAGATGACCGTTTGGTTTTACAGAGAAAAACCAAACTGGGAACTTGCTTCTTGACAAGGTCAAGTAAACACCGAATTGTCTGTGGGTTCCCAAGCCCACGACAATTCCAAGCTAGGCAGGCCATTAGTGGAGGTGGGGCTGAGGGGGATCCTCAGCCTCCACCCAGTCCGCTTGAATTGTTCGACCTCTCTTGGTCATACCCTGCTCAGAGCATACGCCCTCTCCTCCATCCATGTTATATGTTCTCTTTGTCGAAGTAGAACGAGTGAGCTGTAGATGGCCTATTCCCACATCATCCTGAAGACCCTTCCTTGCCCTGCGTTTCCAGTGGCGTGTCAATCCTTTCCTTGCCACCCCATGCTGTGTAGATTCCACCACATCTGATTCCCCCTCAAACTTGGACCCCATCGCTATCTGTTGCAATTTATCATTGTCCAGACCTTGAGAAGAGGAAAGGGCATTTAGAGATAAGGCTGGTTGAGGCAGCCTCATCCTTTCGGCCTCACAATCATGGTCCAGGCAGGGTGAGGTGGGAGAGACGTGTGAGAATGCGATTGGTTTAGGTGGCCCATCCTTACCCAAGGATGCTGTCATGGAAGGGTAATTGAGATCCTTTGCTGGCGTGCTTGAGGCAGAACAGTTAACTTTCTGCCCAGAAATGAGTTGTAATTGGGTTGGGTTGTAGCCTTCATTGCAAAGCATTTTTGTGTAGTCACCTTCTTCAGCATCGTAGACACGCCCTGGCTTGATGGCCTCCGCTGGATTGATGTGGCCTGCACCATGGTCGAGCGTATTCTCGTTTCCAGATGTCGGAGAAGTTGTAGTCATGAGAACAGACTTGATAGGTGCAGGTGACCAGTTTGGGTGGAAGCACGCTGCCTGGTTCGTGTTTCGCCCATCCTTGCTGGCCATGGATGAGAATGCCATGTGTTGTGGACTGTTTGGAGTCACAAAAGAGGCTGATGCCTTAACCAGAGCAGACGAGGTTGTAGAAGAGGTTGGGGAGAGACAGTGAATGGGGTGTGTCTTGGGTGTTTGGGAATACTATGGATGTATGGCTGGTTTGGGGTGTTGAGGGAAATCAGACATTTCAGACATGCCTTCGTGGAATGCTCTTCCCTTGTCTCCATAAAGTCTTGGGGTTCTTTGCTTCTCAATAGCCTTCCCGGGTATTTGGTGCAGATGGTGGAAACCCGCTCGCAAATGGCTGCCATAAGGGAGATCTTCTTCCTTGAGAGTAGCTTGCAATGTTGGCCTGTGTCGACACTCCTTGAACCCGTGCCCAATCCTCCCGCAAGCAAAACAGAAAACAAGCAATTTTTCGTATTGAAACGGTAGCCATTGCCTCTCCGAATTATCCACTTGGATGAATATCCCCCTACGGAGAGGCTGTGTTAAATCCACCATTACAAGTATCCTGATGAACTGCTCCGTTTTTTCCACTTGCAAACACTGCTCAAAGGACGAACCTACTGCCGTTCCCAGAGACAACTTGTCGAGCAGGTAGAGTGCGTTCTTCAGCTGGATCCAAAGGGGTGACCGGGCCATTGTCACAGCCCCCAGCGACGTCGCCTTGAGCAGCTCCTGGACGACCACTAACTGCCGATCAAAAATCCACGGACGGCCCTTGATGACAGTGTTACGGTCTTCCTCCGTTTCAAAGTACAGCAAGAAGAGGTTGTCTTCCACCTGAGCAATCGATACGCGTGCTGACGTTGGCCATACCTTACGCATTGTGGCTTTAAAGGCCTCCCTGTTGTAGGATTTGGTTGTCCATAGGGAGCAAAGAGCGGCCGGTTTTTCTCTCGGTTCAATTTTCCGGCACGTCTTCTCACTGTCAAGCTTCAGCGTTTGAAGCTCCTCTCCTAACAGATCAGCCATGACGTGGCTCCGCGACCCTTCTCCCCCCTGCTCGAGGTGCCGACCTTGTCGCTCCGATTGTTCCCGTGGTTTAAAACGACCACCCGGATCCCAATCAAAGGATAGCCGCGGTGATGGCTACCATCGCCAGACAAAGGGTAAGAGAGGACGGATGTTGGTCCTCAAACCATGTAATTTTGGTCCCTCACCGATGCGATAGTTTTCGATGGCCCTAAACGCGGTTTGGGTCCATTTTATTATCGCGCTTTAAATTTTGAAAAATGCTTCCAAGTATAATTGGTTTTGATATTATCCCCTCGAACGATAATATTTTCCATTTT
>JAXCLR010000081.1:725745-739917 GCA_035584095.1 Annona squamosa
CAGGCCACATCTGCTCTCATTTTCTTTGCCTGCCCTGTAAAGTAGGGATCGCATTCCCAATCTCGCTCTTTTCCTTGTCTATTATGGGTTTCCTTCTTTTTCTTTCTTTTTTTTTTTTTTATATTTTTTTGGAGCTGGGTGCGATCCTGTTTGTTTTGTTTTGTTTTTTGGGCTTAGGAAGGAGCCGGCAGGGGCCTGCCCCCTTTGACATGGTTGGTTATCTTTTATTTATTTTTTTGAGCATCGGGGATGTCTGTCATTTGAGGGAGATGTATCTATGCTATGATACCCTGCCCCATTTCATGGATGGTGAGCAGGGGAATTTGCCAGTAGCCGGGGCGTGTGAATATTCGGTTTCATTCAGTGTTTGCAATATGAAAGGCTCGTCTCCTGTAAAAACTGAAATTGGAAAAAAAATAAAATAAAATTTAACAGTAACAAAAGCATTTTCGAAGATACAAATATTTTTTTGTAAAGTTAATAATGGTGAAAAATATTGTTTCCGTGGTGTAAAATAGGAAGAAAAAAGTTAAGCCATAATAGAAAATAAAATAAACAAAAATAATACATAAGATTAATGTAAAAGTTGGTCGTCATAAATAACAAAAATGCTGAAAAAGGGTAGAATGTGATGTAAGACATGTTTTGTTGCAAAAGAATTAGGTATTTTTGCTTATGTAGTTATGTACATATATAGTATAAGTGAAATTGCATCCATACCTACATAGACGGTGTAAAATTACTGACACCACTTTTTAAAAATTTTAAAGGAAGATGAAAAATTATCTTTATAAACAAAGAAAATTATAAAATACAAAAATATACCTTTAATGATGAAGAAAATATAAAATTTTTAAAATGCATTTTAAACGAGTTTTGCGCTTTATAATTCTATTTTTTTACAAGAGCATTTTCATCATTTAAAAAAATAAATAAATAAATAAAAGCGAAATAACTGCAATTATAAACAAGCTATGTAGGTATACGTCTGCAATTTCGCTATGGATGAAAAACCGACCAAAGAAATAAGAATTCCAACGCTCTGCGCGTTTCCTTGGAAATGAGGATTAATTAAGTTCAAGAAAGTCTTTCGATCCCACATAATCCACATCTCTTCCTGATAAGCTACTGCCTTGCATATTTGTGTCCACATATTATTCTCTTAATACAGTCATTTAAGTGTTCTAATCCACTTCCTTCCCTCAGAGCCGACCGGTAAAATGGCATCACCATTGCACAAGGTAATTCTACCGGTGCCCGCCTCGTACAAGGCCTATTTTTCTCCCCAAAGAACATCACGTGATTCATCATTGTCTTTTCTACTGAATTGCACGTGCAAGTGCACGTACACACGTTTGTCACGGCGCCCTGGTTTATCGCCAACTTCATAAAACTTACTGTTGAACGCTGACAGTTGAAATTCAAACCAAGTAATCCTCCACGGCAGGCTCTAATTATATCTTCCTCCTCATGAAATTTGTCCATTTTTGAAATTATTTCGTATGTTACTTTAAAAATTGAAAATTGATGAAACGGTGCATCATAATGTTCAAAATAAAATATTAAATAAATATAAAAAGATAAAATTTGCCCGTATGTGAATTTAAAAAAAAATTAAAAAATAGGTAGTAGATTTTCTAAATGATGCAATTTCTGCGTCTTCCAGCCGGCCACAGATGATAGCGACGCAATCAAGCATGAATGCTGCTGTTAATGTTTTCGGGAGCCCACGTATCAATCATAACAAGCGGTCAGAGTACTGATGTAAAATATGATTATTATAAACAACGAGCAAACGGCTTCCATGGATCGAGGGAATCGGGTTCCCTGAAGCCTTTTCAAGCTATTATGTCGGAAATTGAAATTAGAAACAGGCAACAGCTGCGCTTTTCAAAGCCTATCTCGATAATGGACAATTCAAATGGAAGAGAAATTTAAGATAAAGAGGATGTTGGTTGCCTTGAGGAGCGGAAAATGAAGTTAGCACGAGTGGCCAGGTTTTTTCCTCAGCTCTACGAGTAATAACACTTTCATAGGCACACCAAAAAATAATAATAAATTCAAAGGCTGATGGGGCCCGGCGGTGCTTCCGTTCCTGCAATCTAAAACCGTTACGAGGAGAAAGAAGCGCAGATGTTACATGGACCCATGAAAAATCAATCGTTGGATCGGCCACAGCATGTGATTACGAGAGCTTTTTTCCACGATGTTTTACGTATTTTGACAATCCGAGATTTGATTCGGCTGGTTGAAGAGAAAATTTTGTTCAGCCAACATGATATCCGGTCTAGATTTCGCAAAAACTTGCTGTATTGACTACTCTAATTGTGCAGAGGATGCAGATGACATGTTCGATCTCGATTTTCAAGTGCTTTTTAAAAAATTCGGAAATATTGTGATCACATGGCGATGGAGAGAATACCGCTTGAATGTCTGTCACATTGTTTGTCCTTTCCTAATTAAAATAACGATCTAGTAAATGACGCCCAAAAGACATTTAATTTTATATGACTCCTCTCCATCAAAAAGTTTTATATGACTCTCGGCAATTTTTTTTTATATGATTCACAACATTAATAAAAGAATTTTTTTGGTGTAAAATCACACCCATCGAACTAGTATGTTTAATGAAATTGAACTGAGGTGCAACTCATAAAGGGTACCGGTGGGTACCTACCAACCCAACTCTAAATAGAATAGAGTATCATAGAAAATTTTACTTATAGGTATGGGTAGAGTAGAAATCATTGCCTAACTACCTAAATAAGGTAAAAATAAAGTATACATGCTGGATATCAAGAATTGACACGAATGTAAAACTATATGAGTATTTTAATATATAAATAACTATAAACATATGTGTATAGATAAATATATAATAGTTTTTATTCTCCATTCATTAGTAAATTATTAATTTATAAATTGTATAAGATTTGTATTTGTAATGACGGACAATCATTATATGAATGTGAATGACGATATTAATGTGATTATTATTTACAAATGAGATTACAAAGAATGTAGAAATAGATATAAACAATAACAAAATGAAATTAATTATAAATAATAAAGTCTAAAATATAAACGAGCATTGTTTTGTATTATTTTAAACAATACAAAAATATTTTTTTCACGTATCGTCACTGGTTTTTTTTTTCGCGTATGGTAGGAATTGATCCTATAAATAGGCACGGAAGGATAAGATTTTTGAAATTAGAATATAGATAGATTAGACTACTACTCGAGTAGACCTGACCGAGTTACAGCCAGTGAGATTCATGAATGAGTTGGCATTTAAAAGAATAGGAGGTCGACCGGATCTGTGGATTACTCTCCTTACCCCTAGCCTTTTTGATGGTTGCTGGTAGTATTTTTCGCCCAGATGGAGACTCATCTCTGTTCTTGAGATTACGGTAATGACATAGGAATCTGGGCTAGAAATTATACAGCCTACAAGTTAATTGCCATGCCAAAGTTTGTCGAGAGCAGTCTGGCAGAACCGAGCTCTGACACTTGATTATTAAGGTTAGGTATCACTTCCCTTTACCAGCAGAAAGCAGGTTGAATGTCTCTCTGAACCAAAATTGCAACTAGCTGAGGATTCTTTGTTGAAATGCATGATAGGTTTGAGGAAGACTTATTGTCGAAATTTTCCATTGGTGTGCATGCGGCAGGAACCCATAAAATCACCGAAAATGATAGCAAACAAAAAAAAAAAGCACAACGCAACGCAACGCAAGCAAATTCCCTAGCGGATTCTTTTCACGTCCTTGAAACATTTAAACCAGCCTGGATTAATGGCTTCCGCAGCGGAACAGCTCCTTATCAGTTACAAGTTGAAACAATTTCACAGTTGTGAAGTTTTGCATGCATTCGCTTAGTCCTTTCAGCTTTTTGAACGATGACAGATCAATCTTATCTTCGGTGGGCAATCTCATCATTTGTTGCGAAGTGATAAAAAAAAAAAAAAAAAAAAAAAAAAAAAAAATCAAGCAGCGCACTGTCCAGTTGATTTTGAACCTTCAAATGTAGATCATGAACAGATGTGGTGGGGTTGTGCACTTAGTTTCATTGGTGACACTGACAACGATCTTTTATATAAATGACATTGGGAGACAGCCCAAAAAAACCAATTTGTCATATGATATTGCCCGGAAGAAAGAAAAGAAAACAAATCAGGATGCAAATCTGTTGAGAGAAAAGGCAGTGCCACAAGCAAATTAATTTGACGAGCATGTCAGCATGCAATAATTAACCAATCATCATTTAGACCATATCCAACCAACCAAATGGGAGTCGCTTGAATCCTTTAATATCATTGTTCGTGATCATCAGTTAAGACCTTAAACTTCAAAGCTTCCTGTCAGTTACTCTACAAAATACTTTCTAGTGCTATACCTCACTTGCTTATTGTATATCAACAGAATCTTGCAGGAAAAACAGAAATGCTAGAAAAATAAGTATGGTACTAGAATTTTAAGGTTGGGCACCAGCTGGAAATAGAATTCTTGCATATACGGAACAACTCTGTCCTGTCATTCAAAATAAAAAATTAAAAAAAAAAAAAAGAAATACTGAGGAAAGAGGCATCCATTCCTTAATAACCAGCATACGACAACTGCCATGAACTTTTCCTGGTAATCATGTAACGCCATGATAGTTTTTAGATATGATCCAGCTGCCAAAAGTCAGGATCTCTTGTTCAAGGAGAAAAATTACAGACGGACCATCTGCCTCCCAAGGATCGTTCAAGAACAGATGAGAATTACACAAACTAACAGAGATATTCCCCTCTCGCACTAAGCTAATTCTATCTAATAGACAACCCTTGCTCCTCCCTCTTTCCCTGATTTATAGGTGTCCTAATACATGGTAGTGCTGACTCAGCAGTTCTGCCACTCAAATATTCGGTTGAAGAATCACTAACAGAATCAATAACAAATGACTGCAATTTATTGAAACTGCGGAAATAACACCCACGCAGAGGGACGCAGGGTAGAAGAACTGAAGAACATGGCATTGTAGAGTGTAGAAATTGGAGAAGAAAAATATAGGCCAGAATATTTCCGTACCAGATTCAACAGAAAGAAAGCATCCTAACGAAGAATAAAATTTACAACAGAAATTAATACCCAATTCCACGTAATCCAAACGGCAAACAGTGAAATAAAATTCATTAAGACGGGAAAAGCAGACGGAGAAACCGCACAGGGATGAAAGAGGAGCTTCACTTACGGTAACTACTATTTGATTCCCCGCTATCTTCTTAAACGGGCCTAAATTGTATTTTGAAGCATATTTGCCCGCCCACCCTCTAAATTTTTCCGATATTTCACAAATGCGTCAAACATTTGATTCGCTCATATTAGTCACTATTCCGCCCACCCAGTGCACCTAGCCTTAGTGCGGTCTGATATATTTAACTTATTTTTAAAATTTTTTTATACAATTATTAATATAAATATATTTAACACGTATCTTTAAATTTTACCATTTTTGAAAATATGTATATATTTTTTGAATTTTTTTCAAAACAGTGACATTTTAATAAATTTCAAATTACTAAAATGCTACTATTATAAATTTCCAAAAATGATGAAACTTGTTACATATGTTAAATACACTTATATCAGTAATTGTATAAAAAAATTTAAAAAATAGAAAGGTTAAGTACACCAAGACTAAGTATACATAAGTGCACAATATCGGTATCCAATTTTGTCAACTATGTCGATATCGGCATCCAATTTTGTCAACTATGTCAAACAACAATGACTAAAAATTTTTCAACCAAAGATGTGTTGAAATTCATAAGCGGGAGCGCATGTGCACAATTAATAACTTTTTTTTTTTTTTGATAAATTGATCTAAATAGCTTTATGCATGAATTAAATCACTGAACCAGTCCCACTTTAATAGAATATCCCTTCATAAACATTTCACCATCTCTGTCCGAACAAGCAAGCCATAATGGGGGGAAAATGTAAGAGGGGTGAAATCATCGAATCAAAGATCGGACGCATTATGTACATGTTATTCCCATATAACCTCTAGGGTAAATCTGGTGAGAAAAAGCCCCCATTCCTACCTCTGGCCAGAACCACAGCTCGCCACCATGCGGTGTGCAAATATGGAAGTATGAAAAGCTCACCAACCTTTGCCTATGAGCCACAACCAGTCAAGTGTAACACCACTGAATATGCCTGCCAAAAGACACACAACAAGCAAGTTCCCTAATGCATTCTGCTCAGGCCCCTGCAAAGACCGCCATCCAATGTCAGAGCCCATTCCTTAGTTGTACAGATTAATGTGACAGCAACATTATAATGCCGGCTTCATGGAAGTCATGCAAAAAAGCATCACATGGGGCAATGCTCATTGGAAGCAATCCAAGCAGCCAATTTTGCCAATTGCCCATTGCTCCTTAATAGAATGCTTCTTGACAGAATGGTTGTGTGCGAATCAACGCATTGTAGTAAGCATGACAAGATTCAAAGCATATGAAGAAGCCTAACAGCAAGTCTACAAACCTTGTAACCCTTTGGTGCTGCAGTTAAGACACAGACAGTCAGATGACCATTGCTCAATCCTAATAGTGATATCAACATGAGCATCCACCCCTGATCCCCATATTTGGCAGTGAAATAAAATGCTGGGATGAACAGGAAACGAGAAAGGATGGCAGACATGAGGATTTTGCGTGAATTGATCCTCAACATCTTTATAAGAGGGGTGTATCTCCCAACAAGATCCCAAACATTATACATAGCTATTAGAAGCAGCACATACCTAAAAGATGAGAAAAACTAATGTAAGAAACATGCACAATTCCCAAAACATTTATGCAGAGCAATTGAATCAAAAAAATAAAATCACAATTTAGGTGTAAATGCTGAGATACAAATAGATAACAAATAGGATTTAGAATTATAAACAGAGTAATAATATTGACATTCTAGCAACTTGTAGAATGTGAGGAGAATTGAATTAGTTGGAAGAACATCCTTTAGACTTTCTTATACTTAGTTAGCCTCGGTGGTCAATCAACTTGAATGCATTATGATATCCGCATCCTTGGTCGGTATATGTGAGATGGGAATTATAACTTAGAAAGGCTCCTGTAAGTCACCTAGGTCACTGTCCATATACAATCTTTCAGACGATGTGCAGGTTATGTAAAAAAGGAATATGCCAATACTGTGGATTCCGAAAAACCACAAGACAAATCAATTGCGTTTTGATTGTTTCGATGCAATACTTACCAGGATCCCAGGCTGTGGTGACCTGTATCCTCGGATATAAATCCCGGAAAAATTGCCAACGTCAACACATATATCAGATAGATGTCTATTGCATAATCTAGATTCTGGATCAGTAAATCTTTGTTACTTAGGCGTTCAAATTTCTTTGGATCTTCCTCAACCTGTTAATAAGATCAGCGTCAAGTTAAAAACATATACTTTTTTCCATCCAAAATAATTTTTCATCATGGTCCATAAGAACGTACCCCAGAATTAAATTCCACTTGGATGCCGGCTGCAGCAAGATCAGCTTTAACGGTTTTGGAGCCTTCAGAAGCAGCTTTCGATCGGTAATATTTTACAATTGGCAGCTTTGGAAAGGCATATGCGTAAAGAATAACGCAAAGTAGCTCAAAGAATGCTGATATCGACAAGAACAACACTGCAGGAAGATGATAAGATGTAAAATTGATTTCTTTTCTTTCAACCAGGATCAGCAATGCCAGGACAGTAGAGGTTGGTACAAGATTAACAAAGGATATTTCGGGTGCGTTTGTTTCGCATAAAAAAATGTCAATTAAAACTTTTCAGTTTAAAACTTTTCACTCTCCATAATTACTCTATTTTTTAATTATTTTTTCACATTTTTCTATACAAACTACCCTACTTTTCAATCATTTCTATACAACTAACCTATCTATTTTAACTTTATTCTCTTTACTCCTCATCATAACTCCTATTATATCACATCATTTTCTATTGATCTGATAACTTCTACTCCAAAAACTTTTCATCACAAGTTTTACCTCCAACCAAACACACCCTTCAAAAAAAAAATTTTGATTCTAAAAATTCATTTGAAGAAAATATGGATGTATAATTTTCGTTCTAGGTTCTGTCATGTACGTCGCCAATGCACATAGAGAGCAGTCATAATCTCCATACTAATACGAATTGCAATTCAGGTTTGTTTGCAATATATGCTTCAACAGATAAACATGTGTTGACATGTAAAATGATGAATACGCGAGCATCACATTTCTCTCTCTCATAGGGGACCTTATCGCAGAAGCAGTTATGACAAAGAGCACTAGTAGGATGTATAGTGTGAACGTACTTGCCCCTTTCCGGAGGCCATCAGTGGAACTTTCGAAAGCCGCCTTCGTAGCCAGCCTCAAGACAGAAGTTAGAGCACCAGAAGCAGCCAAACCAGCTAAAAATGACTTCATTTACAGAAAAAAGAAGGAAAAAACTGTATTAGTGGCAAAAATTGTCCATCTAATTTTTTATCAAGAAAACAAATTTTTTTTAATAAATCGTTATTTTGAAGGCAGAAAGGCTCCCTACTTGGATGAACTCGGGAAGCATGAAGGACAGATCTCCAACCATTCCCCCTTGCACATGAGCATCGGCAACTCCGAAAGCTCCACTAAGAGCGCATAACCCAACATAGGGTCCAATCCCCCCTTTGCCAGATGTCGCCAAATCTAACTATCGATGGAAGCGAATAATGTTATTGAAGAAGAACACAAAGTCTTTACTGGCACTGTTAAGATGGACACGCACCAAAAGTTTTTTTTTTTTTTCTAATCGAACACTGAAACTTAAATATGCTATGAAACAGAGCAAGCTTTAATAAATGTCTAGTAGACATTAGAACTTGTCCAGAAAGTTTAATTTGCATCCCTACCAATACAAAACCACCTCCAAGCTATGCAGTCTTTACCGCTTGACAGCCGGAACTATCAAAGATTACGTCTACACTCAAACTTGAAAGAAAAGTAGGATTTAGATGTCAACGATCATGAATAGTGTTGCAAGGCTTGTGCTTAGTAAAGGTTCAAGTTTACTTGACATCTTTAACATATATGAGGTTTCCTTGAATGAAATTGCTTTAGCTTTGAAGATGACTAGGGAATGTTATTTCATAACCCTATGGTAGCGTGCATTTTAATTTCTTGACCATACATTATTCTAAGCAGCTATGACAATAGCAAAATTGTCTTGAGGAAACTCATTTTAGCTTTTCTGTTTTTCCACTTCCCTTAATTTTTCCTATTTCCCTGCTTTTATTTCCCAAACATTTTTCAATGCGAGCCATCATCATCTGGCCAGCACAAAAAATACCCGTCGAAGATCAACAGTAATAGCACAGGAGTATGGTCTTTATAAAAGCATTGGACAATGATTAACGCAGCAGAAGAATAGAAGATAGCACAAAATATTATGTAAAAGCAGCACTTACAACAACTACGAGCACAGAACTGATGAAGAACAGGATATATCCGATTAAATTGCGCCGTCTGGTGTCAAGCTTTGCCTCATTGTATGCCATTATTATCATTGTTCCAAGCGCAAATGGTTGGTACACTAGAGTGAGAACTCGAGTAGGGTGATAATGCTGGAATAGAGAGGGGAAAAGGTATGCATCAACACAAGCCATACGAAAAATAGTCAATCAAAAAGACATCTTAACCTATGCCTATTTTGATATTGTCATTTTTTAAGTCACACTTTAATAATTATTGCATCTGATGAAAGTTTTAAAAAGCTGAACAAATGACAAATCGATCATGACTAAAAGTGGTTCCAGAGGCATAATCGAGGGATGAAATGAAAGCTCCACATAGAAAGTATTTTTAAAAGAAAGCACATTTGTTAGTGATGAAAAAGAATTATAATAGAGAATGCTAAGCATATAATGGTTTCAGACCAGTCAAAAAACATATTTTTTTTATTTATTTGAATTTTTTTTATAAACATGTTAATCTAGTTGTATTTAATCTATAAATCAAGTTTTACTATTTTTAGATATGTATATATATTTATTTTGGATTTTTAAAAACAGAGGTATAAAAATCATTTTTGGATATGTGTATATATATATATATTTTTATTTTTGATTTTTAAAAACAGAGGTATAAAAATCATTTTTGGATATGTATATATATATATATATATATTTAGTTTTGATTTTTAAAAACAGGGGTATAAAAATATTTCAAAAAAATAAAAATATACGTTTTTGACAGAGGGGTCTGAAAAGATCATTTTACTGTAAAGAAAGATGAAGCGCATACCGGGAATACAGCACTGTAGTAATCCCCAATAGTCAACATGCTATTCCAGGAAATTAGGCTGCCATTTCCTAGCAGCCAACATACAGCTATTGCAGCACGCTTTCCCTGAAATCATACCGTATTCGTTTTTAGTGTTTTTTTAATCGACGTTAGTCGCAGAACCTGCAAGAATATTTTTGAATAGAAAACCTTAAGTTGGCTAGCAGCTTCATTCCCTTCATTGATGTTGGGGGAAGCCATTGCCTCTCTCAACAACACGACCTAAAAATAAGGAGGAAAAAAAAAAAGTAAATTCAGAGATGAAAAAAGGCAGTAGTGCTGCGGAGTTAGAAGGACAGAGAAACAAAATGGCTTTGTTTTGGCATTTCATTCTAGGTCATCAGGTATCACGCATCCAGCAGCCCTATATATTTACTTACTCTGTCTAGATCCTCATCAGTTTGAAATGCTGCTGGCAACCCATACATCTGGTATAATCAAGAGCAGAGATGGGTAAGCTAAACCAATTTCCAGTTTTACGAGCACCCATAAATAATTTCTAATGAAATCAGAAACAAATTAAGGCACTGACTTCATCTAGTAACGACTCAGGAAATGCATTGATGGGGCCATAAAACTAGCATAAATCAGACTTCTAAAGACACGGTGTGTAAGAAGAAGAGAAAAACATGCAACAAAGAGATGAGTAATGTACTGCAAGGCAGTCTAAGCTGGTTCCACCGCAAAGCGCTGATGATGGTGTAGCTCTAGCATCATTTTAATAGCACAAGGCGCCCCGGATGCCGCCGACGGGAGTGGGTGAGTCAAGATAAGCATATTTCAAAAGGGTCTCAGAGTTTGTTTGGCAGGAGGAAACGTTTTACGTAATAGAAGTTATCGGACAGAGAATGTGACATAATAGAAGTAATAATGAGAAGTAAAAAAAATAAAATTAAAATAGATAGATTAATTATATGAATCAAATAGAATAATTATGGAGAGTGAAAAGTTTTAATTAATACTTTTTTACCCTAAACAAACACACTCTTAAAAGCAGCTTGGGTGCGCTGATGGCCACATTTGAACTCAACGATTATATAAAAAGGAAAAAAAAAATGAAATCTTTTGCTTTTCTATTTTATCCAACTATTCCACGTTTAAATTTATTTTTTTTTTTATTTCAATCAGTACTATTTTTTTTTTTTCTCTGATCATCAGTCGTTCCGTTCGGGGTTTTTTTCTTTTTTTTGAGACTGACCTCTTAATTTCACATCATTTCTGAATTCCCAGATTGAAACGACACCCACCTGTCGAGAATTGTAACAGTCATTCAATCACAGGAAAGAGACCACCGACGTTGCTTAATTGCGTTATTGGGTTAGTGAGGTGTCGGATGTGCTGGTAGCTTGTGAAGGGAAGAGGAGTTTTGGCGGTGGTGAGTAGCAGGGGAAGAAGGAAGAAGGAATTGTGTTTTTTCATGGACGAGAGAGAGAAGAAAAAGAAGCGACCTTGTGGTTCGTGGCCAATTTTGTAAATTAGACAACAACATCCGGTCAAATTGGCTGTAATATCATGAGGTGGCAGGTGCTTCACGATTCTTTAACCTTAAACTTCTTCCCCAATTGAAATTTACCACATTTCGGGCAAATGATTTGCTTGAGGAAAAAGAAATAAAGGTGACGTTTGGTAGGACTGGGATGCTGTAGCAGGTGAAAAGAAAATATCTTTAAAATTATGTAATACATATGAAATAATAATAATAAAATTAAAATAAATAAGTTATTTATAGAAAAAATGACTGAAAATGCAGATATATTAAATAATTAAATTATGAGTGTGTTTAAGAATTAATAAAACAGAGTAATAATGAGAAATAAAAAAAATAAAAAAAAAATAAATATGTTAAATGTAGGGATAGTTGTATAAAAAAGATAGAAACGTATAGTATTTATATAGAAATAAATGAAAAAATAATTTACAAATTTTAAATTTAAAAATTTTATATATTAATGTGAGAGTGTGTGATAGAGATAAATACAAGTTTTATCGGAAGTTGAAAGATAGTTATAAGGAAAAATAATTAGAATGTAAAGATAAAATTGAAAAATAAGAAATATTAAACAAAAAAAATAATTGATGAGAAAATAAGGTAGATGAGACGTTTTCCACCTCACCCTCACCCTAGTTTCATCCCTTACCAAACGTACACAGGTCACAAATTTTGAAAAACGAAGAATGATGACCATTGATAATATAAAAAAAAAAGTCAATGTCAAATCAGGCATTAAACAAATTTTAGATTTTGTAAAATTAAAATCCATCGCCACACATGTGAGAGGGTTGGGGATGGGGATCAATATTTTTTTCCCTCCTGCTTGACAGCTGTTGAAGTTCATGCTGCTCATTATGATCCGCAATGGCAACAATCAGAGCTGTTTATGCCCTTATTCGACTCGCTGGCCAAAGGACAAAAGCCCACATCATTCGTTTCTCCGCCCGAAGACCCACAATCCAAAAAAGAACAATACAATTCCATCAAATTAAAAAAAGAACAATACATTAAAATAAAAATTTTGAAAACAGACGAGGAAATCATCCGACTCTGAAACAGAATGACCTTAAATCATTTCAAGAAGAGCAAGAAGAGCATACTCCCACCTGTGGAAAGAAGGATAACTAGGAATCTTCAGCACCCGAATCTCGCTCCGTCTTCTTCTCCACTGTAACAAAAAGGAAAACGAAAACCCAAAACATCGATCCCTTTGCCAAAAGTTTGCATGCAATGATTGACAGAAGCAGCAGAAAAGAAAATCAATCTCACGGCATAGAAAGTACTCAAATCCAAACGAATGATACGGCGCCGCGAGATTGGATGCTTACACAGTTGTAAAGAAGGATGTATATTGGTGGGTCGGTGAGTGGAAGACGCTTCTGCGATTCCGGAATCTTTTGTTGACCTTTATAGCCGGGAAGGAGAGAGATCCCAAAAGGGTACGCCTTTTCAGTTTTCACCCGTCCTAAAAATCCGAGAAAAATAACACTTACGTCCCTATAACTTCTGGTACATGTGTGAATGGATCCTTTTGCAAATTTTCGGGATTTAATTTCTATTCAGAAAAACTAGAATAGTAATGAAGGTAGGCGCAAAGAGTAAGAAGCTAATTTTTCTTTAAAATTAGTTTGTTGTTATTGATTCAGATTGTTTCGTACAGATTCCACTTCTTAGCTGTGATATCCAATAAATATTCCCAACAAATTAATGCCATTAACACAGAAATTTATGACGGCAATTCAAAACTGAAACCACTGGCCTTGCCTTGGGAACGGACTTTGAAAATTGAAACGTTGGAAAAAGGACAGGTATGCGGATGTGAATACGAAAGATAGAAGAGGCGAGCACGGAAGGAGGAGGAAGTGGGAGGACGGCACGGCGCCTGATGCCAATGCCGACTGCCGACTGGTCGGAACTCCGTGGCGGGAGCGTGGAATTTTAATCGAACGACAGAGAAGTATCAATCGTCCGTCATGGGCGCCGAACAACTTGGATCCCCATCCTCCACCCTCGGATTGGGCACTCCATTGGGGAACGTGAAATCAATGGTCCTTTCTCTCTCTCGCGCCAACCCTACGAGACAGGCTTCAAAGGGGGGCAACTTGGTACTGGGTCGGTCCGAACCACCCGACCCGGTATCAAAATAAAAAATGGGTTTTATTTTTAAGATTTTTTTCCAAATAGACCCGGTTTCAACCCGACCCGTAGAAACCCGAAACCAAAACCGGGTTCGCACCAACCCGGTGTAGTTTATATAATTTTTTCATCAATTATACATGTTTTTTGTAATATTAATATATATATACATGTTTTAAACATT
>JAXCLR010000081.1:740017-760079 GCA_035584095.1 Annona squamosa
GCAGAGTTCATTCAAAGAATATTGCAGAATTCAGCATGATGTTGCAAAATTCTTTAGAAGTATGTTGCAAAATTCAGTGTGAGGCTTAATTTCATAAACACATGCATGTATATTTTAATAATTTTCTTTTAGATTACAACTTAATTTGGAAATAAAATAGTTTATTGGTAACCCGAATTTTAACCCGAAACCAAACCAAAACCCATGCAAACCCGACCCGAACCCGGTCCGAACCCGAATTACATTCTTAGTGTTTGGGTTTGGGTTCACTCCAACCCGGTATAACCCGACCCGAGTTGCACCCTTAGGCCTTCAATGGCACCTTGTCCGTGGGAATTCTTTTAAAAAAATAATATTTCTTGTTGTTTTTTAAAAATCAAACCGTACAATGTATTCAAAATATAATTTTTACTGATGATAGTGAAAATTATAAAAATCAGGTTATAGTCATTAATAAAAATGTAATTGAAGAATTTCAATGATATATGTTGTTTTAGATATAAATAATACACGTGATGCAATTTATTCAATCCAAAACGTTATATATGTATTTTAACTAGATAAGTATAATAAGGTCTTTTCGTGGTACTAAAATTATTTTATATTATTTTTATGTGATAAATTTATGTTTTTTATAATTTTTTCTTATTTAATATTTATTAAAGTCTGATTTGTATGAATTTTATTATTAACGGTCAAAATAATATTTTAAATATAATGTATGGTTGGATTTTCGAAAACGAACTGGAAAATAGAAATTTTAAAAGTGTTCGCACGGTGGGCGTTCCCACCGAAATCCGTCCCAAACCCTACCCACCCATCCACCCCCACCAAAAAAAAAAAACGCAACACCACAATGCAAATATGTTCTCACATTTTATTATTTTTTAATGAAATCAATAAAATATTCACGCGGGCAACATGGAAGACAGCCAGGCTAATCATGCCTCATCTTTCATGCATGTTTAATGCATGCTCATTTGGGTTATTAATTAATGTATTAGATTGCGTTTGGTAATATTACTGATCTTACGGGCTGGGTAACCAATTGATGAAATGGAATGACAATTCCCATCGCATTCTATATGATTGGATTTGAATTATCTCGATTTCAAAAGCGGGTTGAATTTAGGTTAAATGATTTTCAACTTGACCTAAATCGATTTTATATATTAGCATAAAATATATTAGATCATTAAAAAATAATCTTGCATTAGCACACACTATATAAGAATGAACTAAATATCATTTCTTTGAAATAAAATTATTAAGCGATTATATCACTGCATTATTCATAAATTTGAAGGTATTCTATAAAAAGAGTTAATTTTATTATTTCTTATAAATTTATATTTTAAAATAGATTTAATTAAGGAGAATATTTTAAATATTATATTTTTAATAATTTGATTTTGAACTCAAATTGAATCGATTTCTATAGAGCTACGAGAAGATTCAATTAAAGTGTGAAAAATAAAATTTGAAACTAAAATAAGTTTACATTTTAGGAGATAAGTTAGAATTATGTTGATATCTTAAAACAAGTGGACCCAATCGAATTTACATCTTTTAGAAACACCTCAATCACGCACGCAGGAGTATCTAGGTTGCATATGGTACGTTGACTATCAAGATTACTGTAATACTTATTTAAGGGTCCCACGCTAATCACGAGGTTTTATAAAAAGTTGAATCTCCGACTCCGACTATGGCTAAGCCAACCGATTGTGATGAGGTCACGCTTTCATGATTTCGCCCTTTGGAATTTGGATGGATGTCGCATCACTTTTTTCCAAGCGGCACGAATCTTTTTCTTTATATCTTTACGAGCTCCCACGCATTAAAAAGTCTATAATGAGAAGGATACAGTTGTCATTTTCTTTTACGGGGAAATATTTGGACGGTAACATTAAAGATTTTTAATGTACCAATGCCAGTTTGTACCAACTTTAGTGATGAATCAAAATTCAATTTATTCTCACTTCAAAAAAAAAAAAAAATCAATTTATTGAACCCACCGCATTGGCGTAGTGGTGCTCACTGCCAATTGTCTGTAAGCTAATTTCAATTCAATTTTTTTTATGGTTATATTTACATACATCTCAACACATATTACATTGTAGTTCTGAGACATTCTTATAAATATGGAGATACATAACTCCTCTAAAAAAATCCGGAAACACGGCTCTACTAAAGAATTAAGAAGACACAGCTTCCACCCAGCCAAAAGAAGACAACAGCTCTCACACTATTTTTTTCCGGGCCGAAATCCCAATGTGGGATTTGAACCAATCGAGCACGCCTGGATTGGTAATTCCAATTCAATTTTAGGTGGGAGTGTTGTCTCTCGGTTGATCCATTGAAAGTTATGTATCTAAAATTAACTCAACGAGAGCATGTTGTCTTCTTAGAAAAATTATAAGAATGTCTCAGAAGTTAACTGTAAAAAGAATTAAGATGGATGTAAATATATATTAATAAAAAATTCAATTTATCAATCCAATCTACTTATGAATATTTATTTAACTAGAAGCCAAATCAAATATATGCAAACCATATGTAAAACATAAAAATAATTAATATAATAAAATGACTTAAATTATATATTAATTTCAAGATTATTCTTTAAAATTAGCATAAGAACATGACCTAACATGTATAGCGATTTCAAAATTGTATATTCAGCATCTAAAGCATTTGAAATAACATTTTTCCGTGAGAAATGATTTTATAAATGATTACTATATTTTAATAGGACAAGGACCATTTGGGGTCTAGTAATTTTTTGTTTTCTTGAGATTTTAATTTATATTTAGGCCTTGCATATATTTTCTTCTTAGGAAATTTTGTAAATTCTAAAACTTATTTAGCATTTTATTTTAAATTTTAGAAAGGAGTAAAATGTGCATATAGATAAAAAAAAAATTTTAATAAAAAATAGATTTGCCGAAGGGATGCTGTCACTGGGTTTTTGTGTCCTACTGCAAATGATCATTGCCCATATTAATATATCTATAAATAAATTTAAAGTATTTTCATAATTGATATATAGTTTTATTTGGTAAGAGATACAAAATTTTTAAAAGTTTTCTACCCATGTTTTGATATGATTTTACATTTTAATTATCTAACTATCCTATGTTTTATATTATTTACTCTACATTCTGATTATTCTTCCACATCTTTTCATATAACTAATTTATCTATTTTATTTTTATTTTTTACTTGTAACTAATATTTCTATCATAAAAATATTAAGAGATTATATTAGAAATTAAAAAAAAAAATTAGTATTGAAAATGAAGAAAAAGTCGTTATGTACTGGAAAAGAAGAGAAAAACTTGAATTAGCCATTCTAATGTGATGATTCCCTTGAATTTTAAAAGGAATCTATTCCCTCAAATCAGCATGGGTTTACAACCCTACCTGCCATCGTGAGTCCAGTAATGCTAGGACTACGCATCCCTTCTCTCCCACGTTTCCGCGGCATGGTTTGCGCGTTGATAGTTACGAAGAAGTCCTATCCGCAGCGATTCCGCAGCATGACTTGCACGTGAGAATCATGTTCGTATAAAAGTCGGCTTCCTAGGAATTTTTTTTTTTAATGAAGTCAGACTGTTTACCTTTTTTAAAAAGTTAATTGATTTTTCATAAAAATGTTATTATAATTTTTATCTAATTCGTATGTCAAATTTTATTATTTTCGAAAATAGTTATATATTTTTTAAATTTCAATATTGGGGTGTCTTAGTTATTGAAACCTTTTAAAATGACTAAAATACTTGTATATTTGAAATTAAAAAATAATCACATATCTTTAAAAATTGGTAGCACCATTATCCTCAAAGTGTTAGACAGAGGTTTGAATGATGCTAAGGGCATTTTGTCTCCTAATTTATTTGAGAGCGGTATCTATTTGTTTCTTTGTTGAGGTTGTGTCTTCGAATTTCTAGATGGGAGCAATTGCCTATTTAAATTTGTAAAAATATCTTAAGAGCTTTATTGTAATAGATATTTGAGATAGATGTAAATATATCAATTTAAAAATTTATAAGACTTGATATCTAAGAAAAATATGCATAGCATAACACTTCTATAAAAATAACTATAAAAAATTTAAAATGGTATTGACTATAAAAAATTTAAAATGGTATTTTGGGCCGGATGTGTGGGATGTATTTGGAAGTTATTATGACACACCTAGTATCCATCTTAACCTTTCATTGCTTTCGATTTGAATTTTGAAAAATTTACTCCAAAAATTTTTATGAGATTTATGCCAACGTCTAAAAGAGAGATGACAAGGTTAGAGATTTTTAAAAAGGGCCATGATTTTGTAAAGCCGCATGAGAGCAACTTTATAGCTTACCCATTTATATATATATTTGCCCCACTTTCATGTAACTAAGTTATATAGAAGTGAAGTTATGTAATTTTTTCAAAATTTAAGATGTGATTTTTGATGAAAATTTCAATTATTCATTGTATTCAACATCAATTATTTATCGAAGAGATCAAGTTTCATTACAATTAAGTATATTTATAGGTCACATTTGTTAAAATATATATATTAATGTGTAAATTATGAAAAATGGTTAGATTCATTTATACATGTATTAAAATATAATAATGCGTTATAGAATCATTGACTCACATAGAAATTATATTTAAACAATTTAGATATGAAAAATGTTACTTTAAAATTGATATTTTAGTATTTTTTGAAATTTACACGTGAATATACATATATATATATATATTCAACAAATGTAACCCATAAACCTACTTGATTAGAATAAAATTTGATTTTTTAGACAAACTAATGATGTTAAATACAATAAATGGTTTGGATTTTCAAAAGCATTTATTGTGATGTGAAAAATACTACTTTAAAATTAATATTTTAGTATTTTTCAAAATTTACGCACACACACATATATATTTAAAAAATGTAACCAATAAAGATAGTTGATTTGAATGAAATCTGATCTTTTAAATAAACACATAATATTAAATACAATAAATGATTTAGATTTTTCATCAAGTATCAAAATTTAGATTTTGAAAGGCTACATAACTCCACTTCTATGTAACTAAGTTATATAAAAGTGTGATCTTATATATATTTTATATTTTTTTATAAAACTATTAATCGTCATGTGCTTTTAATTCACATATCAAGTTTCATTAGCTAGCCCAACCTCATAACCTTAGAAGTTATATGCATTTAGTTGAGTTCGATGCATTCCTTAATTTGGTATAAACTTATGATATAAGCTTTTTGTTTACATTTATATATTAATGCAATAGCAATTGTTATTACTTATCTAGTTTGAATTGAAATGTTGAAAACTGGACCAACTATGTATCATTTCCTAAGATTCTTAAATACGTTCGCAAGCTATGAACATCTTTATCTTTTGTAGTTATTTTGATTTATGTCATTTAGTTTTAATAAATTAGTTTATTTAGATAACCCATTAAGAACCTGCTAACATGTTTATTAATGAGACATAATTACGTGCAACACATCGAATATATACTTAAGTTATAATATTTATTTTTAAATTTATTTTTTGATTTTTCTACAAAAACATGTTTTTTCCTAAGTTTATTTAATCTATATACCAAAATTTGTTATTTTAGAACACTTTACACATTTTACTATCGATGTTTAAAAATCCAGTTTTTTAAGGGATAAAAATGACCTATATGCCCCTAAATTGATGATTTTCAAAAAGAAAAAATGATATGTAAAAATATTATAAAAAAAACCTTGTATCTAGTGTCCAATGACGCCTTGGGTGTCTCTATTAGTCTAATAAGAAAGCACAACATTCTTAAACTTATATAACTCATCTATAGAAGCGGGACGCAATAAAAAGTGCTGAGCTGCTAAATACTCAAATTACATTTGTACGTGAGAAAAAGTCTCTTTGAAGATGCTTTTAGATCTAATTTTTAAATAATCAATTTTAGGTTATGATCTAATGTAACACATGTACCTTCTTGTTTTTTAATTAACATTAATTAATGTAGGCTTGTTTATGATGAAAAAATCACGTGTTAAAAATTGATTTATATTATATGTAGTAGGCTTTGTGAAGATATATTTAGAAAGTTATGCTTATATGTCATGTACGTGCGTTAGTTGGTAAATTAGAAAGTATGCATAGAAAATTTAAATAAAATTTCAATTTGTCTGTTCGTTTGGTTTTAATCAAATGCTGCTAAAATTTTGTTAGAAATAATGAAAATACCCTTACCTACATCTGTTAAAGTAATTAAATATAGTGTAGATTATTCACAACAATTATTTTGTTATGACATTGATAAAAAAAATTTAAAATATCTTTATTCTAATATTGTTATGAAGGGTGTGGACGGGTTATCTCATTTCAACAGGGACTAAGGTTTTTCATCATTTCTAACAAAATTTCAACCGAATATGATGAAACTCTAACAAGAGAGATGTGTTTGCAATTCTACGCAAGCTTTCTAAGCACATTTGCCAATGAACAGAGATTGCGATAGTGCGTGCACTGTTCTAATATAACAGTCCGCTGACTGCATTGGAATTCATCACACCAGATGCGGTGGTGCGACTTTTCTCAGCCTGCCAAGATCGGGTTTCGCGAGGGGCTAATATGTCGTTGTCTGAGCTAAATATTTACGGGGCTGAGCCCATAACCACTGCTCTCCAGGGCGGCCCGCCTATCCAATTTGCAATATATATATTTTTTTGATAAAAGGAAATCACTCTACTCCTGTTCCCTATCAAAATTAGGAGGATTAGGAGTAGAGTAATTCAAGCATGACATTGTTAAAAAATTATCTTTATAAATTTTTTCATGAATAGCTGGGGGACTGCCCCACCAGCAGAGATTGTTCACAGAAAAAATCAAAACCACTTCAGCTAGAGAGTGAGCAATTATATTTTCTTACCGAAGAACCTGATGGACCGAGAGAGACTCAACAACACTTAGAATATTCCTGTAATTTGCAATATATTGGAAGCTTACGGTTGGCGTCCCAATTGCGTACTCATTTCGCAAGTAGCGAAAGCAACATTCGGCTTCATGCTCGCAAGTGGGTGATATGTCCTTTCGGTCCTTGGGACCCACTTTTAAGATGCTTGCTTTACTAGTCACTACTGCATGCTTAGTTGCCAACGGCCCACCTTAAACCAAAAAGAGAGAAAGAAAGGAAAAAAAAAAAAAAAAAAGAAGAAGACAAGCGGATGGAACAATATACACACACATCCCGCACACTTATAATGTGTTCCGTGCACTCGTGTGGATGATACGACGACTATGTAAATTGAAGTATAAAAAGGTCCCAACCCGAAAACGTGTTACTTTTTTTTGCCATTGCTTTCAATTCCATTCCACTGTGAATATTTTTACTTTGTAAAGACGCTAATTCATGCGCACCGGCAGTAAATTTTTTTTAAAAAAAAAAAAAAAATCCATGAAATGCACACCCCCCATCGACACTTCGTTCCTGTGATGACAGCTGGCCGCAAGCTAGACGAAGATTCCGTACACACTTGTGGCGCCACATCATCCGCCAATGATTGTGAATAAACAAATATAATTTCTGTTTGGGAATTTGTATTAGAATGTCGCTAAATCATTCCTTTCTTGGCAGGCAAATAATCAAATCAGCCGTCCCATCTCATCCACATTTAATTAGCAACCGGCGATCCACGTCCTGACTCACAACCATGGACTCCCCACGGCCCATAGCCTTGGGGCTCGCGGCGTAACGATTTCTTCACTCTCTGCCCTCTCTCTCTCTCTTTCTCGCACCCAATATAAAACTATAATTCATCCCCTTTCTCGTGTGCATTGCCTCAATCTCTTTTTTGAATTATCATTTGTAAAGCTAAAACTATTGTCTTAATTTGAATTTCTAAAATTTATTCAAACAATTTTAAATTTCTAAAACTTCAACTCATTCTAATCCAGTCTTTAAAGTTTAAATTAACTTAATACGAAATCACTAAAAGAATTATTCTTTAAATTTTCTAAAGTAAATAAAGCATTCTCAAATCAAATTAGATTTTGATTGTATATAAATATATATCATTTTAATCACTGTGCCATGTGTGATTACAATTTAGGTACAAAAACAAACAATAAAACGAAGTATAAAGACTGCGGTAAAAAGATGAATAATTAACACTTCTAAGCTGCTCAACCGGGCTTCACTCGACTAGTCACGGACGTCCTCGACATAGCTGCGTTCGTGCGTTCGAACCCTCAACAGAGGCGTTTCAACTATTAATTAGGAACTTGTTGTCTTCGGTGGATAGATAGATTGAAGCTTGTTAGCTCCCAAATGGTATGTGAGAAATGTATAGAAAGGGAAGTCATCGTCTCCTCTTGAGTTCCATTGTAATATAAAAAATATGAGATGTAGTGTGATATACAACCCATTGAAAAACACTTAAATCGACATCATTAGGCAACATGGATGCGGACATTAGTTAACATATTCAAAGGCCTTTATAAATAAATTTCACTCGTACATCTAGTTCTCAGTTGTTAAGAAGCAAACGACCAATTAGTAAATGTGACATTTTGAGTCACAAATTTGCAGCACTACAGGATCCGCAAGTATCTTCTCACATGAAATCTAAGGTCTTACTACGCAATTACAAGGTGTAGCAGTACGGACGTTGCATTTTGTATAGGTGTGATGTTTGGTAATTCAGATTTTGATGGGATTTTGGGATGAGGTGGAGAGTATGAAAGAGAATATTTTAAGAATTATACGACGGATATGAAATGATATGGTAAAGTCAAAATAAATAAGATAGTTAAAGGAAAAATGCTTGAACTACAAGGGTAAAATTAAAAAAAAAGGGTAGTTGAATTGTTAAATTATTTTTTGGAGGATGTATATCTTACAATTTCCCATCTCACCCTATACAACTATATTTCCAAACATGTCCCTTAACTTCAAGTATTAAAAAGATTTCCTCCCTCATTCTCTAACGATAGCTACCCACTTAACACGAAGCCTTTTGCATCCCACATTATATGAGAACGAGATAGAAGTTTTTATTATAGATAAAAAATTTAATTTTTAATAGAATCTCTTATTTATCAATAAAACTTTTGAAAGATAAATTTTTAATGTAAAAGTTTTTGAAATAAAAAAATAATATAACATGATAGGTGTAATGATGAGAATTGAAGAGAAAAAAGTTAAAATAAATTGGTTAAATATATGACTAGTTATATGAAAATAATTAAAAAATACGATTGTTATATAAGAAGTTGTGTAAAATTAATTAAAAATAAAATAATTGTGAAAAATAAAAATTTTAGATTAAAAAAATTTTGGTTTGAAAAGATACAGAAGTATTTTTTTTGATAATTAGATATAAAAGTATCTAAATACACCCATAATATAATTTTTCATTTTCGACTGCAGAATCGCATCTCATCTCATCTCATTAATTGGATGATATGGGCAGGCCCAACTATGGGTCAGGCCCGCAGTTGAACTCGAAGGCGACTTCATCCGATGATGATAGCCCAATGCATTTGATCAAACCGTCTGGAGAAAGCCACGTGGCTGAACGGCTACTCATGAAAAAAGGTGACATGCCAACATGAATGACCAATGCGAGAAATGGTTACAGTCGCGAATGTCTGCCCCAAAAAGCGGTGGAGGTACTTCCTTCTCCGAGCAAACTGTCGATGAAAACATCCATCTTGCCCGTTGAATTTTCACGAAGATCCGTCGAATTCTCCAATTCACCCTTTTGTGGAGTAATTTATTTTGTTAACGGCTAAGATGATTCCTAAAGCATCAGCGGCCCCCACCTTTCCGGTGTTGGAGAGAGATAACTCTGTAACGTGGGGCAGGAAAGAGGCACGATCATGCGCACTTCGCATCGTAGCCAGAAATAATCGTCGTGGCTACGTCGCTGCGCACCATAAACTAATCAACGTGGGTCCCACCTCTCAGCATCAAACAGCCGGCCATCCAACCGCCCCTCTAAAAAGGCGAGACCCTATCTACCCAAAATAATGCCCCCTCACGCCCGAGTAGGCGAGTACACCTACACCATTCTCTGGCTGACAATTTCTAACCCGGTGACTTTTGCATCTGGATCGAGGCCGTTCATCTGTTGGGAAACAACAAAGTATGCAATACCCATGAATCTTTCTATTAATTTCATACTTACTTTTTCAGTTCATGGATGACATTATTATCGGCATAAGATCCATTCATGATGTGACGTGATCTAATAAATGAACGGTCCAGATGGAAGCAAGGTTGTTCAATCGGTGTAAGACCACTGTATTCCCTCCCTCCCTCCCTCCCTGATGTCCTTGGGCGAGGTTTATATAATTCCTCTGATCACCTACCACACCCATTTTTCATTCAGGCCCGAACCTCTGTTTTTTTCATAGCTTTCATGGGAGAACTGAACTCGTTCGACCGGAATTCTTCTTTCGAAATGGCGGAAGCAGCAAGCTTCAGAGCTCAGATGTTCTGATTCAGGTAAGTGACGAAGTCGCTTTCAGATTTCTGTTTATTCCGCTTCATAATGCATGGAAAAAGATGTTTCTTCATTGCAACGTAAGGAACGAGTTGGTGAGATTTCAGGATATCGTGATGGGTTTTCTAGACCAGCCATGTTTGGGCCGTTCGCATCCGATGATGTCTGTTATCTGTGTTTTTGGATTAGCTTTTCCTCGCCGATAAAAACTCCGATGCTGTGCTACATACGTCGGGGACGATACGCTGGCAGTCACACGTTGCTTGCTTGGAGGTTTCTCCGGATGGCTAACGAACCAACTATTTCGGCGATTTGGTTCTTTTTAGAAATTAGAATTAGATTGGCGGTGACAATTACGTGATCGCAATGGTTCTTTATTCGATAACAAGCAAGCTGCTGCAATTTCGACGGTGTGGATCGGCTGAGGTAGGTGCCCTGAGGATAGGAGAAGCATCGGGGTCGCCCAAAAAGATGGACGGCCAGGATGATCTGATCACGAAATTTTAATCCATGGTGAATCGCTTAGGCTGGCCATTTCAACGGACAAGATTGTATTCACGAGAGGTGATAGGGTGGGTTTGGTGAGGACCGAGGCGTGGGAAAGATGGTAGGTTCAAAACGCATGCTCGATCCAGGCCGTTGGGAATTGGGACCCACGCTGCGGAGCGGGCGTCCGTACATGCTTCTCGGATGGGGAAGAGGCGAGAGACTTTTGCTTACCTCTCAAATTCCAGGCGATGGTTATCTTTCGCTCCATCTTATCTTTTCTTCCTTTCTTATGAAACCCACAACTTTGTAATTGAGCATTTATATCTTCTTATAAAAACAAATGGCTTAATCCAGAATTTCTGTATATAAATTGCGAAACAAAATTTTCTTGGGTCTTATTAGAGTATGATGGTTATCATCCATGCATAGAATTCATTGATAACCTCTTTAATCAATCATACCTGGTGTAGGTTATTCTTAGGTTTTCTGTTTGGATTTCGATTCAATACTTCGTTCGTTTGTACGGAGCTTCGTTATATAGCTTTTTGATTTTGTTTCATTTTCTAAAGTTTATTTATTTATTTATTTCTATTTTAGTTGTACCGACGTGCAACCTTTATATATGAACGTATATCAATATTTGTCGTGTTTAAATGTATAGATTTTCTACAATTTTAAAAATTAAGATTTTTTTTTTTACTATATTGATATCATACAATGTTGGTAAAATTTTCTACAATTTTAAAAATTAATAATTTTCACTATATGAATATAATTCAATATTAGTAAAATTTCAACCAAATACATGTCAAGTCACGTAGAAATGAAATGAAAAGTCGAAAAAAAGAAAAACAAAGAAAAAAAGCTAACGGCTGCTCTGAAAAATTCGATCCGTGTATGTGCAGCTAGTTGGGTAGGTTGAGGCGTAAAATTGAGAGATTTTTTTGGGGGTGAGATATCCGACGAAGTGATAAAAATCTTTCTGCTCGATCTCATCATCTTATTCTCATCAGTGGGCTTTGGTGGGTGGATCATTCCTCCGTTTCCTCCGGCATCCATCACCCTCACCTCGTATGGCCTCTCACCATCCTTCCGAAGTGGAAACACCCACCGACTCCGTCGCCTCCTCTCCTCGCTCCGACAACCATCGATGGCATCCCGAAGACTCCCGCCTCCGATTCATGTGCAGCTTCGGCGGCCGCATCCTCCCCCGCCCTCTCGACAGCCAGCTCCGCTACGTCGGCGGCGAAACCCGCATTGTTTCCGTCCACCGCTCCATCACCTTCTCCGCCCTCCTCGCCAAGCTCTCCAAGCTCTCCAACACCCCCGACGCCACCGTCAAATATCAACTCCCCAACGAAGAGCTCGACTCCCTCATCTCCGTCACCACCGACGAAGACGTCGAGAACATGATCGAAGAGTACGATCGCCTCCTCGCCCAGACCACCTCTGCCCCCAATTGCAAGACCGTCCAACGCCTCCGTCTCTTCCTCTTCCCTTCTCAATCCCCTGCCAGCAGCATCAGCTCCCTCTTAGACGGTTCCATCAAGCGACAGACCTGGTTCCTTGATGCTCTCAACGGCGGATTGGAGCGCGGCCGCTCCGAAGTCTCTTCCTTGGTCTCTGAAGTTCCCGACTATCTCTTTGGCTTGGATAACTCCGAAGAGCAGAAGCCCAAAGCTCGCCTGGCTCCGTCTGAGAACGTGTCTGTAGTCTCCGACCCAGGCTCGCCGGCCCCGCCATCGGCGTCTCCGTATTGTTCCGCGTCGTCCGCGATTCCTGATCATCTTCCTCACCTGAATACCAAGCCCGAAATTCAAGCCCCAGTCGGAACCAGAGAACCCCAACAGATGGAAGGAGAGCCGCCGATCCCTCAGGTGGCCGCGCCAACGGCGCCCACTTTTCGAGCCGCCGATCCCGTCTGGCATTACTGGCCAGAATCTCAGTTGCCGGCGTCGGCTATGCACCCAGTGTCGGTCTATTACATTCCGGCCGGCAACGTCCCCGTCCAACCAGTGCCAATGCAAGTGCCGTACATGCAGAGAGTCCCGTCGCCCGTTCCAACAGTGGCTCAGATTCCGGTTGGTCTCCATCACCCGGTGCCGGTGGCTGGGTATGGCGGGGGTGTTCCAGTTGGGCGGGCAGGAGATGTGAGGCCGGTAGCGGCAGGCCAGGGTTATGATCTTCCCAGCGCAGGAGTGATTCCGGCGGAGGGCGTGGCGCATACTATGTATTATGCGGCAGCTAGGAACGCCAGCGGCATGGTTCCGGCATATCCACCTGTAGGAATGCAGGTGGGGCCGGATATGCATATGCATGGAAACGCAGAAATGCCGGTTGTTAGGACTTCACAGAACCTTTGACGACTCTGATGAGTCCTCCTGTGCCGCTGACACGGTTTTGTCAGGTTTCACTGTTTCTCAGTTTTGGATGCTCGCTGCATTCATGCAAGTATAAAAAAGCCCAAGTATTTATCGCCTCTCCCTCTCGCTCTCCACCCCGCCTGTTGTCTTTGTGAGATTAGTTTCGTATGTGTATGTATTTGATGACTGTGGATTGGATTTTGGACTTGTACATAGCTACCCTAAATATTTCTAAAATATTGTTAGGATGTCAGGAATATTATTTTTGAAGGATGAAATCGATGAACAGTTGTGTCAAGGAGTTTGGATTATATTTCTGTCTAAATTTAAAACCAGCAAATCTGTGCATTCAGTGGTTTAGTTCTAATTATTTTTATTTATAAACTAAATAAAATTTGTCAAATTTAATTTAAAATTTATATCTTAAAATGATTTTGAATTTATTTCAAATATGCGTTCATTATTTATAAATGTACAGGCTATTCTATAAATTTTTTACTATTAATGTAACAATTATGTAAAACTATTAACGGTCGTCATCAATCGAGTCACGCTGGCTTGGAATCATCAAGATTTCATCAGATGCGGATGGTTGGGCCTCAGTATTTCATATAAAAATATGACAATAAGTTATAGGTAAAAAGGGTCGACCTATTAAATTGTACGGGTGTAATTAATAGAAAATAAGGATTTTTCTTTCAATAATTGAATAATAAAATAGTTTACTATTTTATACATATATCAATGGGTGGTTGATAAAAAAAAAAAAAAAAAGCGCACAAAATTTGTACCCATCTTTTCATCTTCTTCCATACTACTATTCTTTACTCCTACTCATAACTAATATCTTACCACATCACTTTCTTATCTTTTTAAAATTTTTTCCTAAGATTTTGTTCCATATTAACAAACATACCCTGTATATTAAAATATAAGATTAGTAAATGTATTGGCGTGGCTTGCTTATTGCTTTGCATTTGGGCAATGGCTACAATATGACACACAGCCCATACTGCTGTTCGAACATAATATGCGGATGAAAAAAAGGAAGCAGCCCATAAATGTTATTTCTTCCGATCCAAGAGGTCTGCAGGTCCAGGTTTAGGTTTTTGTGGTGGAAAACCTAGGCCCAGTAGCCTCAAACCAACCAAGTCATCACCTGATTCGAACGTTGAAAGACTGCTGTGTAGCTGCTGATCAACGTAGGCAAAAAGTTGGATATACGGAAACAAATAATCAATCAGAATATGCAGAAATTATCAAAACACGCAAATAAATAAATCAATCTCTCAAAATCTAGACAAATCCCTATCCTTATGTCTATCCACGGAGATGCCTATCACTGCGGAGATATATCTATCTATATGCTCTTTCCGGTTAGATATGTCCCTATCAGCTCCAATCCATCCACAATCCTATTCTTATTTGTAATATGTCCACCTAATGTTATGTTTGGTCTGAGGTAGTTTAAGTAAGTTAGACATATTTGAAATTCGGCTGGGTTGATATGGTGGCCAATTCTCCAAAGGCTCATTTTAGACCAAATTTTCACGTCATGGAACTTTTCTTATGTCCTCAACGGCTCAACTCAATCCCACTTAATTTGGAGTCAGGAAAGCTACACTCTAATATCTGTCTACCGACCCAATAAACTCAAAATAAATTTTTAAAAAATAATAATTAAGGATATGCACAATATGACAATAATAAATTATATGATTGCTGAGACATCACTTCCTGCCAACCTAACACACCCGAAATGCATAGGCAGCACCCATCAAATTTTTATTTATTTATTTTTTATTTTTAAAAATGTACAGGCGGCCAAAGGATAAGAAAAAAAACAACACCAAAAAAAAAAGGTACAAAAGTTTGTGATATTGGGAATACCAAATCCATGGCTACACTTTAGATCCTGAAAGGTGGTAAGTTAGTGGGCCTAATACCGATGGACTCGCATCCATCTCACACGGCCTTAAATATGCTATCAAACAGGGTGAAACTCGTTATCTTTTTGGGGCTGTTTTTGGAACATGTGTCTTTTCGGTTTTCAATTTTCTAAATTTATTTTTTTAATCTAAGAAGTACTGCATTATGTTTAGAATTATTTGTTCAACTTACATATAAAAAAATCAACTTGATTGAAAGTTTTCGTAATCTGTAGTATTAAAACATATGTTTACAAAGAATCTCATGCCTGTAAAAGGAAAAAAAAAACATTTTGGAGGCAAAACACAAAAAAAATAAATTATATTTTTCAAAATTTTAACGGGAATATTTTTATTTTATGACTTGTTTGGGAAGTGATAACACTTTCAGATTTGGGAGTGTTAGGGAAGTGATAAAACTTTTGGATAAAAAAACTTTGATATATAAGTTTTTGAACTAGTAAAAAATGATGTAATATGACATGAGTAATGATGAAAGGTAAAGAGAATAAAGTTAAAATAGATAAGTTAATTGTATGAGTAGTTGTGTAAAAATAATTGAAAAATAAGATATTTATATAAAAAATATGAAAAATAATTTTAAATTTGATTGCTATGATAAATGAAAAGTTTCGGAAGGTAAACCAATTTACCCTCCTTAAAAAAATTTAAAAGGGTCATCTACTCTACCTAACTTTACTTTTGTTTTTCTTATGCACCTTTTTAATATGATTTGATATTTTGACAACCTAACCATAATTTATTATTATTATTATTGATTTTCAATCATTTTAATAACTTTCTATACTACTATCTATTTTAATTATTCTTTTTACTCGTAATATCACTCCAATCATACCATATTACTTTTTTAGTTTTTTAAAAAGTTTTTTCCATTCTCACTTCACTATTTTTATTTTATATCTTCTCAAATATACCCAGTCTGTCTTTGAAAATAACAAAAAATGAGAATGAGTTTTCATGAAAAGTGATAGGAATGAAGTGAAAATAAAATATCAGAAAATGATTAAAGTATTGAGGTAATAATAGAAAAAATAAGACAATTATATAATTAAATCAAAAATTCAAAACGGAAAAGATACTTAGGGCTCTCCATATTAACGAAGATTTACACGTTTGCTTATCATTGAGAAACAAAAACCGCAGTCAGCGCCGTGTGCGTAGTGGACAGGTCCATCATTTTGCAAACAAAAGGACAAACCGCAGTCAGTGCCGTGTGCGTAGTGGACAGGTCCATATTGGGAATGCTTCTCATAAATTCTTTTTCCACTTAATCTTTTTCATTTTAAACATTTTGACCATTGATAAAAAACTTATTCCATTTATTATATTTAAGATTATTTATATTATTTTGAAAACCTTTTCACCTGTCTAGTATTACTGTGCAAGGGTCCTATCTACAAATCGTATAAAATTAACGTAATAAAATAATTTAAAATTAAATATCAATCTTACAGTTATATTTTTAATATTTAAACTATCTAAAATATCATTTTCATATGAATAAATAATTTTATAAAGTATTATTATATTTTAAATATCCGAATGATTTTGAGTATTATTTTCAATTTACATATAAATGTACTTATTTTTTGAGCAAATGTGGTCCATGCACTTATTTGATTTGGATGAGATTTTATCTCATAGCTAAACAAATGATGTTAAATATAATAAATGAATAAATTTTTCATTAAATATTAAAAGCTTAAAAATTTAATGGATTAGAACTCATATATCTATGAAATCCATTTTCTATGTAATGTGCTCCGTATTTAAAATTTTAATAGTTGATAGAAAATTCATTGCATTCATCATACTTACCCTTTTATTTGTATAATATCGCCATGCATAGGTCCCATTGAAAATTAACGTAATAAAATAATTTAATGCTAAATATTAATTTTAAAATTTTATTTTTAACATCTAAATTATCTAAAACGTTATTTGTAGTTGGATAAATAATTTTATAATGTATTAATATATTCTAATACATGTACAAATGGATTTAAGCATTTTTTATAATATAGAAATGAATATATATTTTTCAACAAATGTGACCTATAAATATATATTTGATGAGATCAAATTTGATTCTCTAGATAAAAAAATAATATTAAATATAATAAATATATTGATTTTTTTATCAAAAATCAAAATTTTAAGATTTTTTATTTTGTTGTTGTTGAGAAACTTGCTTCACATTCTATTCACAAAATGACATCCCCACCCGGCTCTCCTTCTTCGACGGAAAGTGGAAGCCGGGCATGGATGAGATACACTTAGGGTTACACAAAGACAAGTCCATGAACAAAACACATGAAATAGCCGCTAGGGGAGATCCCCACCGACAGTCTTGAAGGCACCTAGGAGTTGCCGTCTTCTTTGCCAAAGTATGCGCCACCTGGTTAACTGCTCTCAGGCCTCAGCATATGACTAAACTAGATTTCCTCAAAAAAACTTGATTAGTTTTATAATTTTCTTAAAAATTAAAAGGGTTGCATCGATCTGCGGAGCCCATATATACACCTATATATGAGATCCATTCAGGCATAGATGTACTACGTTATAATTATGTTGCGGTCAATTGGAAAATAGATCCTACACATATTAAAATATTAGGATACTTTATATAATTATTTATCTATATAAAAATATATTAGATGGTTCAGATGTTGATAAAAATTTTTAAAGTAGTTATTTACATCAAATTATTTTAGTACATTAATTTTGTACCTTTTTAGATGAAACCTATATACATATTTAGTTTTAATGAAAATTAATATATTAATAAAGTGAATAATTTTAAATATAATGGGCATGATAGATCTATTTATTTTTTATTCATAATCAAGTAAGCCTCATGTATGTATATGTGGTCAAAACGGATCAACGTTGTCCCGCGCTACGATGCCATGGTTCGCATCATGGGTTCTGATGACCAAAGGTACAGGGTTTCGCAGTGGCCGTGTCCAAGCCTCCAAGGTCAGTGACCTTGTGACCAAAATAAATGGAAAAAAACGAGGGGGGAGGTAAGGGCCAAAGGGGTGCGGGGCAGAGGGTCATGGGCTCATGGCTATGTCTTGTAGTACGTACGATTCGAAGCATTTAGAGCTGAGATGGCTTTCCCTGTCTGTTCTACCTTTTCTACTGCTTTTTGGAACAACAATCCGTGGGAGTGAAACCGTGGTTATTAGGCAGCGGTTGGCCTACTTCCCAACTTGCTCTTTACTCCCACTGGAGTTCATACGGCGCAAATACTTTACTTTTTGCTGAAGGAGATACTCATTAATTGCATCGCACACATACATGCATGTGTAGAAATTTCAGAACTAATTAATTAATCTGGGCTAAAACCTGCAAACAAATTTAAAATGGAAGAAAATGATATAATATGATATGGGTAATGATTTAAAAATATAGTGGTTGTATAAAAATTATGAAAAAATGATTAAAAAATAGTATAATTATATAGAAAAATGTGATTAAAAATAAATTAGTTATAGAGAAAGAAAAGTTTTATAATATGTTTAAGAAGCGATAAAATTTTTAGATGGAAAATTTTCAGTGTAAAAGGTTTTGTGATGAGATAAAATGACGTGATACAACAGAGGTAATGATAAAGAGTAAATAAAACAAAGTGAAAATAAATATGTTAGATGTATAAGTAGTTATATAAAATAATTTAAAAGTAGGATAATTATATAAGAATATGTGAAAAAATAATTAAAACATATGATAGTTATGAGGAGTTTAAAGTTTTAAGCTGAAAAGTTTTAGTTTTAAAATTTTTTTTTTGATAGATAGTTTGAAAATTCTTGATTGTAAACAAACGCACTTAGTTTGAAAAGTTTTTTTTAAAGACACCCGTAATTAATGACTTCTTGTAATTCACCAAAAGCCATAGAATTTTAAGATGGAACGGATCTTTTTGGCATAACCAATTAGGTGAAAGGATCCTTATTGCATAACTTCAAGTTAAATGGTTCCCATTAGTAGCGCAATGGGTTGGGTAGGTTTGGTTTCCATCAATTCTACCTTTACCCTGTTCCTAAAAATTCTGGCTCTACATTATTTTAGGTTGTTTCTGTTCTAGGCCCATCCTACTTTTTTTTATAAAGTTTGGTCGGTGGTTCCAGTCCAAATTGGTTCTTTATAATATATTTTATATTATGTTTGCAAACTATAATTTTATTACAATTCTTACTTCAACTCTGAAATCAAGACGATAGTAAAATAATTTTTGAAATAAATTCATTAAATTTACTAAATAATCAATAAATTAAACAAGTTTTTATATGTTTAAAGAATATATTTATGTCTTTCATTGTAAAAGATACTTTATAAAATCTACCTTAAATATATATTAATAATTTGGATCATTTTAGAGTAGCCGGGCCTTGGAACATATCCTATCTTAATTGAACAAGACATTTTTTTTATTTTGGAACCTAGTTACCCTATGGATATAAAAATAAAAACCTACTTTACTCATTTTAAGGTATCTAATGGGTAGATCTACGTATACCCACCCAAGTTACTCCCACATGCGCAGGAGGTTGGCAACTGCTGAGTTTGATACCTAAAAGCCAAATAAAAAGGAGTTTTTTCTTAATCGACCCTCTAAGGATGCGTTTGTTTCGCATCAAAACATGTAACTAAAATTTTTCAGTTTAAAACTTTTCACTCTCCATAATTACTCTATTTTTTAATTATTTTTTCACATTTTTCTACACAAACTA
>JAXCLR010000081.1:762706-787483 GCA_035584095.1 Annona squamosa
CTGCCCTCTTTCTCCTTATCTCAACGGCATCCAGATCTGCGCCGGCGGCCTCTCTCTCTCTCCCCCTTCCGTCGACGGAACCCCACGGCATTGGAGTTCTAGGCAGCCCTTTCTCTCTCCTCCTTCCATCGACGGCACGCCAAATGGATTTATCCTATTTGGTCAATTTTTTTTTTTTTAGATTTTGGACAAAATTTTGAAAAATTTTCAGATATCTGAAAAAATTTTATGGCATATTTTGTGATAAAATTTTAAAATTTTTAACTAAATTATGTTAGTTGTGTTTAGTTGGTAAAATCGAAGAGGGAAAGAGTGAATTGGGTTATTAAAATTTTTTTTTGGGATCAAATATCAAACTTTGTTGTAATTATTTTTCCATGAATGACAAAACTTTGTTCAAATAGATGATAGCTAATGACAAACAAAGAATGTATGAAACGAAAAGCATATAAGTAAGCAACCCTCTATTTTAATCTTTCAAGCATACATCTCTTGTACTTTAGCTTCTACTATCATATTCAATAACATAATTAAAGCACACACTCTTTTCTTGATTTTAGCTCTAGAACACATATACAATAACTACTTATTAGTGAGATCAACTTTAACCAATTAAGCAAAACTTATCAGATAGATAAACTCAAGTCAATCATCTATTTTTTTTCTTGAATTCCATCTTCAATACTGATTCAAGGAAACACCTTAACATAAAACAAAAAAAAATTATACTTTAAAATATGTAATCAATTTGCTCCAAAAGTTATTTATTATGTAAAAAAGATGATTTTGTAAGCTTATTTGAAGTAGCAATACTCTAAAGATTTAATAGTTATTCAAATAATTTCAAAATTTTTGAATATTGGAAGTTAAAATTTAACTTTGTATTTCAACAACTTATCAAGTTTATACTTTAGTGATATTTATAAAGGAGAAGAAGATCTAACCATTAGAGTGGTCGCTGGAATGTATTTAATGCACTAATAATCAACATTTTCAATAGTTAAAATGTAAAGTAGCAACTAGAGTCGACTTAGGATACATTTCACTCAAGTCGGATGTAAAGTTGATTTGGAGTAAAACTTCAATTTGTAAAAACTTATTATTCATTTTTTTGTTTTTCAAGTTGCAGGTTAGGTCGAATAGGGGTGAGATTTCACTTTTTGAAAACATATTGTCTACATTTCTATCTCTCAAGTTGCAGGTGAGGTTGACCCAAGACGAAACTTCACTGAAGTCACGGATGAGGTTGACTTAGGTTGAGATTTTATTAAAATTGTAGACTAAGTCGACCTAGGTCAAGACTTCACTTTGCTGAACTTATTATATATGGACTTAAGCTCTTAAAATTTATTTTATCTTATATTTTAATCTTGATGCACATAATTGGAGACATAATATCTGAAAGCTATTGCACATATTCATTAGATTCTTTTTTAAAAATATTTCAATGACTTATTAATCAATCAAAATCAAATTAATTTTTCTTAAAGCAAGCATATAATCTACAAATTATTCAAAATATTTGTTAAAATATTAAAAGTATATTTTGGTCAGTTACTATAACAAATTTGAAAGTTTTAGGACTTTGCATAACTCAGTAGGACAGAAATAAATTGCGGGCATTGTTTTATAAGAAGGGTGGAGGGAAGTACTAGACTGTTTCCTTCCAAACTTTTGGAAAAATGGTTTGGTATCTAGACTATTGAAGTACTATAAATTTTAAATTATTTTCTTATACAACTTTTCATTTTTTTCCAATTGCCTTTCCATATCACATCATTTTCACACTTTTAAAAAATAGTCTGAAAAATCGTTTTTCCCTCCCCCGTTCATTTCTAAAATTTACAGCAATCTGCCTCGAATGGACACCCGGACACCCACACACTCACGTCTCTCATAAAAAAAGTAAAAACCGTGGTCGAAGCAAATTAATCCGCGGTGCGTGTGTGTGAGAACAAGAAAACCCGTCCGATTGACCTGACTCTTTAGTCCAAATCAGAATGGTATATATATATGTTAGGTATGAGGAGTAGGGCCCTTGGTCCCTAACCCTCCATTAATCATCCGTATGCATGTTCCAGACTCGTCTCCTCCATCGGATGCTAGCTGTTACATACTGCTACGTTCCTGTCGCCATTTAACGCTCTCAACCAAGCACATTTAAAGTTTTCAGACGCGGAATGGAATGATCTGGATTTTAAGTTTCGACCCTGAAGCTTCTGCCAGTTCGGCAAGAATAAACAATGGGGGTATATTAAAGAAGATTAGTAGGAGTATTCTTTGTGAATAGTTGTAGTCTTCTTTTTGATATTATAAAAAAGATTTGTATGGATTTATAAAGATAATTTTGAAAAAATTTGTAAGAGTTCTCGTAGATTTGATCTAAAATATCTCAATCATTCATCATATGTAGCTGTATTCAATAAATGAAATAAATATGAAAAAGCTTTTGTAAAAAAGAATAAAAGAGTGACGTAAAATGTTAAAAATAATAATTACGAATAAAGAGAATAAAGTTAAAATAAATAAAATAATTTTATGAAAAGGCTGTAAGATAATTGTATATAAATATACCAAGAAATAATCATAAAGTACTTTGGTTGGATAGAAAAGTATATAGAAAAGTAAAAGAAAAAGTTTTTCCTTTCTCATTACCAAAAACAGCGTAGATTTTACTCAGATATAATAGTCTAATAAATATAAAACAATTATTAAATATCGAAAGCACTTAAGATATAATTTAACAAAAACTACGATTGAAATGACTTTTTAGGAATTTAATATTCATAAGGTAGCTGACTAAATATATGGTTTAAATATTACATAAGAATTTTATAGATATATAGTTTCGACCAAAATTTTAGTAATGAAATGATCGTCATTCCTTCATCATCCAGGATGGTGGGATGGTGTAAGACTTATATGAGCAAATCATACATGTTCGAACTTGGTATCTCGAAAGCCAATACGCTGACGTACATTGATTTTAATTGGTATCTGGAACTTCTCACATCTTTTCGATTTTTGCATTCTGGAGTTAACTTTCTGATTTCAATTAAGCTCAGCGTTATTGTAGGTTAACTTTTTTTTTTTGATTGGTATATAATTACTCGTATCTCAACACATATTATACTTGAAGATCTGAGACATTCTTGCAAATCTGGGAACACATAACGTCCCAAAGAAATCTGGAAGACACAGCTTCCAACAGCCACCTGGGAGACCACCTGCTCCCACACTTTCCACTCGGGAGACCATCTGCTCCCACACTTTTTCACCCGGGAGACCACCATGCTCCCACGCCCACACCCATCTATTTGGGGACCGAAATCCCGTATGGGATTCGATCCCCCGCCAGCCGCAGAAACGGCTGTGCGCTCCGCAGCTGGCGACCAACCGAGCTAGCCTCGGTTGTAGCTTAACTTTTTGATTGGCTGTTTCAGCTTAGTAATATGTATAGGAGATGAAAGGACAAGTCGTCAATTCTCGCTTATCTACACGAGGGACGACAAGTGAAGGGCAGATGGAGGTCGAGACCGCGACCGTTGGCGTCTTTTAAGGTTCACGTTCATTGAATTATTTGCTATATAGGGGAGTCGTTGGCAGGAGGCAAACGGCCGGGGCGGGCGGGGCGGAAGGAAGCTACGCTGCTAGCCTGCTACGAGCGTCGTTATGCAGAGATGTGTACTAAGCAGTTCAACAGCATTGATTGCCCGCATCAACATATCCACATACGCACAATCCTCATTCATTACGGCAGACTTTCTTGGTCCACATTCGACCCCATGAAACCAAAGTCACAATAACCCTCTTCAGCTGCAAACTTACATATGTATTCTGCACACGCTTCCGTATATATTCTACATATCAATGATCGAGTGGTCTGTAACTCAAAAAAACAAAATGAAGATCGAGTGGTCTGACCACCTCTCAAATAAACTGGGATCGGGTACAAATAAACCCGACGAAACGATTACCAGTAATGTTTTGAAAACCGATTAGGGCGAGGAACGGTTTTCATGACGGCTGTCGGTGTAAACTAGTGGTTTAACCACAGTTGAATCAGTAAAAACCGGTAAACTGTGGTATGAGCGGTTCACAGTTTCAATGGGTATGACCGCCGGTTTGAATCAGTTCTTAAAACGGTAATCATCAGTTCGATTGGTTGAACCAGCCGGTCCATTTGGTTATGATCTAGTTGAAGACTTCGGTCTAGTATATTATACAGCTATTATTTTTGACTCCATTTGATATTAAAAAAAAATCGACTATATTTCACTCGATATCACTGTTCAATTACAGCTAAAATACACCTGATAAATGCTGTGAGCAACTAAAAAATTAGATGTAGTGTCCAGGGCCTTAGGCCAGGTGGTAGCGCATGGGGCATTTCATGCCGTCGGGGTTTCGAATCCCCCTTCCTGCAATTTGCATCCAGCCGTGAGCAGTCGGTTCCTCGTTTAAGGAGGAGGGGAAAAAAAAAAAAAAAAAAAAAAAAGAAAAAAGAAAAAAGAAAGAGATGTGATATTAGTGTACTTCCAAATCAGCAGTCACACTGACTGCCCGGTGCCCACTCCCAACAATGAATGTAGAAAGAAGCGTCCATGTTCTTATCCATTAATTATTGGTCTTTGAACTAGCCAACTAATTAAGCTAACCGAAATGGTATTGGAAAGTCAAAATAGCGAAAAGCAAGAATGAATTAAATATCGATGATGATTTAAAAAGGTAAGGTGGTTATTATCGTGTATATATACCTTAAGTTAACTAATTAAAAAAATGAGGATATTTGCTGACAAGTAATAGTTCTCGCTCCTAACCAATCAGCAATGCTGACTCTATCTTAACAATCAATTATCAGGGGCCAAAGGTCTCGTCGAAACGTCCCCTTCTTCATCCCCATGTACACACGTATTTTCCGCATGGATATTGTTAAGCTCACGAAAGCCATCTGCTGAAATCTCCTTTAACATTTCTATATATTGCAATGCCTTCAATTATAACAACCAACAACAAGCAAGGGACCACCGCACCACACATAATATTGCGTGTAACAGCAATACAGTTGAGAGGTAAGTCTACATTTAAGCTTCAATGATCTATACAATTATATTATTGAGGTGGGGACATGGTTACATATTATCAGCGTCGAGACTGCTGAAAATTATAGTTGCTGATCAGCAGCAAGATATTGCAATATATATATCCATAGAAGAGAGAAAGGCCGGATTATATACAATATGTTGTACATATGCTTAATTTATAAAATTTATCTTAATTTTACTTTTATTTATTTTCGATTTTTCTTCATAAACATATTTTCCTAAGTATGTTTAATTAATCTACAAAATTTTTCTATTTATAATAATACTTTTATATATTTATTTTTATATAAGCCATTTTTCACTCTTAAAAAGCTTGGTTTTTAAAAAATAAAAAATAAATAGAATCTTGTTAACCCAGACTAAGTAAATTAGCCAATGGCAATAAACTTATTTTTTAATTTGTCCATTAACTTGTTAATTGAAATATATTTAATATATAAATTAAGTTTTTTTAACAGAAATAAATTATTAAGTTTTATTATTTTTGAAGGTATGTATATTTTTAAAAATTTTAAACATAAGAGCATCTTAGCCACTTTTAATGTTTAAAAATTACTAAAACAACTGTGTTTAAAAATCTAAAAAAATCTTGTCAATTGGCTTGGGGACGTGAGTTCGAAGTTTGGTTGTAGACAGGAGTTTGCTGTCTTCCTATAAATAGGTGGAAGCTTATTGCCATATTCCGAGTAGGGGTGGAAATTGCGGTTAGCCGACTCGTTACCTGACCTTGACCCAACCCATTTTTGGCATGGTAAAACTAACATATTTTTGACCCGGTATAGGGATGGATCGGAAATTTTAACTTAAATTCAAAAATAAGGTCGGGACGGGTTAACCATATTATGACCCGAAGAGTCTGACCCGCATCGCATATACTAATTTATTAAAAATTATAAGTATATGTTTAAATATTATTATTATTTTCTTTCTAAATTCTCACTTTTTTATATTCAACTCTATCAATAAAAGAACAATCAATTTATTCAGAATAATATAAGAATTAATAAAAATAATTTGTACATAAATAACCCTTATGTGTAATTGTATATTAAATTATTTTAATAAACTTATACTATATTTTCAAATTTTTTATTTTTTAATTATGTATTTTTTAATAATTAGTGAAATATTGAAGCATATAATATTTAAATTTAATATAGATGTATACTTATGTTTGATAGGTATATAAATTCTTAAAATTATTTTATTTGACCCGTATTTTTGACCTGACCCGCTATCCTGAAATCAGTCCGATACTAACTTGATGTTTTGTCTTGGAATCTATTAAAAAAAGATAGGGTCAAAATAACTTTGTCCCGACCCAGTATATCAAATTCAATTTTTAAAAAGTAGGGTTAGGGTTGGGCAAATCTTGACCTGGAATGCCCTGCCCCGATTCCCACCCCTAACTTCGAGTGGATAAGTGAGAGCTTTTTTCCTGCTTAGATGTAATACAAAGATACATCCAATTAAAAAAATAGTAAATTTTAGTTCATGCATTAAATATATTTAGATTAATAAGTTTATAAAAAATAAAAAAACTTTAAAATAAGTTTTGTTGCCTAGCTTAAGTTCGTTAGAGCTAATAAGATAATTATTTATGTGTATAATCTAGTATTTTAACTTAAGATCATTATTCATGTGTATAATCTAGTATTTTAACTTATAGTATAATGGGCTCAAAGTGGCCATTACATTCATTTAAAGTATTAATATTTTATACAATCATTTTTATTATACTATATGTCTGACATAGTTTTGTATTAAAAAATAACTTTAAAATTTTTATTTAAACTATTTTATTTACGTTGATTTTATTTTAGATTGGGCAAATACACATATCTAATTTGAATGAAAATTAGTATGACAATAAAATAAAAAATTCTTAATGTATTAGGTAGAGTAAATTATATTTTATGATCATGTAAAGCCCATTTTAAACCAGTTATACCATATTTTATAGTGCTTTTAAAAGAACTGGATTATATCTCATATCTATTGTAAAAGTTGTTTAAGTGCTAGCAATTTCTACTCCTGAAGACAAGTTATTGGCAAAGGCCTATGGGCGTTTGTTATTAGAAATGCTATGACCACCATTTATTTGAACTCACTACAAGAAAATAAACTTTCAACAATACAAAATTGTGTCACTGCATGTATTAATTTATACTACAACAAAGTCATTTGTGATGATTTTTAGAATTTATTAGTAAAAGATTTTTTTTGCAACATCCATTATATTGTTGTTGCAATAAAAGCATTGAAAAAAAACTTGAGCAATTAAAAAAATGAAAACAAATATTCAATAATTAAACTACAATGTATAAAGTTTTGAAAGCAAATAAAGAATCAAAAGTAAAAATAGAACTATAACTTGAGAGAAAATTTTAAAATTATAAAAGAACTAAAGAGTCTCGCCAAGTGCAAGTTAAATATTAGTGGTCCCCTAGTAATGGTGAATTTACAGTTGTTCCCCTCCGAATGTAGGGGGTATGTACAAAAATGTCTTTCTATGGTTAGGGTAGTGAATGGACTTGATTTGTAATATCATATATCATAGTATATATAGGATGCGTTTGGTAAGTTGTGAAAAAATTGAAAAGTTGTTGTAGAAATATTTTTTTTTTGAAGAGATAGGGGTAATGATTAGAAGTAGAGGATAGTTGTAAAGGAAAATGTGTAGAAATGATTGAAAAATAAGATAGTTATATAGAAAGATGTGTTAAAATGATTGGAAAGTAAGACAATTGTAAAGAAAGATATATTCAAATGATTGGAAAATGTTTTTTTTCTTGGGAATTTTTTTCGCTAGTTTACCAAACCAATAAAAAAAGAAACTAGAAAAACTAATGATAATCTCTCTTAAAACTTCTCCAAGCGTACTGCTTCCCTTCTTTATTCTCTGGAAGTTGGAACTACTTTGAGGTATAGAAGTTGGTTGAGGTGTTTTTTTTTTTGGGAGTTAATTTCTTGGTAAGATACTTTGATGAATTGAAATGATTGTGCTCCATGTCTCTCTTAGACTAGCTAGCATGCTATACCATTCTTTATCGACGAACCATTTTATTATGGATATTATCATCCTTCGTAGGCTGATTTACATTGATTAAACGAGGAATGCTATAATAAATTTTCTTAAATGCAGCAACTAATTTGGCTGCATTTGATTTGAACTTGGTAGCATTTATTATTATTTTTCTTGTTATATATTTGACTGTATGTGGGTCGTTACCTGTGAACAAATGCAGTTATTTTTCTAAAATTTGTCGCATTTGGCTGCATATAACATCATACTTAAAGATTTATATTTGGTTGCAAATATTATTAAGCATGGACTTAAATGTTTTAAGTTGGTTGCATCTACTATTATTTGCAACCGAATTTATATTCTATTACAAGTACGTGGCTGCATATAATTTTCTTATAGTGGTATGTTTTACAGTAGGTAAAAAGGGAAAAATTACATAACTTTTCACCCCTCCTGATGTAATTTGATGTTTTAACTACCTCATAAGTATATTTTAGTTATATTTTCTATATAAGTATCTTATCTATTTTATTTTATTTACTCTTAATAATTATCTCTACGACATCGTATCAAATTTTCACATAATATAAAACCTTTCCTATAATTTTTTACTCATTACTAAATATACTCTAATGAGCAACATGAATAATTATTAAAGCTTAAAGGTAAGCTTTTAGCAAAAAAAATAGTATCTACCGTAAAAAGTAGTCTTTAACAGCGAAGCCTAGAGGTATGCTTTGTGTCTATTCAGTAAAAATTAGAAATAGAGAGAATAATTAATTGTATAAAATTAAATGTATAAAACAATGATTGAAATGTGAAAGTAACAACAAAAAAGTACGATATTTAGACAGTTAAATGTAATATTACGGAGCATACAAATTAGGATTTTTTTTATACTCTTCCTTATTAACAAATAAAATTTCATCTCTTTTGTGAAAGACACATGACTAAATGCATTCTGATGCACTTAGCTTCGGTATACATGGTGTATTTAATTTTTTTTTGAAATTTCTTTTTTTTTTTTTTTTTCAAAATAAGTGGCATCCATGCTCTTTGCGAAAAGATACAGTTATATATAGCTAAAATTATATTACAAAATGTTGATTTTTTTAAACTAGTGAGTGATTATAAAATCAACAAGATTTTGTACTCGTATTTGCAAATTCCGTATTACTTAATAGGTTTTCTTAAAAAACTTGACAATAAAATCCAGTAAGCATGTGTACAAATTCCCCATGAAATGAGAAGGTACATTACTTGAAGACGGATAAAGAAACATCCAAGTACAACCAACAGAAGCTATAAACGCCCCATGAAGTAACGACAGAGATCATGAATCAAAGTAGTCCAACCGACAGAAACTATTAAATACCCAAGCAAGTAACGACGGGGGACCATGAATCCAATTGTCCAACGAACAACGGCCACCATATATATATATATATGAACGCCGAACTGTTGTTTCACAATTTCACATGCATGGCAGGTGAAAAGTAACAATGAAATAAAAGCAAAGAAAAAAATTTTCTTTTTAAAAAGTGGAAAAGGAAAGGAAAAAGAAGTATTACACGTCGTACAACTCGGCTTTTCACCAGGCAGAAAAAAGATTCAGGGAAGAAAGTCTACTTTTATGGAAAGACTTCGTTTTGATTTTTATTTATTTTTAGAATCTTTTAAAAAGTGAATTAAGTTTGAATGATTTATAACTGGTTGCGCGAGCTCCAGTTTTTAACCTGGCAGTCTGGCACATGAGCCTCCCAACTGTCGCTGCATGCATCCGACGTCGCCGCCACCGCCACCAACTCCTCCGCCTTCTTCCTTATCAACTCCCACGCACTAGCCACGTGCTTTTCCGTCGTCAGCGTCGACCCCACCGCAAATCTCAGCACGTAGACCCCGCCCACGACCGTATGCGTAATGTACGCCTTCCCTGTCGAGTTCACTGAGTTCAGCAGCCTCCGATTCAGCTCATCGACCCACCCCACTTCCCCCCCCTTGACCGGATTGAAACGAAAGCACACCAGTGAGAATCGTCTAGGCACAACCATCTCAAACCTTCTATCTCCCTTCACTCTCGCCTCGAATGAAGCTGCCATCCCAACATCGGACCGTATGTGTGCCTGCAGCTTAGCCACCCCGTAGCTCCTCATCACCACCCACAGTCTCAAAGCCCTGAATCGTCTTCCCACCCCAACCTGCCAGTCCTTGTACTCCACCACCGAGCTGCACTCGCTGGCTTTGTTCTTCAGGTACTCGGGGCTGATGCTCAGCCCCTTCACCAGCAAATCAGCTCGCCTCACCCACATGCAGCAGCAGTCCAAGTACGTGAGCAGCCACTTGTGCGGGCTCATGCTGATTGAGTCCGCTCGCTCTACCCCGTTCAAGTAGTGCCGGAACTCGGGACAGATGCATGCACTCCCTGCGTACGCCGCATCCACGTGGATCCACGCGCCGAATTCCTCCGCCACCTTCGCCAGAGCATTCAACGGGTCCACGGCGGTGGTGGAGGTGGTCCCCACCGTGACGCAGAGGTAGATCGGCACCAGCCCGGCTGCCACGTCCTCCTCCATGGCCGCCCTGAGCCGGACCGGGTCGAGGCCGAAACCAGTTTCTCTAGTGGTTTCGATGGAGCGAATGTTTGCGGGCGGGATGCCGACGATTCTGCACGCTTTTCCGTAGGTGGAATGAGTCTGGTCGGAGCCGTAGACGACAAGCCTGGCGATGTCCTTCTCGTTGCCGAGATTGGCGAGAGCGCGGTCGCGGGCGGCTACGAGCGTGCAGAGAATGGCCTCGCTGGTGGTCCCTTGGATGGCACCCCCGCCGCTTCCGCCCGAGAACATGAACGACTGGGGCAGCTTGAGCAGCTTGGCCAGCCAGTCCATGACGATGGTCTCCAGCTCGGTGGCGGCGGGCGACGCCAGCCAATTGAAGCCGACAGAGTTGAAGGAGGTGCAGAGCATCTCGCCGAGGAAGGCGGCGGTGCTGACGGTGGCAGGGAAGTAGGCGAAGAAGTTGGGGCTAAGCCAATGGGTCATGCCGGGGATGATGTGATTCCGGACGTCCGTGAGTATGTGGTGGAGGGGCTCGGGGTGATCGGGGGCGGTGGCAGGGAGTCGTGAACGGAGGAAGCCCGGTTCGACACGGCTGAGGACGGGATGGGAGTCGATGTTCTGGTAGTAGTCGGCGATGAAATCGACGGTCTGATGGGCTTGTCTCCGAAATTCTTCGGGATCCAAAGGCGTGAAAGAAGCAAGGGGAAGGTTGGGGTCGAGGCTGCCCATGCCCGGAGACTTAATTCAACCTGCGTGAGAACCGGGGAAGGAAGGGAGAGGCTGTGTGGGTGTGCAATATTCAAGGCGACTCTGGTCGAGCTATAAATAAACAGAGAACTAGTACATACGTATGCTGCAATAGTTGCTCCCGTGCAAACGTGTGATTGCAGAAATTTGACTTCCTGGGTTTTACGTATACTGTTGAATATTAGGATGCCTCACTGCTGGTTCAATGTATATTAATCCAATGTTAATTTATTCCCCATTCAAGTGGCCTCCATTTTCATTATTTACGGATTTCATCAAATCCGTTTTATTCTTTTTTTATTATTTTCTTATAATATTGTTTAAAATTATTTTTAATTAGAAATTTGAAGGAGCTATACATAAGATAAAAATTTAATCGGTTGATATTCACTTTAAAATTATATTTATTTTGTAGCCTATCTATATGCATTTTAAAACCAGATTAATATATTTTTAATTAAATATAATATTTTAAATGCAACGGATGAAATGTATGACTTAAAATGATGCAAATTATGTCAACCTAGTGACGTTTGGTTGGTCATAGGCAAAATAAAGCATTTTGTTTTGTAGCGTGCTTAGGGTGCACAACGAGTCTGTCAAATATTGAATAATAATAATAATAATTATTATTATTATTATTTAAGTTCAGTGGTCAAATCCACGTAGGACACCTCATGTTGCAAGGGTAGACTTTTTGACCAGCTGGGTTAAATGAGCAATAATGGGACTTGACCAATGATTATTTAAATATGCTACGAGTTATATTTATATTTATATTTTTAAATGTTATTTCAACAATCCATGTAACTCGGTTGGCGTACAGGTGGTCCAAGTGGTCTTAGAAGTCTAAGGTTCAAGTAGGGGATTCCTCAAAAAAATAATTAATTTTTGCACTTTTGCTTCCCAGGCATGTGTGCCCCACAAAATAAGATAGGATGAGATTATAACTCTCATAGATAAGGTTGGTTAAGAATGAATTTAATTTTAAACTGAATTTTATCTCAATCTCTCTATTTTTCAAAAGCTGCGGACATTTTATAAAATGGGATTTGGGAGTCGATGGATTTAGGTATAGATCATCCACAGGGGAAGAATTTTCCAGAAAGCAAAGTTGCAAGAGAAGATGATTTTTTATAAGGCAAGTGAGATTTTATTAAAAATTGATTTTAGTTCGATGCTGTAACTATTTTTATACAATTGCTATGTATAAAGCACATATATTATATATATTATACTTTTTAGACTATGCTTGACATATATAAATTTTAGACTCCTAAGTTTTTAGGATGTAAAATTTTGCAAATAAATATGCCTGAAATTTATATTTAAAATTGTATGTATTAAGATTGATGTATTTTATTTATACGCAATAAATGTATGTGGATATTGAGATTAATATAAAAAAAAATAATTTCAGCATGCATGACAATATCTATGTATAACGTAAGTAGTAGAAATAGTTTGAAAAAAATGTGCAACGAAAATTCAAGCACGGTAGGTAGATATGTAGAATTCTAAGGCGACTGGAACTCTAGAATACTTAGCTTTTGAAAATCGGAATTCTAAGATACGTAAGAGGTGAGCTATGCTTTTGAATTTTATGCAACCAAATTTCTTTTGGTTACATTTGATGCATTCCATGATTTTGATGACTTTAATGCTTCTATTCTGGACAACAATTGATGCCTAGCCATCACAATAGTACAGGCTAAGTGAGAGAGGCTAGGTGGGTCCCATAGGCAAGAAAAGTAATAATGACGTGGCTTAATGTGAGCCGTTCATATCATTTTGTTATGATTTATTCATTGAAATCCGATTTGAATGATCAAATAGTCTATTTCTATGTTTTTGATGCATCTGGACTCAATGGAAGGGTTTGATTTTGTATTTGTGGCCTAATTTTTAAGATATTAAATTAAATATTTATTTTATTATTTAACGAAGTTTTATTTGTACAATTATCCATTTTCAAATAATTTTCTACTTACTAGTCATGTTGAGAGTAGCACATTATTTTTATAGGTGTACCAAATTAAGTGGGACACTAGCATTTTGGATTTATGTAAAGATTTTCAAGAATAATTATTTCTATTTATTTATTTCGAAGTCATGTATTAAGAATGATAGACTTGTAAAAAAATTTTCTTTGTACCTCGATGTAATAATGGGAACATGATTAGTGGGAGTGAAATTTTAAAATTTTTATGAAATTATAATAATTAATTTTCCCATAAATGTGTTATTGATTTTGGAAAATTACATTACATACACGGTTGAGATCACTTTTCTAGACCGGTATGTTATAGATGGTATCAGAGCAGTCACACATATAAAATATGACTTATTAATTATTATATAAATTTTTTATAAAAAATTTGAAATTGATTTGCAAGTCTAATCCTATGTTTTTCTTTTTGAGTCCAGAAAATAGTTAGTTCGGATACATTGGTATACTTTAATCCTAAAACCCAAGGAAAGACTCTCCTTATTACCCAAGAAAGGTTAAGTGCCCTAGAAAAATATGTTTTAATATAGAGAAAGGAATCCAATTTACAGTACCAAGCTCTAAATAAAAAGTTAGATAGAGTCCTAGAGGTTGTGGATGCTGCCACCCCACCTACGCTTGTTAAGCATTGAGTTAGAAATTTAAGTAGAGAGAATGGTAAGAAACTAATAACCCAAGCAAAAATTAATCCAGAAATTGATCTAGATAATAAAACCCTAGTTGATAAAAGTAAAAGATTGCATACACAAAAACTTATAAACGATGAGAAGCCTAAGAAAAAAAAGCCGAAACTTAGGTTGTACCAACATCTAAGAAGGTTGTTCCTCTACCTCGGATGATTAGAACCTTAAAACAGGATGGTCCTTCAACCTTAAGGAAACCCTTTATGCGGACTAAGATTGTTGTTTCAAAGCCTAAGATATCACCTATTAACTTATCTAAAGCCATGAATGAATTCAAAATTGCTAACATACCCAAAGTCATGGATGAGTTCAAAACTGTTAATGTCCCCAAAACTAAAGATGTGCCCAAAGCTATGGATGAGTTTTAAGCTTCCCAAGGCAGTGGATGTACCTAAGGCTGTGGATGTGCCCAAAGTGGTGGATGTAACTAAGGCTGCTGATATACCTAAGGCCACAGGTGAGTCCTTTGCAATACCCAATCCAAAGGTAACGATTGAACCTAGTCCAGAGTTGCAGAAGGAAATTTTCCCTGTTCAAGGACCCAGGTCAGATCTTGTCTATACTGAGGTAGAGACTCGAGAAGTAACTTCTCAGGCTAATTACAAGCTACCCTCTATGCAGTCACAGGGTCAAAATGTACAGACTAGAGTCGAGTCTAAGGAAGCCTACGCTATGAAGGAACCAATGACTTTTTATGACCAACGACCCTTAGTGTGTTATTTTTGTGATACCAATGGACATACATCTAAGGCATGTCCATATGGAAGCCGAGTTTGTTTTTTTATGTCATTCCTCTGATCACTTTAAGGAAAATTATCCTTTTAGCAAGTATGCAAATTATGTTGCAACATTTTTTTATATAATAAAAGTTATGATTGTTCTTATTTGCTTAAGAATATTTATTGAGATCATATTTCTCTTCTATGCCAAAATGGAAAGTAATTTCGATGATCTGAATGCCTAAACGGATCACCCAAAGTAATGCCTTAGTAAAAATCCGCGAAAGAAGCAGACTAAAGACCAACCAAAAGTTGAGCCTAGGAAGAGGCCCAGTGGAAGGCAGAATAAAACTCTACTTGAAACTCCAGCTAGAACTAACATGCTTGAGCAGCGTCTGAATGTAGTGTTTCATACAAAGGTTTTTCGTCAGTGGGAATAGTTTCAAGCATAGCTAGAATGGATTGTTCAATAGCAATCATCAGCAGTGCTAAAAAACCAAGAGCACCGTCACCACGGGCATGATGAACATTAGTCAACTGCTAGTATGCATGAGAGTCAAAGAGAAAGGTTAGATCAAGCTCTGATACTCGGGTTTTAGAAGAAAAATTGAAATTTGGTAGGTAGGAAGAAAGGGGGGTCTTGCACCAGACAAACAGAGAAGCTAGTGATAAAGCTCAAGAAAGAGTTGCAATCATGGATTGTCCCGTATAGCAAGAAATGAATCGGTAAGATGCTGATGCATTCCATTGTAAAAAATCCTCATTCTTTGTTGGTGGTGATTGTTTAGCTGCCTAGCAGTGGATCGAGGTGTTGGAAAAGATTTTTAACTTTCTGGGTTGTGACAAACGACAGAAAATTTTATTTACTCTATTCAAACTTAGTAGAGAGGCCTATCGATGGTGAAAGATACAACCACGTATCTTCAACAGTAAAAAAAAAATGTAACTCGAGATAAATTTAAAGAATATTTTTTCGCCAAGTTTTTTCCATCTTTTGTTAGAATTTCGAAGACCCAAGAGTTTGCCGAATTAAAGTAAGGCACTATGACGGTGGTCAAGTATGAAACAAAATTCAACTCTCTACTTTGGCTTGCTCCAAGCTCAGAATGGGAAGAAGATAGTCGAATTTACAAGTTTGAGGATGGTCTTGCTGAGGGCATATGCGGCCGAGTAATACTTTGCCGTAATACCAGTTGAACCTGATATTAAATCCTACAATATCAAATCCGGTTTAAGTTCGAGAGGGTCTGGGCAGGGTTAGGATCGGTTCGGACCGAGTTAAAAAGTAATTTTTTTTCAAATTAATTTATAAAATATAAATTTAAAATAATTACATGGAGAAAATTTTGCAATAAGTTTAAAAATATAAATTTAAAATATTGGAAAAAATTTCTACAATAAATTTAAAAGTAATTATATGAAGAATGTTTCTATGATAAATTTAGAAATGTAAATTTACAATGATTATAGGGAGAATATTTCTACAATAAATTTAAAATGTAAAATTTAGAATAATTATACACAGAACATTTCTATAATAAATTTTGGGCCGGGTTAAACTTGGCATCGACAAACAATAGGTATTTTTTTTTTAAAAAAAAAAAACCTCAAACCAAGTTTTTTAAGTTCCTGACTTGTCCGTGTTAGGAAAAACCTGCCTGGCTCACACCCTAGCACGGGATTTCATTCAGGAATGCAGAATTTTAAAATCATGACAATGCATCAGTGACAAAACTCATTTATGTCCCATAAATTGAAGTTAAAAAAAAAATTCTAGTGAAGGGCGATAAATCGATAGAATCACTAAAACGGCCACTTGACAAATTGTTTGTCATTCTACCCATCCTGCCATGTGTATAAAGGCATGACGGAACGAGGAGAAAAAAATTATTAGAAAATGAAAAATAATTAGGGGTTCACATGGTGCGGGTTGTTTATAACGCAGACCGGTACCTATGTTGATTTTGTATATTCTGGTTTCAGTTGAACTCGATAGCAAACCCCGTACCATTAATTCTAGTCTGGAATAGAGCGGGTTAAAAATAGTGGTATTTCTTCCGAATAAATTCATAAAAATTAATTCGAAAGCTACATTAAATTTTATATTTACAAAAAATGTCATAACTATTCATTTGTTATTTTTCATTTTATCCTGTAATGTAAGAAATAAAAATACATTTCAATGGTTGACTAAGAAGTTGCCCAAGTCTACTATAAATGCCAACCTTATTGGGGTACCATTGAATTCGGATTGATGACAAGCTAACAACTGCATTTATGATGGTATTAGTAAATATACAAATTTAAGAAAAGTACTCCAATGCTACCAACACTGCTAAAGATTTCAATCTGCTAACAATTCAAATGCTTAAATTAATATCATAAAATAAAATGATTCGAGTTATATGCCTATTCCAAATTAATTTATTAATCTCTATGATCTAAAACGTGTTCCCTATAGAGATAAATAATTTTATAAGTTATTATAACATTTTAATTGATATGTGTATGGTTTAATTTAAATGATTTTCTTATTTTATATGATTATAAATATTTTAAAGCCGTTATGATTCACTTAAGATTCGATTGAAATGATTTATGGTACCACAATAAAACAAAGGACGATAAATAAAATAAATTGATAAAATTTTTATTTCATCGTCAAAGGAAGGCCCAATGAATATGATATGCTAAAATTCTTTTATAATATCATTATCGTTGAAGTATATTCCACATGTAAATAAATTCGTTGATAATTGACTTTTGGCTACAAATATTTCATCAACCAAAATAGCTATATTACAAGGGTGTGCAACGGATGAGTTTTTACCGACTCGGATCGGCTCCTATATTAACATTGCATATTTAAGTTTGGGTTGAACTCGATACGAAACTTTATATGATGAGTTCGGGTCGATTTAAAGCAGGTTCAGATCAATGTTATCAGAATCGAACCGGGTTCGAACCAGTTCAACCAGTTAAACAAACTGGTTTGAACCGACGATGTCAGCATGACATATTTATGATGTCATAAATTTTAATTAATTTTATATTTATGAATTCCAATTTTGTATATTAGGTTTTAACCAACATAACAAAATATTTAGGAAAAAATAAATAGAAAAAATTTTCAAAAATCTTTAAGCATGAATGTTAAAAAATCAACGATATTAACTAACCTGAAATATGTTATAAGCGTTGACGTTGATGCTTGACTCTTGACTCCTCCTATTTATCTTGGTATGTTTTTGAATTATATTTCTGTAGGCATATTCAACACAATAAGAAATAAAATAAACCAATAATTGTTAAAAGATTGAAAAATTAAATAATTCATAATAATATTCACCCTAAAAAAATAATTCATAATAATATAAGAATTAAGAAAAATTCACGTGCTCAACAAAAATGAAAATTTAAAAGTGTGCAAACAAATCATTCTTATCAAATATGAAATTTTAATTTTTTTTATAGCCGAACCGGTACAACCGGTTTGACCATCAATACTAGTTCGACCACGGTTTGGCTGGTTCCAGCGGTTTAATTGATTGAACCGAAACTGAATTGTCCAACTGGCAGGTCCGATACGGTTCTAACAACTGTGGTTTAGATTAAGTTCAAACAAAAGATGTTTTCCAAACAAAAAATTTTCAGAAACAATAATTATCCATAAAATTTATAATCCAAAAAATTTCAAATAATTCATGCAAAATAAATTTTCAAATAAGTTCATAAAATAAAATATTTTCGAAAATAATAATTATACATAAAATTTGGAAATCCAAAAAATTTTGATTACAATTCATGCAAAATAATTTTTGAATTTATCGTATTTAGTTTTGAATGATAAATATGTAAAAATAGTTTAACAAATTAAAATGATATTAATCAAATAATTAATATCGAATTTTTTTATCTGTATGTAATATAAATCAGTATAGAATTGCTTCCAACGTTAGTTATACTTTATTCATGACGTAAGTAAATGAAAACTAATAACGGGAGAATTCATATATTTGTATTTATTTTGATATTCTAGAAATTATTTAAAAGGAAATGCATATGCAATTTAAATATAACATATGAAATGTAAAATTTTCCCTTATATGTCCTATTTAGGATTTTAAATAATACAAATATCTGAGTATTATTCATTTGGATAAAAAAATATATTTTAATAAAAATAATCCCTGGTAGTCTATGGATCAATAATCCTATTTAATTATGTTTAAATTATTTAATAATGTTTATCATCGACGATTTGAAAGCATGCATATCCTGCTGGAACACTTATTTATCCCGTTCGAAATAAAAATATTAGACAAATTGAGAACATATATGCTGTTCGGTTGTTGTGTTGGACGTCAGCACTAGACATGTTCATCTCAGCGATTCCGCAGTAGCGGCTTGGGTTTACCCAAACCCGCCACTAAGCCACTAATTCATGACCGTCCGGGTTGAACCTGGTACCGAGAGATATCGACTACGTTTTTTAGCATTCCGAAACTGGGTGTTTTGGGTGCCGGACCAGTCTGGGTTGGAACAAGTCCGCCTAGTGTGCACTTCTATGCGTGAGTCGGTTCGAATTTCCACGGGTGGGTTTTTTTTGACTAAATATAATTGGTAAGTAGCAGTCTTCTTCATTAATGTTTGCAACTTGTAGTCTTTCTTTGGAAAAACTTATAAGAATTGTCTTAATACTTTGAATGCAATATAAGAATTGTCTTAAGACTTTGAATTCAATATGAGTTGGGACATGATGAATTAAAAAAATAATGCAAATTATGTCCCACTTGAACAAGTTCAGCATTTGGCTCTAAGTGAACTCTATCTTCCATATTTGGCGTAGACTATAGCCAATATGGATACATATATCTATGTCGGGCAATCTGCATTAAGGTCTGTTTTTGTCAATTAAATGGTCGGCATTGGGAATTCTTTTGATGCCATCTTTGTTATATTTTCTTTTTATTACATTTTATGGAAACTGTGCTGCTCTTAGAGTTTCGAACCCTAGATCACACACCACGATATAAATCACTGGCCCGGGATGCCATATTTGTTATGTTCGACACTAATAGTTATTGAAGCACCCGTAATAATTAGGATTAAATAAGTACAAGATCAAACGCATAAGAAACAAATATTTTTATGTAGAAAAACTTTCAAGTAGAAGTAAAAAACTAAACTTGTATTAATACAAATTTACTAAGATAAATAAATCACAATGATATAGTTTAAATGTATTACACTCATTTTCTAAATATTTTTCATCATGACTAACCAGGGTATGTTTGGTACACAAGTAAAAAAAAAAAAAATTTAATTTTTTCACAACTTTTAGGGAAAATGCCATATATACTTACAAAATTTTACATCTAATTTCTTTTATACCCATGAATTTTTAAAAATTCTTAATATAATTATGTATTTTGCTTAAAATTCTACTTATAATCATGTCGTTAGAAATCCATTAAAGGTGCCGTTAGCACCCTCGTAAAATATCGAATATGCCCAACTCTTAGTATAATTTGAGGTTAGTTTGCTTTGACTAAAAATTCATTTTATTCAATGTGAATTTTTAGCTATAAAATTATAATTAAGAACAAATATTTTCATTATTTTATAGGAGTAATAATGGCCCGTTTAAAGGACTTCTAACGACGTGGGTATAAGTGAAAATTTAGGTAAAATACATGAGCATATTAGAAATTTTTAAAAATTTGTTGGTATAAATAGAATTAAAGTTAAAATTCATAGGTACATGAGCAATTTGCCGTGACTTGTATGAGATATGTTAGTGTGCAGTAACTACACCGTTACTTATGGCGACAAGGTCAGCCCTCTCTCCCTCTCGTCAGTCTGTCTTCCTCACGTTTCTCTGGCGACACAGATCGAAACATCCTTAACCCGTCTCTATCTTGCTTCCAGCAAGCCTGCTGCCTTCTCTCTCTCCCCTCGTGAGCGGACATCGTGCAATCAACGATCGACCGCTGAAGCAGCATTGTCTCCCACAAAAAATACAATAGTGGGCTTTTGAAGGCTGTTAGTGCTAGTGATCGTCTCCTTCCTCATTTGTTGTAAATTGGCCATGGTTGTTTGGCCTAAAAAAGTGACTCTTCTACATATAGTCCTCTGTGTTTTCTGATTTAGTGATTTTGCAAGTTCATTTCTCGGTCCTTTGATTTAAGTAGAATTATCTCCCCTTTAAGGATGATGGCTTTTGTTAAGACTATTTTTGTCTGTATTCCTCGAATGTCGGCTTCTATTCTGTTGCAATGTAATGTGTCGGCATTGTACAGAAGAAGCATCAGGTGTTGGAATTTTTGACACACATATATTAATTATATATATACTATCATAAATAGCGGCTTAATTTTAAAAGATGATCCTTTAAGGTTTTATGGACCACAATCATTTAATAAAGTATAAGTCTCTTATGCGTAGAAATTCTACAGCTTAATTTTTAGTTTCTATTTTTATGACAGACTAAATTAGAAGTACAAAAGATTGACTTCCTATATAAACGGTTGTGGTCCCCAGGTTATGCACTAAATTAGGATTTCTTTTCTAACGTCTCATCATTGGAAAAGAGGAGTTATCTTCTCCAAAAAACTCTAGAGCATTAACTTGGAAGATTCAGAAACTACAAGATTCAAGAACAACTACTTCCAAGGATTCAGGTATGCTGATGCTTATGATTTTATTTTTCTTAGTGATTTAGCATGGAGAATCCTGGGTTGATTATAGATTTAATCAATAGGGTTTCAAAACCAGGGAATTGGCCCCAATTGCAGGCTCTCTTCCCCTTCAATATCCGGAGCCAAGAAATTATTTTTAAGTATTGCAAGGTTCATCAGGCAAATGATTGCTTCTCATTATGACATCTTCCGGTAAAGCAGTGGTTGGTGGAATGGTTGATGATGTTGCTATGCCCTATGGCTTTGTCATGTCTTTTACACTTATACACCAGATTCGGATTGCCCACCAAAGTTAAAGGAAGCGTGTAGATATCATGAGATTAGGTCACGCATGGCTGGGCAAAGATAGAAGGCATCTATGGGAACAACATGGGGATTTTGGCTTGCACTTGGAACACAGGAGGACTTTACCGGCTTTCACAATCACATTTTGTTTGAAGACACTTGCCAGGAAGCTTCAAGCCAGGGGAAAAAATTAAAAGAAAAAACGCTAAGGAACAAAAGCAGGCCAGCGCAGAACATCTGTAAAATGACAACGTATCTGGACAGGGTACTCAATCCTAATGTTTTCCAGCATGCGCTTTGGATGCATCCCAGCACTTTCGTAGCATCCCCAATTCAATGACTTCATGAGGTCCAATTTGATGTCCAATTTGAAGTCCAATTTGAAGTCCAATTTGACGACAACGTATCTGGACAGGGTACTCATCTTAATGCATCCCAGCACTTTCGTAGCATCCCCAATTCGACGACATGTTTTCACCACATGCTACGCCAGTGTCGCATGGTGGTGGATCCGTGCAGGCATAATGTTCCAAATTTGGTTCATTTCCAAACTTCTGACTCATGATTCTGAGATACATCAGCCTTTCATGTACTAAAACTTTACGAATGCGACATCAAAACGAGGTTAGCAAAGACAAGTTGAGTTCATACATCAACTCCTGGCAAATTTTCAATTTGTCCATCAAAAACTTTCTCTGCGTTTTCCTATATCCCCACACCGTGCATACATCAAAACGAGGTCAGCAAAGACAAAATGGTTAGAAGTTAACGACTTCTTCTCACTTTACAGATGAACCAATCTGGCCAGCTTCAGAGCTCTAGCATCTGCACGCGCAGAGAGAATACTGACTGCAGTAACTGCATTTGATTTCATACCCTCTACGTGCATTTGACGAAACCAAGCCAAGGCCTTGTCCCACTGCCAGTTCTGCACATAACAATAGATCATTGAGTTCCACGACACCACATCTCTCATAGGAACTCGTTAACCCACTAATCAAAGCTCTCTGAGAGACCGAACTCCAATTGGTCATCTTATCGAGGACTTGCAGTGCAGCATCCACTGACTCGAATTTCACATACACATTGCTCCAACCATTCTGAGCCAAAACATCTACTTCAAAACCATGTTTAATGACATGAGAACGGCTCGTCCGGCGAGATACCGGATCAGTTTCAGGATCACTTGTTCCTCGCCGTTCTCTATCTCTCCCACAGCCGCCTTTGAAGCCCTATCTGCGGCTACCAGTAGGGCTCCGAAGTCAGTGAATGGCCAAGGCGACTGATGGCATTTTGACGGCTGTGCTTCACCAGCAACATCCTAACCTACATCAAGGAATCCAACGATATCGGCACGGGCGCGGCAGGAGTGGTGTGCACGGCCGAGCTGCATCGGCGGCACGCAGCGGTGGCGGTGAAGAAGTTGTGGGGGCCAAGGTTGGATCTGGCAAGATTCGGGAGAGGTGGGAGACTGTCTCTGGCATGATTCGTCTCTGGTAAGTTTTGTGTGTGAGGTGGGGGAGGGATGAGAGAGAGAGAGTGGAACGAGGTGGGACTTAGGAGGAGATCATCATCCCTATTGGCTTTTTATTTTTTATTTTTATTTTTTGTCTTTTTAAATTTTTTTCATGGCCTCCTAAACAGGGGCTGCTCTACCAATTTTCTCACTAACTCGGATCTAATGGCCACAAAGCAACCCGCCCGATCACACGGCAATGGCAGTAGTGGGAAGCAGCGGGCTAAGCGTCCTAAGTGCACAGGATAATACCTCTTTTAAAGAAAGTATATATATACACATGATTTTACTTTTAAATAACTAAAATATCTCTTTACTTAAAAACAATAACTAAAATATTTCTACTTTTAAAAATAAAACATATACATATATACATATTTTCGAAAAATAATAAAACTTAATACAAAAGTTGAATATACTGAGGCTAACAGTATTACAAAAAAGAACAAAATTCAAAAATAAGTTTTGCAGTCGGTCAAACTAAAATATCAATACAAGTGGTTTGGTTTCATTGAGTCGGGTGTCTTGTTGATAAAGCTACCTGTAAGGCGTTCTTTCCCCGGGAGGTAATGCTTTGCTGGAGTCTCACGTAGTCTCTGTATACCACGGGCTTGAACTTTGGCCCACCATCCTCCTCGCAAAGATGATCCAGTGGGGCCACCGTTGCATCCAGATGCGGCCCACTCCCAACTCCAACGGAGATCCTCGCACTGTCCTTGTTTACCACAGCTCGGTGTTCCACGCTTTTGTACCTACCATTGGTTAGCATCTGCACGCGAATGTTGTTGGTCGGAGTTGTATTAGTTATAAAGGATTGATTTCATAATTTCAACATTTTCCCCTATTTTCATATATGAACATACATTTGTAAGTTGTAAGTTTTAGCCAAATGCATATTTTGGTAAGAACAAAACTGATGACTTCGTTATATTTAAAAATATAGTAAAAACCTATGGTTATATTTGCTATATATTTAAAATTAAACTTTGAATAAATAATACGTGGTCCACGCATCAGTTGGTCGGCTACATCAGATGGCACACATTTTTGCTGCCATTTGGTAAACAGGGTCCCGCTCCCAAGTGCCATCATATTCATACATACCTCTAAACAGTCTCCTGCATTAACGATGAATGCGCCGGGGACGCGCGCGACAGAGACCCACGTGTCACACGGCTTCACTTGCAAACCCAGGACGCCGTTGTCGAGCAGTATGGTCAGGAATCCATGGTCCGAATGCGCTGCAAGCCCCAGCGTTAGCTCTGGCTCCGGACACGGCGGGTAGTAATTGCTGGCGATGGGCTGGAATCCATGGCCTAGAAACTTCTTCAGATGCTCGCTCCCAAGCCCAAGCCCCTCCGAAATCACTCCACCTAAATCTACCAGCACTCTCCAAAGCTCCTCCACATACTCTTTCGTTACTTCCCTTC
>JAXCLR010000081.1:787583-807600 GCA_035584095.1 Annona squamosa
ATATACTAATCAAAAAATAAATAAAATGAGCGTAAATACATGCATAAGTCCGTAATTCACATGGTGGAATTCGTAAACAGCTTTGAAAATATGAATTAGTCAAAAAATTAATTACCTGTAATTTATAGGTTCCTGTGGCCAGAGATGAATGGTTGTTTCAACAGGATGGCCATAGTGGCGCAAGTAGTCCCTCCAGTGGTGTGTGTGAGCTAATGGGGTGTTCAAGCTTGTTCCATATCGCACAGGATGCATAACATCGTCGGAGAAGTACTTCACCTTCTTTTCCCATGGAAGGGAGAAGAATCCCTTCACAACACCCAACATCTCTTCCATCAGGCACGCCTTCACACCATGGTTGATCACCTGATCATAATCATCACATCACACGTGTATATCTTGTGTGCATATATATATGTATGTATAATCCTAAAGTACATTTGGGCTATACCCTAATTTGGGTGAATTTTTATGCAAATGAGGCTCGCTTGATCATGAAATTAACAACTAACCAACTTGTTATATTTAGAATATTTATACTTTTAAGGCATATCAATTTTTATCCAAATGAAAGATATGCCCATGCATTTTAAAATGTTACAAAATCAACATAATAAAATATTTTAGCACAAATATCAATTTTGAAGTTATAGTTTTAACATCTAAACCGTCTAAAGTATAATTTTTATATCAATAAATTATTGTACAAAGTATTATAGGATTCTAATATGTGTAGCCCCATTTTGCAATGTAATGCATCATAATTAAGGTGTATATGGAATGCACCATTCTATATACACAAGAATGGTTCTCTCTCTCTCTCTCTGTGTGTGTGTGTATTTATATGAGCTTGTATAAACCGCTCGTACCAACTCACTTTGGTAGGACGGTTTAGCATGGAATTTATTTTCATAATTTTGTCAAATCCAATATAGATATTATATCTAACATGATTTGTTTTACTTAAATACTAAAAATCGCATCATTTCATAATTTGCATTATTTTCAAAATTAAAAATTACTTAAAACTAATTTTCAATCCATTAAAAGTGATTTATTTATTACAAGAACCCTCATGGTCAAAATTCAAGAACTAAGACATCTAAAATGTTTATCCTTTATACATTAATAATTTTATATGATTTGATAATTTTCTAAAACTTTAGTTATAGATTTAAGTGATTTTCTAAATTTAAAAACATTTATATACATATCTAAAATATATGGCTCATACATAACTTTAATTGACATGATTTTTAGTATCTAATTATAATTAATAGTATTAAATACAAAGTGGTACTGCATCTGCTGCATTCAGTTGGATGACGTAGGTTCGAAATATACTACCAGCATATCATGCGAAGTAATGGTAAGAGCAGTAGTGGCATTATTTCTCTCCAAGTTTTTGTGGGAGTGTACATCAATTGGGATGTTTTGAAAAAATTGAAATATTGGTAAGATACGTATAGAATATTGTTAGGAAATTATAAGTATAATATTCATTTTTTAATTTTAATTTTACTTATTTTAATTAGAAAACATATTTATGAAGAAAAAATAAAAAAAATTGATTAAAAATGAATATTGTAAGTTAAAGCATACATACTGTTAATTGTATTTAATCAGGCCTATATATAGTAATTTTGCAACGCTTATTACCAACTGATGAATTATTATCACGTTTTTATGTTAAGTCAAGGACATGTATTGTTCCTTTGTGTTGGAAAAAGAAAATCGAACTTCATATCCCTAATGACTTACTGAATAAAACACCCAAATTTGATTTTGTCGGTGTTCAACTTCAAACATCCTTATTTTTTTGAACGATTGCTTGTATTTTTAAATTAGGGTGTCTGAGGTTCGGTCACCTTGGTGTTAGTGGGTAAACATGATAGACACCAGAAAAAAAAAAAATTAATGAGACGATGTTTTTGTACGAAAAAGTCTTTCAAGGCCTTCCCAAAAAACCACCTAAAAATGTGAATTTCGCTATGTATTGAAAGGTTATAAAGTGTGTCCTCTAGATGGAATTGACAACAATTCAAAGGATTATGCTATTTTGTCTTCTTTCTAAGTTGATCTTGAAATACACCATCGACATTCATTGAATTTTTCAATGAACCTTCTTCAACCTATTTCAATCGAGCGTCCTTTCTGTAGCTTCGGCTGCCTGAGAGGAATTGATTTATTTAAGAGGTGTGCCGGAAGATTCAAGATCTTTGAATGGAATAGCTCTTGACATTTTTAAGATAATTTTTTCGATTTTCAATACATTTTATTTTATCTTTTTAATATTATTTTTCTTGTTCTCAATATTCATGATAACATTGTTATCCCATTCTCAATATTCATGGTAACATTGTTATCCCATTTCTACATCTCATTCAAGCAACTTGGCTCTTTTCCAACAAATGCATCAAGGGAAGCAGATTTTTTCACAGGACTAAATCCACCACAGAGGATATTCTAGATGAATGATCAAGATGACCTCTATTGAAGATTTTTGCCTTTTTTTAACGAGTACTTACAATCATCTCAATTAGAATTTTTTCAACTTAAGTTCTGAGACATTCTTACATATTCTTATCAACATTCTAACACATATACAACATTATTTCTAATTTATTTGCCGTCGTCACCATTTTTTTTTTTTTCCTGGCTACTACCGAGCTTTGAAACTTGGTCGCCTAGCTTGTGGGGGCGAGACCAGTATCACCATGCTGAAGGGGCCATGGCTCCTCAAATTTGCTTTTAGCATGATTTGCAGCATTTAGCTAAGACAATGGCCATTCACAAATTTCGGATCTAGCCTGAGTACCCCGGGGGGCAAGTTGCTGCAACCCTAATCTATCCTTTCTAATTCCAACTACATGCCCCCAACGACCTTTGAATGGCCAATGATAACAGGAAAAAACAGAAAAGAAGCGCGGAATTAATTAATAGAAAAGAGATATAAGTGCTTGCCTGGAACACTCCCCACTCCAGGAAAGCGGACTTGATCTCCCGAACGATCTGAGTCCTGGCTTCGCCTGGTCCGTGAAGGCCGTACAGGTCAATAACGGGTATCGAAGCCTCGAAAACTGGCGACGGACGGAGATGGGGGGGCAGGATGAACTGAGGAGGGATGGAGCGTCGCTGTGGGGAAGCGTCCATAAGGTGTTTGACGCCTTTGCTTCTGCTGCTGCTGCAGCCTTCGTCTTCAGCAAAGTCGCCGGCCACAGAGTTTACAGAGGAGGTGGCCATGAATGGAGTTGGAGAAGATGGCGTCGGAAGTTGCCAGGAATTTCGTTCAGACCGACGAACCATTTCCAGGTGGTGCAATTTCACCTGCCCACCCACCCACCCACCCAGGTGTACTTCACCCATTTTTTTTTTCTTGAAATTTTTTTATACTATTGTTAATCTAAGTGTATTTAATATGTTTAATAAAAAAAGTGTATTTAATATGTGTATAAGTTTTTATCATTTTTTGAGATTTTTAGATATATTTTTAAAAATTTTTAAAATCAGTGGCATTTTTAGTAATTTTACACTGATTTTAAAAAATTTGAAAAAATATCTAAAAATATGTAAAAATGGAAAAAAATTATACACATGTTAAATACACTTAGATTAACATTTTTATAAAAAAAAAGTTTCAAAAAAAGTAAAAAAAAAAAAGATGAAGTATACTCGGGTGCATTGAGGCTTAATGCACCCGGGTGCATTAAACTAGGGTCCCCCGCCCCAAAAGCTGGTTCAATACACCCGGTGTACATTACTCTTTTTTTTTTTTTCAAAATTTTTTTTACACAGCTGTTAATATAAGTTTATTTAACATATGTATCAATTTTTATCATTTTTGGAGATTTTTAGATTTTTAAATTACTAAAAATGCCACTGATTTTAAAAAATCCGAAAAAATATCTAAAAATCTTCAAAAGTGATAAAAATTTATGCACATATTAAATACAGTTATATTAAAATTTTCATAAAAAAAGTTTTAAAAAAATAAAAAAGGGTAAAGTATACTTGGGTGCATTAAACCAACATCCATCCCCCCCCCCCTCAAGTACGATGTACGAGTGCTAATGGTCACCGTGAATTTCTATACTTCCTTTTTTATATATAGAAGAATTTGTACACTTTAATATTATAATAATTTTCATTCAAATTAAACACATATATATGTGACATATTTTAAAATAATATAAAATCAAATCTTAAAGTTGTATTTTCAAATATATATATAAACCATCGAAAATATCTATTTTAAATAGATAAATAATTGTATAAAATATCATTACCTTTTTAATACATATGGGCCCATTTTGCAACAGACTACACCGTAATTATAATGCAATCTGTTTGCACAGGATATGTTCTTATATATATATATATGTAGTCTTACTTCTATAAAACCTTGTGAAAACTCTTTCATTTGTTTGGTTTTACCATATATGGGTCTCATCTATAAATGTATAAAATTAATATAATAAAATAATTTAATGCTAAAATATCAATTTTAAAATAATTTTTTAACATCTAAACCATTTAAAATATCGCTACTATATAAATAAATGATTCTATAAAGTATTATTACATTCTACTATATACATGAATGTATTTAAGAATTTCTCATAATTTACACATGAATATATATTTTGGGCAAATATAACCCATACACATACTGATTTGGATGAAATTTGGTCTTTTAGCTAAACAAATGTTGTTAAATATAGTAAATGAATTACATTTTATATCAATTATCAATATTTTAAAAATTAAGGAAGTTATACGAGACCGCTTGTATACAATATGGTTACATAGAAGTGGAATCCATATATATGGACATGGAAACACTAATTTATATTTTCTCCTAAAAATTTCAATTCGCATGTAGTCGTGCCTTTGCTTGCTTCCCCTTTTATTTTCCTCTTTTGCCCATAAGGTTTTAACCATTCTCTCCCTTCTAATCACTCCCTCTCTCTCTCTCTCTCCCCCCTTCTTCAATCTCTAACTTCTTTGATTTCTCATTGTTATATCTCTCCAACCTAAGATCTTTGTCCTCATCCCTGTCTCCACTATCATTATGTTTTTGTCGTCTTGTCACTACATCTTCACCACTTGTTGTTGCTATCATCTAACTGTTGCGGTATAGAATCCTTCTTCACTCATGGTAAGCGAAGAATCCCAACCTCTCTCCCCCTTTATCTCTATTTTTTCTAACTCTGCACTCTCCTTCTTCGATCTCCTATGTCTCATTTTTCTCTTTGTTAATCCCCTCCTCTCTCTCTCCCTCGCTTCTTAGATTTGTCTTTGGTAGCCAACACTACTGCATCTTCCCTGCCTCACCGTCGCGATCATCTAACCATTGACACCATTGGCAAATATAAACTTTAACTTTTTCTTATTTTGGAGCAAGGGCATTTGATGACTTAGTTGTGAAAATTCTATGACATAACTTTGAAAATTGGACCGATGGATTAGAAAAGCTGTGAATAGTTTATATTTCAGTAGTTTCATAATTATCATGTTTAATATTATGAAATGCGCTATTAGCTTATCATTATTGTATGAGTTGTATAATTTATGTGCTGTATTGTTATATTCTATATACGATTAGTCATTGCATATGGCTAAAGAGCATATGGAAACTAATCAAGTATCAGTTTGCAATAATGTTAGATTAAAGTTGTTTGAGCTCTACCATAGTTATGTATTTTAAGACAACGACGAATATGTAATAATATGTGATATTTGAAATGTGATTGATTGAATTTATTTAATATTGGAAGTCTTACTTGGTGTTTATTAAACTAAATATATATTTATGAGTTATGCATTTGTAATGTTAATTGAATTGTTAGATAGAAATAAAATATGATATTGCATTTTAGAGCAGAAACAAATAAGTATTAAAGGGATGATTATTGGAGCATTTTCATTTAAGTTAAAATAGACAAGTATGACATTAGCTTTAAGTTATTAATACAATTTTTTTAGTTAACCATGATTATAAATTAGCAATATTTTTTTAGTATGTAGCGTATATATAACTCGTTAATGAGCCGCCGGCCCATTTATTAAATAAGTTGCAAATGGATTAAAGTTGTAGTAATTTAAATGAGTTAGTAGGATTCATATTTTTTAAATAAGTTAGAATTAGGATTATGCTCTAACTCATCTAACCTGATTCGTTAACACTTCTAATACCACATATCTCTGTCACTGCCTATGGTAAGGATCTTGGTTGTATTTATCAACAACAACTAGCATGGTAGGGGTTTATTTTCTTGTGAATATGTAATTAGAAATTAAAATTTTTAGATGACATCACTTTGCATTGTTTATATGTCAATCAACTTGGGTTTTCTTTTCGACGCAACTAAAAGCAATAGGACCAATTGATGTCACATAAAATTATTTCATGGGCACATTGATGACTGTGATAAAATAGAAAGAAAAATTAAATAAATTTTCATGCACTGGTGATAGAATTGGCTTTTGATGTTTTTTTTTAATTGGCTTTTCTTTTGATGTTTACATACAAGGGTTGTAACCTTTAGGTAAAGCTTTCAATTGCAAGTGCTCCCGTGCTTGAACCTTATGTAGTTTTCTAATATGAACTATGATGTTTGTGTTGTATAGCTATAGAAGAGAGTAAACCAACCATAACAAAATGCACATTGCCCTAGCATTCTTGGTAGAAAAATCATCTTATCTTTTTGGATACTTTGCAAATATATCTATATAATTTAACTATAATTACAAACATGTCAACATAATTTCAAAAATTGTAAATTAACTTGACATAGTTTGATCATAGTTGCAACTACACACACATCCATTACATAGTTGTTACTAAATCATTACGGTATGGGTATATTTGTAAAAGTTTGCAAACTACGTTGGTATATTTGTAAAAACTAAATATACCCACTTAATTTTTAAAGTCGTGAATATACCCACATAGTTTACAAACGTTTACAAATATACCCACGCTGTGATGGTGCAGTAATGGCGTCATAACGGTGTTGGTATATTTGTAATTATGATCAAATTATGTGAGGTAATTTGCAATTCCTAAAACTAAGTAGGTATATTTTAAATTATGATCAAACAAAGTAGACGTATTTGCAAATTACCATTTCTTTTCTAGCTTTAGACATGTTTTAGCCTCGTTTCAGGTCGTCTCGTTCATGATGATGGCTTTGGACAATGATGGTTTGTCTTGAATGTGGTTTCAAGCCAAAGGCTCTTATATAGAAAGGTGAAGGCTACAAATACATAGACACTAAGAAAGATATAGCCAAAGGTTGCGATGAAGTGATCAAAGAGAAAAATTGCTAGAGAAATTGGCATAATTAAACTAAGGGGTGTTTAGCAATGACAAAAAGTTTTTATCTAAAACTTTTTAATCTAAAACTTTTCATTCTCTACAATTCTTCAATTTTTTAATTATTTTTTTACATCTTCCAACACAAACAACCCTACTTTTCAATTATTTCTACACAATTTCATATACAACTAACCTATCTATTTTAACTTTATCCTATTTACTCTTCATCATTATCTCTATCATATCACATCATTTGACAACTTTTATTCTTCCAAACTTTTCATCAAAAGTTTTATTCATTCTCAAACACACCCTAAATTAGCTTGGAGTGATGACCAAGATGCATCAATGATACACGAAATAAAAAAGAATGTGCAAGAAGAAATCTATACAACTGAAAAATAAAAAAAATTGCTGATGAGAAGTGTGTTTTGCATACTTGACAATTGACAATATCCAAATATGGGCAATCTCTTTGAATTTCCATATGTCGTTGATGCCTCTTACTACTATGTGCTAACCCAGCAAATCAATCTTCTTCTTCATCATCATCTTCCTCATCATTCCATTGAGTGTAGTCATTACTCCTATTGTGAATTTTTTTTCTTCTATCCTCCTCTTCTTCTTCATTGTCATAAGCATACCAAGCGAGTGGCAAAAGAGCATTTCCAAAGGGAAGAAAAGTTGACTGGCATATCAACTTCTGCCGCTTGTTTAATTCATCATCCTCGTCTCTTGGCCTTTTCTTCGTTCCATTATCCTCAATTGATAAAACTCTATTTTACAGATGAAATTGATTGGATCAATAGTACTCACCACAAGGAAATAAAGAGGAAGGATTAAGGGTTCTCAATTTGTTATTAAGAATTCTACAAAAAAATACAAAAGAGAGTTTGGTTCATACTTATTGGAGGAAGTCCACCATAGTGCAAGGATTTCTCAGATTTTTGTGAGTAGGTTATTTAGTCTTTCAAAAAATCTCTTCATTTTTTCTGTTAACTTTGCACGGGGTTTCTGAGACTCTATTTACACACATGTGGAGGAGCCTGTATGTTAATCCCATGTGTCTTATGCTTATGCAAGACAAAATGTCCCATTTAGCCTATGAATTTCCTTTGACTATTGTGTTATGTTGCTTGCTCTTCTATGTTGAGATCAACAACCTCCCATATTAACTTGAACCATGACATGTTGTTGGGGCCACTTGAAAACTCCTCAAAGAAGAATGGGCACATCCTGAGAAACCTATAAACTTTGAACTTTGATTGGAAGTTCTGATTGGAAACAACTAAGATTAGGATCCATGCATGGGAGTAGGCTAGAGCAGAGTTTTTGAGGGAGATGATGACTTTGAGATGTCCTTCGTCATTCCACACTTCATCTTCACATCAAAAGCAGTGAGATTTTAGCGTGTAAATCGCAGTATTGAGGGGTCGAAAAAAATGACATTTTTTGAGGTTTTTAAAAGAAAATCATGTTATTCGGTGGAGCAAGGTCATTAAGGTTCAAGACAGAGTCTTCATAAGTGCAAAAGAAAGTCCTTCCACAGTGCTCTCTGGGTTGGTTCTTTGTACATAGAGAGAGGTGAAGGAGGTGGGTGGTTTTGGTGGATTTCCATCTCAACACCTTGTTTGTTCCATTGCTTATTCAATTTTCCAAAAGGCATCGCAGCCTCCAGAGATTTGGGGCGGTAAGAAATCAAGATTTATGGTTCCACATTGCCTAAATGTCATTTAAGGAAAAGAAACTCCTAGTAGAAGAAATCTAGGCACTAGAGATCTCAAACAGAATGATCAACTTACTCAACCTACAGAATAAATCGATGGCACTATATTCCATGTGGTCAAAGAAGTCCTACAACAAGGAAGTTTTCAAGGCTTCGATGAGGAAATTATGGAAAATGAAGGGTAAGTGTAAATTTAAAGAAGCGGACCAAATTTTGACATGATAACTTTTGAAGTATGGGAAGATCTGGATAAAATTCTTAATGGAAAACCATGACTTTATGATCAACACCTAGTTCTATTCAAAGAATTGTTTGAACCAATAAGTGTAAATGAAGTAGCATTATTCAATACCCTAATGTGGGTCCACATAAGAGATGTTCCTTTCTTATACAAGAAAGAGTAGATTGGTACTATGGTGGGGTAGCCATTTAGTAATCTATTGAAGGTGCAAATCAGGGGAGAAGAAGTTCGGGTATAGGTAATTATAAACATAAGGACACCTTTAAGGAGAGTCATTTTCACTATAAATCCTCAGAAAAGAAGATATTGGCTCAGCTTCCAATGTGACAGGTTACTCTTATTTTGCTTTTTCTGTTGTAGGATAGGGCGTGCAACAAATGATTGTACATTTTCCGCAAAAAATGATAAAAGAAAAAATGAAGCCAAGCTACTATATGGGAAATTTCTAAGGGTGGGAACAAAGAATTTTGGATTGGAGAGAAGAGAAGAAGGTGAAAATAGAGTATATTTTTGCACACATTTCACATATTTGGAAGAAAAAAAAAGAAATTACAAGTAAAGGAACTTTAAAAGACCAAAGGGAGGATGATGAGTGGATGAACAAGGTGAGTAAAAAAGGGTATCAGGAATTCAATGATGGAAGGATTTAAAAGGGGACACAAAAGCATATAGGAAAATATGAAGGGATGCCTAAGAGAGGGGAATTAGAAACATTTAAAGAGAGTAAAGGGGAAACAACTGGGTTTAGTCATGAGATGCAAAGTAGAATATGGACAAAGGAAGGGGAGACGACGGTGAAAACAGGAGAATGGGTAAAGAAGGAGAGGTGTGCAGAGGAAATAACTAGTAGGACAAATGCGCTGTGCAAATATCAAATTATTGAATTGTAGAAAGGGGCCAAAACAAGGACTGGATGGAAACTGAACATCTTCAGTTTGAATCACAAAGCTACTCTAGTGTCAGTAGTTAGGAAAAGGTTGATAATGATAAAGAAGAAGAAGCTATCACCAAAATGAAAAGCATGGGAGTAAAGTGGAGAAGAATTGCTAGAAGTACTAAGAAAGCAAATATAAGCAAGAAAGGAGAGGTTGTGAAGGAAATCGAAAATAGCAAAAGAAATGCAAACAAGGATGAACTAAGATGGGAACTATTGGAGTCAGGTAGCAAGAGAAGGCAAACGAAAATATTTGATTCTAGAGTTGAAAACTCTAACTCATTAGTTTCGAATAATGACTATATTAGTTTGGAATTATCGTGGGCTTGAAAATCCATTTACAATTCGAAATCTACTTGACATTGTTTAGCACAAAGTTCCCATTTTGGTTTTCTTATCAGAAACAAAAAATAGTTCAACGGAAATGGAATGGATAAGAAGGAAAATGAATTTTAATTGCTATTTTGCAGCAGGCTATAATGGTAGAAGGGGTGGTATTGCTCTGTTATGGTTAAATGATTGGAAACTTTCAATAAGCTTTTGCTCTTCTAACGAGAGTAAATGATGGATTTGATTTCCATGGGGAATCGGATGTCAGAAGAAGAGAAAATACTTGGCACCTTTTGAAATATCTAAAATTGTCAGCAACAGTCCGTGGATGATTGCAGGAGATTTTAACAAGATAACTGGTCATTCATAACTATTCAGCACAATATTCAGCACAAGATTAAGAGCAAAATTTTAGATACAGTGCTTTAGGGAAATGATTGATGAATGTTATTTGAAGGATCTAGGCTTATTGGATCCTAAATTTACTTAGAAGAATAATAGAAAAGGTGTTGATAGGTTGAAAGCTAGGTTGGATTGAGTTCTGGTATCTAAGGATTGGTTGGCTCTTTTCCCTTTAGCTTATAATCACCACCTTGTGTCGCAGTATCAAATCATTGCCTCTTATGGGTAAATTTAAATCTCTAAAATGCACAGTTAAAACCTTCTAAGATATTCAGATACGAGGTATTTTAGGAAAAGGACTCTCAAGCATTAGAGATCATTAAAAACACTTGGCAGGATGAGAATGAACCGTCCACTCTATCCTTGATGGGTATTAAATTCAAAATGGACAAATGCAGAGAGAAGTTAAAGAAATGAAACTTTAAAGTCAAAGGTAATCTCATAAATGCAATCCATAATCAGTAGCTTATTTTGAAGAGGATTAAAGAAAATTCTCTAACAGATAATAGAGATAAAGAGATCAAAGAACAAGAATTGAAAATCAATAGCCTACTAGAGGATGAAGAGATCCTTTAGAATCAGAGATGAAAATTAAATTGACTATAATTTAGAGATAGAAACACAAAATACTTTCACAAAGTGGCATCAGATAGAAAAAAGAAATTTTTTATCGAGTTGCTGGTTGACAAAAATGGAAGGGAGGTCCACATATAGAAAGAGAAAGAAGAACTGATAGTCTCATATTTCAAGAACTTGTTGAAGTCCGAAGGGGTTAGCGGGCTGGACAGGATCCTCCCTAACATTCAAACAAGAGTTACAAAAGAAGAAAATTAATTGTTAATTGCTCCTCTAAGAATTGAAGAGGTTGAAAAAGCTCTAAGAGGAATGAATCTAGGTAAAGCCCAAGGTCTAGATGATACATTGGCTGGTTTCTTTTAGCAGAATTGGTTAGTTATTGGGGAGAGTGTATTCATGACATGCAAACATTTTCTTAAGTCAAACAATTAAAATTGTCTGAATGGGAAGTGATGAAAATTAATCATGTGGCTATTATTCTTATTTCAAAAAAGGAAGAAGCAAAATCCTTGGCATATTTTTGTCCCATCATCCTCTGGAATGTGGTATACAAGATTATAGTTAAAATACTTGCAAACAGACTTAAGCATTGCTTGCCATGTGTGATTTCAATCAACCAAAGTGCTTTTGTATTAGATAGATTGATCATTGGCAACATACTCATTACTTATGAAATTCTGCACTCCCTGAGAAGAAGCAAAACATCAAGACAAGAAGAAGTTGCCATTAAGCTTGACATAACCAAAGCTTATGATAGAGTTGAATGAAAGTATTTGATTTCAATACTGAGGAGGATGGGCTTCATCAAAAGATGGATTCAATGGATCTATAATTGCATTTCCTCAGCCATTTACTGCATAATCCTCAACGAATTTAAATCTCCTAGCTTTACTGCAACAGGGATCTGAGACAAGGAGATCCTTCATTACCATATATGCACAAAGGACTATCCAACTTGTTGAAGGAGGCATAAATATCACAAATATTGAAGGGAATTCAATTGAATAAGCATGGTCATCATATCTGTCATTTACTTTTTGTTGATGATATTATCCTTTTTTTTGAAAGCCAACAGAGTGAAAATATACTATTTGTTATTAATTCTCCACATCTATAGTCAATGTACAGGGCAAAAGGTGAACATGCACAAAATAGCCCTATATTTTAGCAGGAAAATATCCAAAGAACCTAAGAGAAAGGTGGAGCAGATTTTTGGAGTCTTTGGTAAAGAGATCCTAACCTACCTTGGGTTACTTGTGTGGATTGGAAGAGCCAAGATTAAAGAATTCCAAATGATTAAAGAAAAAATTTGGCAAAGAATACAAAGCTGGCGAACAAAGTTCTTACAAGCGGAGGAAAAGAATTATTAACCAAGGCGGTGGCTTAGGCTCTACCTAGTTATATAATGACATTATTTAAACTCCCTAAATAGTTTTGTAGAGATTTAAATGCATTGGAGAGCAAACACTGATTTGATTGAAGAATGGAAGAAGAAAGATTAGTTGGCTTCGATGGAAAGATTTGGGTGTGTCTAAAGCTTGTGGCGGTATGGGATTTAGAGATTTTGCAGCTTTTAATCTAGCCATCCTTGTAAAACAAGCCTGAAGATCAATGACAAGAAGGAATATTTTAAGCTACCATATTCTCAAAAGTAAATATTTCCTAGATGGAGATTTTTGGCACTGTCCTTTAAAGGTTCATGCCTCATATACTTAGAGGAGCATTTTAGAAGTAAAGAACTTTCTTAAAAGAGATTGCTATTGGCGGCTTGGGAATGGTAAAAACATAAGGGTGTGTTGGGTAATCAAGAAAATATTTCAAGTTAAAACTTTTTAATTTAAAATTTTTCACTCTTCATAACTATCTTTTTTTAATTATTTCTCGACATCTTCTCATAGAATTATCATTCTTTTCAATTATTTCTACACAACTTTTCATACAATTAGCCAATCTCTTTTAATTTTATTCTATTTAGTACTCATTATTATCTATTTCACATCATATCATTTTCTATTAATTTAACAACTTTTATACCAAAAATTTTACAACTTCCTAAACAGACCCTGAGATTTTTGAAGGATAGATGGACACCTTATCAAATTACTGTTGTTGGCCCTCTACCTTATGGAATTTCTAGTGATACAAAAGTGGAGGAATTCATTGATTGGTCTAACAAGTGTTGGAAAGAAGACGTTATCAAAAAAGTTGTGGCCGATAATGGGTGAGATAGAGTTAAATGTGTGCCCATCCAATCAGCTGAAGAAGAAGATATTATCTATTGGCCTGAAAAGCATGATGGGATTTAAAGAGTGAAATCTAGTTACAGATGTGCCCAGTTGGAAGAGATTGACAATATGAGCAACATCCCTACTTTGGAAGCTTTAAAAATTACTTGGGAATAGCAGTTACCTTTGAAGATCAAAATTTCTGCTTGGAAGTTACTACGAAATGCTTTACCTACAAGAAGTAACCTCATTAGGAGAGGCATACCAATTGATCCCTCGTGCTCCGTGCGTAGATGTGTAGTGGAAGATGATGCACACATTTTCTACAATTGCCCAAAATCAAAGGAGGCATTTTCTTCTGATCTTGCACAACATTTACATTCTAGAACCTTTGGATAGATTAAGGATCTTGCTCAACATACCTTTGAAGATCAGAATTTTTACTTGGAAGTTATTGCGGAATGCTTTGTTTACAAGAAGTAACATCATCAAGAGAGGCATACTGACCGATCCCCTCTTCTCCTTGTGCAGATGTGTTGTGAAAGATGATGCACACGTTTTTTGCAACTGCCCAAAATTAGAGGCATTTTCTTTTGATCTTGCACAACATTTACATTTTTAGAACTTCTGGACAAATTAAGAATATTGTATTACAGAAATTTTAGACAACGAGATGGTAAACACTTAAGGAAGTTTCTCACCACATGCTAGTTGATCTGGCATTTCAGGAATAGTCAAGTTCATTATAGAAAATGCTAAACTTTTTTATAATTTTATACAAATGTGAGGCCATTTTGCATCAATATGACAATGCAAACACTCTAAGGAATGAGAATCTCGTGCAGCAAGGAATGGTTAGGTGGTGTCCTCTAAAACGTGGCCAAGTTAAAATAAACGTGGATGCAAGTAATTGGAAGGATTTGGAATGGATTAGTGTTGAAGTAGTTATTAGAGACCACAATGGATAGGTACTGTCTGCTAAATGTTGGTCTTAGTCCGATAGAGCTGATTCTCTATGGATGGAAGCTCATGGATTGTGGCTAGCTTTACAATGGGTGAAGGAACTTCCTTTTACAAATGTGGTTTTTGAAACCGACTCTCTAATTTTGTTCTAATTTTTGGCTAATCATTGTCATGTGAGATCGAGTGTGGGTCATATAATTGGTGCAATTATGAACCTCTGTAGTCAGTTCCCCGTGTGTGAGTTTTTTCATGTTTTAAGATCGGATAATGGTGTTGCTTACACATTAGTTGAGTATGCAATGGGTAGGATTTATCCACTTGTGTATGGATGGATACGATTGCATCTCGAATGCAATGCGTAAAGATATTTTGGATTTTAATCTAAGTTCATAGATTCTTTACCATCCTTCCTAGCTTCTCGTTGTGAGGACAGTTAAGAATCTCGCATCATCTTTTGATATAAAAAAAGATAGAGACTTCATCAAAAAATAAAAAAATAAATTTTTTTAAAAAGGATTCAAGGTAGAGCTCAAAGGTATGGGCTTGACAGCATGGGGTTGGATATGGGATTGCTCTGAGTTTCCATCCTGGGATGGGTGTCGATGGCTCGTAGACATGCGCTTGTCTATCATTGGACCACTATATGGGATAAGTGCCCAGTATTTGCTCCTGCACTGCCGTACTGCTTGACACAGGCTATTTCTACAAGTCTTGGCGGATGTGTGTATATATGTGGCCTGTGTTTGTAAAGTGAGGTGCGTGTGGCCCTGCTTTCATCCTTTTTCAGGTTGTGTAGTATTTGTTTTAATGAGTGGGTTGATGTTGATTTTATGATCGAGTAAGCCCATGTGCAGCGGACGTACTTTGCTTTGGGAAGCTCATTGCTAACACACGCAGTCTTGTTTTTTCTACTGCACGGCAAAATTAAACCAACAACTTTCTAGCTGTTTCCATTTTTCTATTATATTTCAGTTTTTTACATCTTTGGATATAATCACTTTATCTCTTTTATATTTATTTTCTTTACTTCTAACGATTATTCTTTTCGTACCGAGCTCACTTTTTCAAAATATTTCTACAAATATTTTCTTCTTTTTTTCTTTTTTTTTTTTGAACTTCTCAGCAAGCCGACACTAATTTCTTCAACGCGAAGGCTCTCTCTCCTGGTCCAAAACAATAATTAATTTTATTCAACACTAAAGAGTTGCATTCACCTGGTGCATACTGCGATGATGCATATATGGCCCATTTTATAATGTAGTCATGATTTTGTCGCGTGCGTGGGGAGTAAGGCGTGGAAGCCTGCCTTCCATGCATTCATATCACCCCTTACACTTCTTTCGACAAAATATATTGAACATTAAATTACATTAAAAATATAAAATTAAATTAAAGATACAAAATTACATTAAAAATATAAAAAATAATATTGAACATTAAAAATGTAAAGTTATTATACATTGAAAATGAAAAATTACAAGATGAGAATTTTTGTGATTTAAATTCTTATTTCATTATTTTCCCATCCACTCATTAAACTTTTTCAAAAGTATCCAATTAAATAGAATAAGATATGATTTGGATGAAAAATTGAATGAAGAGAGGTGGTTTTGTATTGAAAAATTAAAAATTATAAAGAAGATAACAACGATAATATCAAAAATAAAAAAAACAAGGTTTTTATATTAAAAAAATTCGAATTTTACATATACCTATGGATTTTATCTCTAATTTCACTTATGCCTATGGATTTTTAAAATTTTCCAATATATTTATGTATTTTGAATAAAATTTTACTTATACTCACACAATTAGAATCCGTTAAAAGGGTTATTAGCACTTCCGTAAAATGATAAAAATGCTTATTCCTAATTATGATTTTATAGTTAAAAATTTACATTCAAAAGAATTTTTAGCACTTTTATAACTATAAATCATATATTATTTAAGTATACATTTTTAACTTCAAGCAAACTAACCTTAAGTTATATTAAGACTTAGGCATATTTATTATTTTATAGGAAGTGCTAATGGCCCCTAACAGCATATTTATAAGTAAAATTTTAAATAAAATACATGGATATATTAGAAATTTTTAAAATTCATGGATACAAATAGAATTATGGGTAAATTTCATGGATATATATAGAATTTATCGGAACCTAATTCTATGCTCCTGGGCCCTGGGTGCATATACCCCTTTTAAAAATTTTTGAAAATTTTTCATGAAACTATTAATCTAAATATATTTAACATATATAACAATTTTTATCTTTTCGAAGATTTTTAAATATTTTTTTGAATTTTTAAAAAATTAATGGCATTTAGTATTGATTTTTAAAAATCTAAAAATCTTCAAAATTGATAAAAATTGAAACACATGTTAAATATATGTAGATTAATAGTTGTGTAAGAAAATTTTCAAAAAAAATATAAAAAATGAGTATATGCATCCGGGAGCATTGCAAGAGCATTGTGGCTCAATGCTTTCAGGAGCATTTAACCAAACTCAAAATTTATCCTATTGAAAATCGAAAGTTTATTGAGAATAGAGAAATTCATCTTTTTATGGGAAATAGAAAATTTATTCTAATCTTTATTTTAACTCATCTAATGGGATCCTCTTGAACCAACCTTAAGGTAATAGTGGGAAAGGTAGGAAGTAAGAAAAAAAAAATATTTTGAAAATATGTGAACTGTTAATATAATAGAGGTAAAATTGAAATAAAAAAGTGATTATGAGAAAAAAATAATTAAAATATAAAGGTAAAGTTGAAAAAAAAAATAAGATTAGTAGATAATTAATATGTCAAATTGTTTATGAAAAATGTACAGGGTGCGAAGAAAATCATGACAAATGATTAGCAAACGATGCCTAAATATCACTCTAATCATCACAAAAAAAAGTAGTTCAGAAAGGACCACTAAAAGTCTGTCCGCACTAGTATAAGCATGCATGTGATTCCTTGATCCTTAAGACGTATATCAGCTAGCTCTCACTCGGAGCCACCTCAATTTTTTTTAAAATTCTTTAATAACAGCTGGTAATGATTCTTTTTCTATGCTTTGATGTCTGAATTAACGGAGGCCTGAAAATTAAAATACGTTAATCAAATCCTTATATATATTTAATTTCAGATTCTTATTAATTTGAGCCCATTTGCCAGGAAACTAACGATCGGCAGAACTTGCTTAAATCGGCCACGCCTTTTCTAATTTCAAGCAAAATGACTAAAATATGGAAAGAAGAATAAAGAGAGTATGGTAGAGGAAGACAGATTGAAATTCCCAACAGAAGAAAAAAGCAAAAGCTTCATCAGCCCATAAGTGGAAATGGATATTCTTGAATGGACTTTGGAGAAAGGTAACATTAGCTTTTGGCTTTCTCTTGTATCAATGCATCAGGGAATCCGTCGCATCACCAAAGAGACACCAAAATAAATAAAAAGATAGAAGGTACATTCACCAGCAGCGACTAGCAACTTGGCCCTTGGGGACTAAGCTGCCCATCAGGCAAAAAAAGCGTTCCGTTTCTTCTTCTCAAATCCCAAACTCCCATCCAATTTATGGAAAATGACCTTGTCTTTACCTCTACTTGTCGCTCAAAGTGGTCAAATTCCCTGTCCTTTTCCCAATATTATACCTCGAGAATCTCCCCTCCCATCATACATACCCTCACGGCCTCACCTTGAACCATTTTTGGTCCAAGTTTCTCATCTTTTATCAGTTAGTGTGGCCCGCCTTCTAATCAAGAATGAGTCGTATTCTAGAATCCCAACATCTTTTGATCCTCACAAGGATATCAATTTATATTTCTAAAATTTTCTTAAATATATCCCTAAGCTTTTATGAGATGCACAATGATGGTATAAATAAATGAGATTTAAAACTTTCATGGCTGTCGGCAAAGACATCGAACGGCCAGGAGCTATAGGCTTTAAGGACCCTGCACATGGGAATTGGGAAGGTAAGCCCTTACGATTTTGTAGACAGAGAGGCTCTTGGGCCCCCGCATGACTTAGCTAGCATTGTGGTCTGGATACAGACCAAACATCCGAATAACTGTCTCCCCCTTTTTCTATTCTTCAGATCCCCCTTTCAAGCCTTCACAGCTTCACGTTGGTAAGATTTAGAAGTTTATTGATGGACAAAAGCGTTGGCGAGATTTTCTTTTAGAACGTTCTGGTCTCTGTTTGTCTGCTGCTTTACTGTACATGCCAAAATGTGGTCAGTGTGTCAGTGGTGTACCATTCGCAATGCGCAATCACCACCTAGATAATCCAAATTATCACACTTTACAATTAATATTGTTCCACATACGCAGTGATACATGAAAAAGTACTTCAAGGCTTAGTTGATACATACCGTTTGAGTTTTTACCAAATTGCGTCTTTTACTTAGTTAATAAATTTACTTTATTTAGGGTCTATTCGGAAAGATTTCAATAGAATGGAGAAATGAAATGAGAATATATTTACAACTGAATCAGAGTACATATTATCTAATATTTTAACTCCATGGGTGTAATTTGTAAATCTAATAATGTTAGCAGATATGGGGATATTGCTATGAAAAATGAAAGATATATTTCGCATTCTGGGACTCAAAGCACGAAATTCCCACACCAAGAGGAGGCTTTTTTTCCTAGATGCACTAGTCATGTGTTAGCTAATAATATATATTAAAAATAAGAAAAGTTATATTGAAGATTGAAAAAGTTATCTTAAAAATGATGATATTTATTCCATTTAATGATCTTAGATCCTTTATAACACACCCTAAATGTAGCCAAAGTGTTTTCCTCATTTCATGAAAATTAGACCAATTCAAGTCCCCGAGTTTCGAGTGATCAGGAGACAGCATGATGATTTTCTGTGTTGGGCAATTCACTTGTTTGAGTTTGGCATACTGTTGACACCTCATTTAAATGTGAAAATTAAATTTCAAATGGGTTTACTACTATTTAGCACACTCATTTAAGGTTTTTTGTGGATTCACTTTCGAATTTTTAACTCATATGTTTGCAAGTCCAAAATTGTGTAGGATTCATGGAACTCAAATGCTCCAAGCCCACTATGGAGGTGACTATCACTAGTCCATATGGCAAAACAGGAGCAATGTAAATCCAAAACGAAGTGAAGGATATTTTCTCAACTCAATTGAAGCAAAATCAACTTAATGGACGGTTTGGATTAAACAAACAATTGATATTTTGGAAGATTTTTATGGTCAAAATAGATTTGACCAAGAAAAGAGGTGAATTTGCAACATTTCAAATGCTGGATGAAAACTACGAGATGTA
>JAXCLR010000081.1:807700-857545 GCA_035584095.1 Annona squamosa
ATGAAATCCTCTAGTTTTAACTAGAGAAGACATTGCATTGTAATCCCATTATTCTATAGTGGAAGTTTTACCTGGACAGGGTCCCGTGGTTTTTCCCCTTTGGTAAAGAGGGGTTTTCCACGTAAAATTGTGGTGTGTTTTCTTGTGGGTTTGATTGTTTATTATTTGCAATATTTATTGTTTGAGATTAATCATTCCTATTTAATCTACACAAGAAGGGGATAGCCTAAAATCCCAACAGCAGCATGGCGACTGCGGATGGAGGCAGTGCATGAGGCGTCCATATCTGTGTGTGTAGATCTGGTAGATGGGTTTTCTGGATGGTTTTCCGGATGGTTTTCCATGGCATCGGAGATGAGGAAGAAGCGAAAAAAAGGCGCGTCTTGCAGACGACATGGACGTGAAGGGCCAAAGGTGATTTCAAGAGGCCGGTGGCCGGCGGCAACAGCGGCGTTGTTTGGCCAGTGTTAGGACGAGCAACAGCTCATTGATGGCAGTCATGCAATCGGAGAAGAAGAAGAAAGAACCAGCATCAGGAGCAATTTTTCGAAGAGATTTTTTGGCGACCTATGCGGCAAACAAGTCGCCAGCGACGGAATCTAGCAAAGGGCTCCTCTGATAGGAGCGGATCAGTCGTCTGGCAGTTTGGGCGATCGTGCTTGGAAGAGGTGGCAGCATGAGATGGGTTTTTGTTTGAAAAGAAGTTGCCGGCGATGGTGATGCGAGACGTGGAACCTATGGAGATATTGTGTGGCTGCGCGTGAAGGGAGCTATGGTGGCTGGAGATTTTTTACAATGGGTTTCCTAGCTTGTTTTTCGTTCGTCTCTTGTTTGGGGAAGAAAGTCATCTTTTTGTTCATTAAGATGCACAATAAGTGTGCATGCTAGGAAATAATGTTGTACTTATGGTGTATGGTGGAGCATGGAAACTGTGCACGTGCGATTTGATTGAATGCTTTTGGAGTCCGTTTTGGGTGATCCAGGTATGGATTTTTATATTTTTGGTGCACTCAATGCAATGGTGATGTCTATTTGTGCAGTTTTTGCTTCGATTATGTAGGATCTGACAGGTGGTTCAGATTAAGGTGGAGCAAGTGAACTTCATAGAGCTTAGGATTTTCTGTATTGATGTGGAGATCTAGGTAAGATGAGGTGTTGTGCTTCTTGTGAGCGGTGTAGATCAAGAGGATGCTACATCGTTGGACGTGGTCAAGTTGGATCACGTAGATCTAGGTTGATTGGGAGGAATCAAGTTCGATCTGTTTTGAAGCAATAACTCATGAGAAAATCTTTTGATGGTCTATGATTGTGCTGATGTTAAGGATGCATAGAGAGCACATGTAGATAGACTAAGTTTTCCTAAATTTAGCAATGAACAGTGGCTATGAGATCCTGAAAATGCATTGGCCTTGGATCGTAGAGAGCCTGAGGAGTCCTACAAATGCAATAGTTTAGGAAAACAGAATACAATTCGTTTTTTTTTTTTTTTTTGTAGCTGATGCATGATCGAGTGTAAGATTGATGCCATGATACAAATTGAAGCATGATATACGCAGAATTCAAGCTAAGGTGGAGATTTCTTAGGTTTATCTTATATTCTGCTGGATTAGGATTATGTATCCTACGTAGTTTAGTTGTGTGAGACTAAGATTGCGTAAAAGCCTAGAAGAATTCTATTTATAGGTTGATTTATTAGGGATTTAGTGGAATCTTGAAAAGTGTCATGTTGGGACGTGAGAGATAACGTTATCATAGTATTCTTATTTAGAGTGTGTGTGAGGTATCCAGACAATGTATGTGAGATATTTTATATGTATCTCTATAACATGTTTATTCTAATGGATTAGTATATCACTCCCGTGGTTTTTTTCTTTTTGATTTGAAAGGTTTTTCACGTAAATCTTGTTGTCTTGTTGTGTGCGATCTTACTATTATTTATTTAATCTTATTTTATTACATTATTGCATGGACTTCCATTGTGATCCGTATCTCCCCACATCATGTTTCCTAACAAACCCCGATGGGCAAGGCGGATCTAGAGCCTCGGTGTTCCATGGGTCCGTGAATTTTAGGTGTGGGCCCTTGCTACTCTGCCCGGGAACTTGCCTTCCCCGTCGCTGACGGCCATCATAGATCAACAAAGGCGAATGCTATGCAGTCCATCTTGGTGTGGCTTTATACCCGTCGTCACCATTTTGCAATGGCGGCTGGCAGGTACTTGGCTGCCCTTGGTTTGGTGTGGTTGGTCGATGGGTTACGCCGGCAATTTTAGTGCTTCTTGAATTGCCTGTGCGATCGTCTCGCCCTTGCCCGCCCCGAATTCTTTCAACTTAGTGGCCGAGGTTCATGATCTCCATTTCTGATGCCGAAGTTCTTTCCGTCATTTCTTGGCCCAGTATTGACACCTAACAACAACGTGTAGATATATATATATATATATATATAATAATAAAATTTCAAATGGGCTTACTCTTATTTTGTTTTGTGAATTCATTTTGGATTTTTAACCCATATATTTGCAAACCCAAAAATTGTGTAGGATCCATGGGCCTTCAATGCTTTAAACCCACGACGGAGGTAACGGCCACTAATCCATATGGCAGATCAAGGGCAATTCACATTCAGGATGAAGTGAAGGATACTTTCTCAAAATGGTTGAAGTGGAATCAACATGATGAATGGTTTGGATTAAACAAATAATCGGTACTTTAGGAGATTTTAATGGTCAAAATCAATTTGACGAAAAAAAAAGAGAATTTGCAATATTTTCAAATGCTAAATAAAAGTGATAAATCCAACTTATTAAGTAGAAATCTGAACCGTTAAAATGAATAAATAACATTAATAAATGTGGGCCCTATTAAAAATCAAGGAAAATATTTAATAATTAACATATAAATAAAAAGTCAAAAATATGCAAAATCAAGGGCTAAAAAAGGTTTGACTTACAAGCCAAGCAAAACCATGGGCTCCATGAGTGGTTTTCAAAAACCACCCGTAAAATTACCAAAAAGTCCATTTTTGTTAAAGTTTTGCAAAAAAAGAAAAAATGGAGTTGTACAAGAAATTTAAAGAAAATACTGCTGTGCAAATTATTAAACTTAAAAACTATAAAAGGAGCCATCTCTCCTCATTTCGGGGATGGTGAAAAAAAAACATCCCAAAAAAATCCGAGGCCCCCTTTGCCACACCTGCTCATTTTCCTCCTACACTCAAAAAAAAAAATTTCTAAAAAAAAATTTTTTTAGCATGTCTCTGTTGGATTTTTCCATGCTGCTTGGACCTTCACCATCTTCCTCTTTCTTTTATAAAAAAAAAAAAAAAAAAAAACGTGAATGTCTGAATGTCAGATGCGTCCAACCATCATGATTTGATATTCCACTTTTCAATTTTTTTTTTTCAAAAGCTCTAGACAATCCCGCACGTTATCATTCATTTCCCTCTTTACTTTTTTTCTTCTCTTTTTTTTTATCAAAAAAAAATTCAAAAGAACGAAAACCAGAAACATCTACCCGTTCTCATTCACCTTTTTATAAAAAAAATCCAAAGCAATATACTGTCCAGCGTATTATCCATTTTACCTTTCTCATCTTCTCGTTTTTTTAAAAAAAGGGAAGACCAAAGTTTACAACACGTTTCTTTCTCATTCCCTTCCTATTTTGCATTTTTATTTAAAAAAAAACCATTGGATTCCAATGCGTCCTCTATCTTCCTTTCCATTTTTATTTATTTTTTGTTTTAAAAAAAATCAAAGGGAAAAAAAACCTCTCAAAATCAACCATTCCCTTTTTCTTTTCTTTTTGTCTCCTAAGCTTATTAAAGGTTCATTCTCATCCGTTCATTTTAAAATAAAAAAAAAAGAGCTCAAATCATCTGTTGCCGCACTCACCTGCTTCCTTCTCAGCATTCAAAAAAACTTTTAGGGTGTGTTTGGAAAATTATAAAACTTTTGATGAAAAGTTTTTTATGTAAAAGTTGTCAAATTAGTAGAAATGATGTAATATTGTAGGGGTAATGTGATGAATAAAGATAATAAATTTAAAATAAATAGGTCAGTTGTATTGGTAATTGTGTAGAAATTATTGAAAAGTAGGGTTGTTGTATAGAAAGATGTGTAAAAAATAATTTAAAAAAGAGTAGTTATGGAGAGTGATAAGTTTTAGATTGAAAAGTTTTAACTTGACAACTTTTACAAATTGCCAAAAAGGTGCTGGTTAGATTTCCTTAGCCTTTCTTTTAAAAAAAAAAAAACAAAAAAACAAAAGAACGGAAGAACAGAAATATCTGCCCGGTATCCTTCTTCTCCTTTTCATGTTTTTTTCATTTTTTTATTAAAAAAAGAGAACAAAACAGCACCAGCACGTTTTCGTTTTCGTTTTTTAAAAAAAAAAAAAAAAACCAACGGGGGCCAAAAATCCCATCTGCTCGTTATCCTTTTCCTTTCTTTCATTTTTCGTTTTTTTTAAAAAAGAAAACACAAGCAAGCAGACTTCAGCATCACCGTCCTTTCTCTTCCCATTCTTTCTTTTTTAAAAAAAAAAAACAAACAAACAAAAGGGAGCAAAAGCTCTTTAGCACGTTGCTTTCCTTCCTTTTTTTTGTTTTTTAAAAAAAAAAACAAAAAAAAACAAAAAAAGGGTTCTAGCCCGTCACTTCCTTTTCCTTCTCATTTTTTTTCATTTTTTTAAAAAACAAAAAAACAAAAAAAAGGGGCAAAAGAAGTTCTAGCACGTCATTTCTTTCTTTTTTTTATTTTTCGTTTTTTTTAAAAAAAAAAGAAAACCCATCATTCTTCACTTGCTCCAAAAATCCATGCATTATCTTCCAAATAATAATAATAATAATAATAATATAATAAATAAAAACATAATAGGAAAAGGAATTCCAGCCCATCCTTTTCATTAACCTCATTGCCTCTTCTCTCATTTTTCTTTTTTCGTTCTTTTTTTTGGTTTCCAAAAAAAAAACACCAGTATGCTACTATTCCGTTCCATTTCATTTTTTTAGCACATCATTTTTTTTCTTTTTATTATTTTATTTTGTTTTGTTTAAAAAAAAAACTAAGCTACGGTTGAAACTTTTTTTTTTTACTGCTCATAATATATGCAACAAATGTATGTCATTATATTTCTGAAACGAATATAAAAAAAAAACATAAAATTAAACCATCATAAGAAACATTTTATTTCCGCGCAGCAAGAACAATTACCCAATTCCAATTTCCAGTTTGAGTTAAGGCCTAAAAAAAAAGTCTAAGGATTAAATTCCTGTCTCCACCCTCCTGAGCTTTTATATAAAAAAAATATATATTAATCTTTTTGCATTCATAGGATTGATGTACTAGAAAAATAAAGTTATATTTTTTTCTAATTGTGAGTTCACCTAGGAAATCTCTATATTTCAATGCCTTATTGTACACGGACTAACTACCGTTATATGGTTAGTGGCGACTCCAAAAATTAATATATTAAATATTTATATGCATAGTACTGATTGCTAATTGCGTCTAATTGATATCTATGTTTGCGTTTGACTAACTCGCATCATTTAAAAATCTCTAAAAAATCTGCATCATCTAAAAGCTTTAACGCTTGCATCTCCCTTCTTTAACCCTCATGTCTACACCTTTTATATTTATTCCATTTCTGAACTTGAACCTCTTTTCTACACCGTTTATATTTTTACTTTTGCACGTTTAAATTCTGTTTCTAACTCGCATCATATCTAACCAGCTAATCCGCTAACTCACATTTCATAATTGGTTGCGCATTCATACATTTTCCCAAACTTCACACTTCATATCTATTTTCCTTTCTTATACTTACATATTTACTTTCCTGTTTAAAACCCAGTTATATATATATATGCACGTATCTTTTTTTTATCCTGCGTATCTCACATTTTTAGGTCCATTTGTCGGCCCATCGTAGCGCACTAAAAACCACGTGCTACACATACTTTCGTTGAAAATAAATGGGTGATTTTATTAGAAGGGTGTGGGAACTTAGGTTGATTGGATCGTGTGACATAATCACCCTAATGTTGACTAAGTTCTGTTCAGTCTCATCCCCAATAATTTTTTAATTATATTTCATTCCAAAAGGCGCCTCACTACTCCCCCACAGGTTCAAACCCGAATATGCACGCATGCAGCCCCCATGTGGCTCTAGTGGGCTTTTCTCAGGTTCACCATTTAGAATAATTCTTAACACTGCAATAAATATTCGTATGAATAGTTATAATTTTAGTTGCACTTGTATATAATATAATTTTACTCTATGTATGAATTTAGCTGCATTTATATATTTGGCTATATCTGCATAGCTGCTTTAGGAGGATGGTATCTACTCAAATTTAACTAATTTTTACATGTCATGCAATGAAAATAAAAATTAATGTGGTCATTTATATATTTTTTTGATAAAAAGAATCACTTTATCCTATTCTCTTTCAATATTAAGGGAAATAGGGTTAGAGTAATTAAAGCATTTCATTGTCAAAAACTTGTCTGTACAGATTATCCCACGAATAGATTGGGGGGGGGGGGGTTGCCCCACTAACCCTGATGGTTCACAGAAAATACTAAAACCACTTTAATTAAGGAATGAACAATTGCATTTTCTTGCCGAAGAACATAATGGACCGAAAAGGAATTAACAACATTGAGTATATTCCTAATTTCAACAATAATAAAGCCTACCTGTGAGGTAATGGGTTCATTATTGGACAGGTAGTTGCATAATATAAGTGAATCTGTTTCAACCTGTGCCCTTCTAGCATTAATCTGAAGTGCCCATCTCAGCCCCAACAAAAAAGCCGTAGCCTCCATAAATAACGGTTCCATCACACCCACCCTTTTGCTGCAACAAATTCGCCTTGGGAGTTCCTAATCACAACTGCACATCCGAAAAAGGCCAAATCCCCATCACTGCGAGTGTTGACATTTATCTTGACAAATCTCGCCGGTGGCTTGGACCAACGGGGCACCAACGATCTGTCCAAAAGACCTGATTGAATGAGCATATTAGCACTCCTATACTGGTTAAGGAACTCCGAACACCATGCCAATTTGTCTGTGAATTTTGGTTAAAGTGCCTCCTTTCTAAACTTGTTCCGTAAATACCATAACCTCCAGCAGCTCAAAATGAAAAAAGAAGGTTCTCAGACCTATTTTCTCCCACTAAGGTTTCCAATATCTCCCTGACTGTTACCCCCTGGTCAACCATCCTTGCGGCTTTCCTACAAATCCCATCAGTCATTTCACACCTCAAGAACAAGTGATTTGCATCTTCAGTATCATTCTTGCACAAAGCACAACATGGGTCTACTGCAATACCCTTTCGAGTCAGATTTAGCAAGGTGGGAAGGGCATTTTTGGCAAGTTTCCATCCAAAAATTATAACTTTATTTAGGAGTTTCATTAGCCATATTGCCTTATAGCTCCCAAAGAGAGTTGGATTATCATCATCTGAAGACAATAATCTGTATGCTGATTTTACCGTATAGAGACCATTTGGTTCATGCTTCCAAAATATACAGTCCTCCATATTCCCAAGGGGAAGGGGAATCCGATAGACCATTTGCCATGTAGTCTCCCTCGCTGCCGCCACCACTCAGTCCTTGTTCCATGAATTTGTATCATCATCAATAAAGTGACAGACCCTCACATCCTCCAAGATTGATATCAGAAGGGATCCCGCCTTCTCAACCAAAGCTTTGAGCCAGCTATCGGCAACAAACTTTACTCGCATCTCATCTCCAATTCTCCATTTGCAGCCCCTTTGAATCACATCACGCGCCTTCAACACACTTCTCCAGGTTTAAGAGTCAGATGACTTTGCCTTACATGTCCAAATATCTGAGTTTGGGAAGTATCTGACCTGGAGAACTTTGTGACATAAAGATATGTTACACGATACTAACCTCCATACCAGCTTTGCCAGAAGAGCATAATTGAATTTATGGAAATCCCTAAATCCAATACCACCCGATCGCTTTGGCTAACACATATTCATCCATGCCACCTGACTCAGTTTCCTTTTACGATTCCTTTCTCCCTACCAAAATTTGCTTAGCATCCCATTAATATTATTACAAAAAGATTAGGGCAATAAAAAGATACTATCGCATATGAAGGGATAGCTTGCGCAACTGCCTTGGTTAACACTTCTTTACTACCCCACGAGAGGAACTTACCTTTCCATTCTTGAATTCGATTTCATATGTGTTCTTTAAGGCCTTTGAATATTCCCACTTTGGATTTTCCAAGCTAGGCCGGGAGGCCTAGGTATTGGTGGAAATCATGTCCGGTAGAACTTAATAGTTGGATCGTCTCTCTCCTTGCAGAACATTCCATATTAGTGCTGAAGAAAATAGCAGTTTTGTCTACATTTACCATTTGGCCCAAAGAAGCCGCATGTTGATTTAGGATGTCCAGGAAATTCCTTATGTCCCTCCCATTCACCCTAAGGAAAATGATCGCATCAACTGCAATAGCAAATGAGAAATCGTTGGGCCCTGCAGTTGAAGTTTGATACCATGAATTGCTCTACTGGCAGCTGCATGAGAAATCAGTGCTAAAAGATCCTCCGCACATAGTAGGAAGAGGTATGGAGATAGGGGTCTCCCTGCCTTAATCCCCTCTAAGGTTGGAGGTGTGAGGATTTGAAGCCGTTTACATTTACTCTGTATCTGACCGTCGATATGCAACTTATGATCCAATTGATCCACCCAATGGTGAAATTCATAGCCCGCATCATCCTTTCGTGGAAGTTCCATTCAACCTGATCATAGGACTTCGACATATCTAACTTAATAACTATCTCTTGCTTTCGTCCTTTCTTGCGCCTTCGGAGTGAGTGGATTGCTTCATAGGTTATCAACATGTTGTCAGTGATAAACCGTCCAGGAACAAAAACGCTTTGTTCTTCTCTTATGATATCATAGAGTACCATTTTAAGTCTATTTGTTAGAACTTTTGCCAAAATTTTATAGACCAATGTGGTTATTTATATTTAGTTGTAAATAATAATAAAATTTTTAATAGAAAAAATGGGTAAGCGATTGTATTTGATACTAGCTGCAACTAAATTATTTGACTTCTCATTCAGTTTATTATTTTGTAGAAAAATCTAACTAGATCCTTTGATTAAGTGGAACATATCCAACTCATATCGCACCCTCCAAATTAAAGAGATTAAGAGTTCGATTAGTAACGAGGGTAGAAAATGAATACGAAAACTAGAAAAGAAAATATTTTTAAAAAATATAAAGGTAACCTAGTATGCATGGATACAGATTAACCGACAAATGTATGGTATTTCCACAAATTTATCCGGTACTAGTACACTTTTTCTCAAAGTGTACTCACTGTTGTTGAAGTCCATTGTCCATACATGTAGACGGTAAATGGGCATGTGAGTTTGACTTTCAGCACTGGGATGGATTTATGTGATTTGCAGGTCATGAAGGATCACATGCAAGAGCCTTGAGTAATAAGGTCACGTTTGGTAATCATGTACCATTCATTTTCATGGTTTTTCTTTTTCTTTTGCATTTTCCATAAATGATGTAAATATCCAATAACTTATTTTTCCAATTTTATTTATATACTTTAATTTTTTTATAATTACCTTATTTATTTCAATTTTATCTATATTATCTTATATCATTCACATAATTTCAAAAATATTATCTTTCTTACCTACCATACCATCAAACATCCCAACAAATGACAGTTTGGGCATTTTGTCCCCATTTAAAGTTCGATTCCCGCTGCTAGCATAATTGCCATTGAGCGGTTGGGCTTTGGCAAAAATAAAAAAAAAGTTCGGAAGCTGTAAATGTTTGTACATGTTGTTTCCCTAGCTATAGAATTTCAAATGTACATGTAGCATGTGCATTGGTTTGCAACATTTGAAAGTCAAGTGTCCGTGTCATTCCTTGCCTCTCTTCCCTGTCATGCGGGGAAACTTTTTATTTATCACATCTCCACCAACTGCTCCATTTTCATTCTAGCACGCCACTTGTTCGATCGAGCCGGTCCTAAGGTGCGCCTCTCATATTTGGCAATGCAAATTTATACCTTAAAATTTCATTTCTTTGATAGCCCGTGCAAAATTTAAACTAATGGTGTATTTGTAAAGTTGTAAAATTTTTGATAGTGTAAATTTTTTTTAATTTGTAGAAAATAACGTAATATGATAGGAAAAGTAATGAAAAGTAAATAAAATAAAATTAAAATAAATAAATTGATTGTATGAATGGTTACGTAAAAATAATTGAAAAGAAAAGTAATTATATGTAAAGATGTAAACAAATAATTAAAAAATTAAGTCACCTAAGAAAAGAAGTTCTGATTGGAGAAGTTGTTTATATATTTATATATTTTCAAGTACCCTGTGAAAAAGGGTTTTGGAGTAAAAATTAGGACGCGTGTGATGGGATCGAATCCGATGGCCAGTCTGCAATGGATATACGATGGATTTGCTTTACAGAAAATCTCCAATCTCACTCACTAGTTACAATGGGAACTAGCGGGTGAGGTAGCGGGTGAGGTCCTCGCCTGCGTCTGCGTCTGCGGACCAAGGCAGAAGCACCGTACGCGCCAGCTGTTCCGATGCCATGTCCAGGAGCATACTTTCCTGCGGTGGGTGGAGGGCGTCTAAAGCTGGATGCCTGCAGTGCATGACTCCCCTCCAAAATCTGCCGGTTACGTAGCAGACCACCTTAGAGGGTCTCCTATTTCTTAGCCCGAAACATGAAAGAGATATCTCTGTCGTGGTAGCTCTGTAGGAAAGGAGAGACGAAAATACAAGAAAGACTCTCTCCTCTTACTTAGCCCTCTTTTCCGCGGAGAGGCTGACTAGGAGAGGAAATGAATCCCTCTTTCCTTTTCTTTCCTTTTAACTCCAGCCTGTCTGCCTAAAATTTTCCAGGAAACTGAGGATTTGAGGAATAACTAGAAATTAAAAATGGAGGAAGATTTTGATTTGGAAGACCCTATGGTAGTAAGCGATTCCGATCCTATTCCATCTCTTTTCGCATCCGAATCCGATCACATGGCTTCCTATATCGATACAGCGGATGCCCATCTTTCCTTCCGACAAGATGCAATTGCCCTCATTCTCAAGGTAAAGTGGGAGAAAACCAACCCTATAAAGCATGCATTCCTCTCTGTTTGTAGACTCCCAACTGATTCGTATCTCGTCACTTGCAGCTTGCGCTCCATCCATTCATCGCGTATCTTGCTGTCAATTACCTCGATCGGTTCTTATCTAAACAAGGAATTCCGGTGAGGTCTACCCGCCCAAATGTCTGATTTTTCTTTTTTCTTTTTTTTTTTTTAAAAAAATTCTTTTTGTTACTTCTTCCAACGCACCACCGGATTGAAGATTTAACCACTTTTAGTATTGCAGAAATCGGAGCCATGGGTCTTAAAGCTCCTTTCGCTCTCTTGTGCGTCCCTTGCTGCAAAGATGAAAAACAGCACTTTCTCTCTGAATGATTTTCAGGTGAAGAATGAAAGGATCGGTTTTCTTACTAGAGAATGCATACGAGGATGGATTTTGATTTTGATAGTTCCAATGCAGCAGAGCAGCGAAGGGATTATCTTCGATACACGGACGATTTCGCGCATGGAGCTTCTAATTCTGAGTGCGTTGAAATGGCGAATGCGCTCGGTGACGCCTTTCGCGTTCCTCGAATTCTTCCTCTCGTTTTTCAAACGGAATGACCCGCCATTGAAGCAGGCTGTCAAAGATCGAGCTACTGAGATCCTTTTTAGAGCTCAAAATGGTAGAAACTTCGATCTTTCCGCATTTCTTTGTATTTCCTTGTGTAAATTCGAATTGGGTATTGCTAGTTTTTGGTTATCAATGCAGAAGTGAAGATCTTAGCTTATAAACCGTCGGCAGTCGCTGCGTCTGCACTGCTGTCTGCATCCCACGAGCTTCTTCCAGTGCAATTTCCTTGCTTTCGCAAGACGATTTTTTCCTCTGTATACATTAATAAAGTAAGGCCGTATCCAGAATTAAAAATCATTATTTTAGCTTCTTTGAATTTTCTATCAATTTGCAATTCACTGCGTCTAACTTTTGCCGGGGGTGTAGGAGAAGTTGTTGGATTGCTACAATCTGTTGCAGGGCGTGGTAATGGATGGATACCTATCAATCTTTCCTGCTGGTTTTTCGATATCCAACAGTCCAGACCACGTTCTTGATGAACATTGCCTGGAGAGCGAGAAAACCAGCAGTATCAGCAACGAAAAGACTGCCATGAGATCGGAAGGAGCGACAAAGACGAGGGATTCCTGGAACAGCAGCGAAACGTTCCATCATCATGCCGCGCCGCAGATGCAGCGTTGCTAAAACGGCAAGCAAACGAAACGGACAGGGAAAGGAAAAAGAACTAGGAAGAAAAGAGATACAAAATCTCTGCAGTTCGATCTCTAGTACGGTTCCGGGTGCTTACTTACGAAGAGAGAGAGAGAGATGCGAAAGGAAAACAGAGCGGGAAGGTGCCAAAGGGTTGAATTACCATTTCCTGTTTTGGTTGTTGTTCTTTTCTAGCACTCAAATTCTAAGAAATCAGTGTTATCAAAAAAAAAAAAAAAATCCAAGAAATCAGAAACGACGGCGATTCACCTGTGGCTTACGTCTCACGTTGTAAATAATTTCGGGCTGATATTCTATGTTTCCCATCGAACTTGGACCTCTCAATATTTCTCTTCTCAACATGCATGCGTTCGCCAGGTTCCTCAACTATAAAACCTCTCATCACTTTATTTGCTTTTTTTTTTTTTTAAAGCATGGTTTTGAGTATTTACGAAGTATAATATCATTTTATCATCTTTTATATTTGTTCAAAATTAATCCAGTTATTCTTGCTATACATTTCTTTTCCAAATTGTCATTGATCTTGGTTTATTAATATGTTAGTGATGGATGGACTAGTATAAGGTGAGAAAATAAAACAGAGCCGCCGTCTTGCTTGATGAAATTGCACGTTCATGAAAGACGCAATTTTCCACGTGATGAAATAATGGAATATTAGCGATGTACCTTATGTAGCTTCCTGGGGGCGTCCAAAAACTTTTTATTATTAAAAAAATGGGTCTCCGTAAGACAATCCTATGCGATGGAGGGATAAGATCTCCGTCGTATTGGATTAAGAGTTTTTTTTTTTTTTTTTCGTTGTCCAAAAAAAAAAAAAAGAAGAAGAAGAAGAGTTTTTTCATTGGAAAATTAACCGTGATATGATTTGAGGGTCCCTTTGACTAGCCGTTGAAATATCCGATGAGGATTTTGTTTTGGACAATTGCTTGATCCGGTGTCCAATGGACGATGTTTACAAATAAAAAAAAAATTAAAAACGAAGTAGGGCTAGATACGGATCATTGAAGAGTGTTTTCGACAATAGCTTTATCCATGGTCTCTTCCAAGCATCGATGTTTGGACTGCCGTCAATCACTTTCATGTCAAAGGATTGGCAAGGTACTAAATTGTCTGTGGCATTTCTTTGATCGATGCCTCTTGAATTCTTTTTAAATCGAATTCAACCTCTCCTTAATTACCAATATTTTTCTTTACAGTTGATGCGGTTTCGTAAATCAAATGGTTTATACAGTAGTTTGCTTGTCTGGGCCCCAACGGCTACAGGTTCCTTCGTATATATTTTATTTTTTCAACAAATCAATGAAATAACAGATATGAGATGTAGGATAGCTGGGCTCCTAAGGAATAGGGATGCCAGTTTCAAAACCGAAAGGTTAATGCCTAGTTTAGTTTGGCCGCACGATGGAAGGCATAGATAGATATTAAAAGTGTTACCGGGGGAAGCAACATGAAATAGCTTCCCTCATAAAAGTGTTAGTTTACTCGCTAGGTAGCAAGCAAACCGCCCCACCATACCAAGCCTAATTCACTGTTGGGATGGAGAGTGGAATTAGAATTGGATGCCGGATGAGATGAAAATAATATTCCCGTATGTTGACGATGAAATAAATTATATAAAAATTAGGCAAAATTGTACTCAAAATGAGAAAATAGAAGGTTATATTTTAGGAATGAAATAAGTGTTTTTTGAATATGAAAAAATTTGTTACATCCTCATCCGATTCTGAACTAGGGGTGTTAACGGATTGGGCTGTACAGGTTGTAACCTAATCCTAATCCTCACCAATTTAAAATATCTCAACCCTGATTTGTTTATTAACTCATTTAAAAAACATCAACCCTAACCCATTTACGACCTATTTAATAAATGGGTTGGTAAATTATTAACGGATTGTATAACAAATAACCTGAAAAGTCTAAACTCTAGTAGATGATAATTTCACAAGGAGAGACGAGAGAGTATTTTCGGCGTAGGGAAAATGAAAATAGGGCAGTAGCGGAAAAATGGAATTAAGACAGCAGTAAAAAAATGAAAATTATGTGACTTGAGTAAGACTTAAAAAGAAAAAATAACTAAGAGATTTACATATATATATATATATATCTCTATATGATATAATTTTAATAAGTTAAGTAAGTTAAATGAGTTGAAATAATTGAACGGGTTGAACAGGTTATATGGGTTAAATGGGTTGACGAGTTATAAGATTTCAACCATAATCCATTTATTTAATTAAATGGTTAAACGGGTTGGCAGATCAGAACTCATTTATTCAAAAATTTCAACCCAAATTCATTTATAAACGGATTGGACAAGCGGGTTGACGAGTTACCATAACCATTAACACTCCCATTCTGAACAGGCCCTTAGTGTGTGATATAAGCAAACTTCAAAGATAATTGTTAGATAATTAACGATATCTACAATGAAAATTAAATACTAATTGGCTAATTAAGCAGAACTAGTGTACATCAGAGGGTTGAGTTACATGTCATCACTTGAGTAATGATTTTGTTGCTTGGCATACGGAATTCACTTATGCCATTTTTTTTTATACTCATATCTTACCTCATCTCAATTTGTATTATAATAAGGCCTTAAGACATTCTTACAATATTTAAACATCAATCTATAATTATCTTATCAATATTATAATTTTTTTCTATATATAATATTTCATAATATCTCAAAATTCCTAGAGAGAACACAACACCACTCACCATGTAGCTATGAAAATGCTGCCGTTGTATGCAGTGAAAACCGCTATTGTGAAAATGTTGCCGTTGAGTTTTGAAAGGGCATCACCAACTGAATGGGTGAAATGCATTACCATTGAGGAAATGCCTAGCTGGCACTTATGCCATATGTTGTTCATACACGCGAATGATGGATGCAGTTAATGTGCAACTGGGTTAGGGTAAGCAGATAACCCGGCCAATTCAGCTTGAGTTATGGTGAATTAGGGCTTAATTTTCAGTCCATCAACCCATCATATAATAACCCATTGCACTATACAGCTTGTCCAACCATTAACAAAATGATTCGGCCTTTTATATTCACAACTGCCACAATCAATTAATAACCTATAAAATTAAGAAGTTAAGATTTTATTAATATTTATTTCACAAATCATGCATAATTGCTGAAAATAAAATCAACTTTCCAATTAAGAATAAATATGAAAAATTAGTCTTTTACATTCAAGTAAATTATTAGCATTAGAAGTTCTCATTGATAGTTTATGACTGCATTTTATGTAGCTGTTATTTCTATTTTTATTATTCTACTGATTTTGAATTTATTAGCAATTTATTTTATTAACCTCTCAGCAACTCACAACTTATGTTAAATGGAACCAGGTTACGGTTGAGATTTTAATCTGTTCATGATTGGAATTCGGCAGAATTTTATATTGTCAAAAACATTTTTCTCCGTCAAAAAAATAACAATGTACTTCGTCTGTTTCAACGCACAACTGCATTTTTGAAAATCTTATTCTACATCCCATCCTGACTGCGAATAGGCAGTAAATGTGTTATAACTACATTATAATTGAAGTTTTTAAATTTGTCAGGGTTAGAATTAGCCTCCAAACGGTCTAACCCAAGTGCACTTAACATATATCTCTGTTAATACTCAACGAGTGCTCTTGACATATATATCGATAGCGCGTGTTTATTTTTATACTCTTCGTCATACAGTCCAAGTGCAATAAGCAAATTAGAGAATAAACGTACAGTACTCTCAAATCTGTTTAATCAGACTCTTTTGCTTGCTTCAGGAGTTTCAACCAGAAGCTTTTGAGATCTTCGCAGTGCGCGCTGCTCGAACCCAAGGAATCCGAAAGGAATGTTGACGATGTGTAAAGCTCCTGCTCATTGGAAATGGGTTGGAGATTATGAGGTTGCGTCCTCGGATTCTCCAAATTCCGCTGGAAATTTTGGGAGAATTCTTCTATTGCGGGACACCCATCGATGCCGCTAATTTCCATGAAACTTTCTCCGAAGCTGGAGGAATTGCTGCTCATGGTCATGTGAGATAACTTACTGCAGGGAAAATATTGTGGCTGCACATCCATGTCCTTTAACTGACCTGTTATAGCACTCTGCGATTGATCTCTTTCTGCAAGGCTGAACATATACTTGGATTGTTCCTTGTTAGAGGGCCGTTTAGTTTCTTGGGTTGTTCCACTTTGCTCGATCCGGTGTTTCAGCTGAGTGTTCCAAACGTTCTTTATTTCGTTGTCTGTTCTCCCTGGTAATCTCGCAGCAATCGTCGACCATCTGTTAATTAAATAAAAAGGAATAAGATGCTGATTTATGATTGGAACTGGCTAGATATTGAATCATGACATTTTGCATCTCATCTCACATGGTTGAAAATTTAAGTTTATGAGTAGCTTGATCCATTTTTGGACCAGTGCCACACTAGAATTCTTCTCTTTTGCAGGTGCAATTGTTTCAGTTTTTTCTTTAGTTAATTAATAATAAGCTAAGGCATATTTAATTTCTTCCACCGAGATATATTCAACAAATAAATGAAAAACTTTTGCCAGACCGAAATGTAGTGATAACAATCCAAATTCGTACAGTACTGATACTTTGGGATAATTAAGAAAATTGAGCAAAACCTATTCCCAAGTCGTGCGTGTAGTCTGATGATAGTTTCCTCCTCTTCCTTGCTATAGTTCCCCCTTTTCACATCCGGTCTCAAGTAATTCGTCCACCTGAATCTGCAACTCTTCCCACACCTCAACAAGCCTGCACCACGCGTCATAAACTACTTACTAGATTTGATCAATTCACCGAAAACCAAAGAAATCTTCTAAGACAGCACATGCATGGCAAGATATATATCCCAGTACAATGATGTATTTGCAACTCAAAGACTCATGATGTGTGCATACGTGTACATATTCACCATATTCTTTTTAATCTTCTGACCTTGAAATTAATGCCCATCAATGTTGTTTTTTCCTTCACCCATCCATTTGTTTCGAAATAGCAAATCATAGCATGTTCACACTTATGGCATAAAACCAACGGATAATTGCAACATAGACACAGAATTAATTGATTGGGATGTATGGTGAGTATAATGTAAGTAAAAATAGTGACGAAGCAAGCTTTTTTTTTTTTTTTTTTCACCTGCTTTTTCAGGAAGAGTGCGCCAGTTCCCTGGGCCATTTTTCTCAACATAGGCCAAGAGTATCCGATCTTCTTCCGCTGTCCATGCCCCCTTCCTCACCCCGACCTTGGTGCAGCAAGGAGTTCTCACCATCTTCAGTCACTGAAAAAGCCCTTTGCCCATACCAGCGCTCTGAAAGATATTCCTAGTCCTCCAATGCCAGCCATGAAAAATATTGTTATTTCCTGTACTAATAGGACAGAGTCCTTCTCTCAAACAAAACAAAACAAAACAAAAAAAAAAAAAAGGACAGAGTCCAACATTGTTCGTGAGATTTCTAGCTTGGCGGTTGAATTTTCTGCAAACGCGGGGCCCCCGCGGAAACACTCTTGAGGATTTTGTTTTCTTGGCATTGACGTTGGTGCAATGAGACATCGGGTGCGTATCTATGCTTGGAGCGGGGGGAATCTGGACTTTACATATTTAAATTAGAAACTTTAATTTACACCGCAGGAATATTGGTTTAGATAATTCAGGTCTCCACAGAAAATGGGGCTGCACCTAGCAAACGTACGGTCTGGATTGGTGATGGAAGCGCAACGAGCTGTTTCCATGAAACCATGCTGCACCCCAAGGCCTTTGCGCTGCTAACCCTTTTATTGGTATTATACACTTTGTGGCAACTCACAACGCTCACACTGGGATATCTATAACTATAAATATCTATAAATATCTTAATTTTCGAGAGTAATGTTTTAATACATCCTAACGCATTGAAATTTTAATATATTAAGATGCAAAACTCTATCTTTTAATATATTTTTTGAACTTTTTTATAAAACTATTAACTAAAGTGTATTTAACTTATGTGTTAAGTTTTATCATTTTTAGAGATATATAAATATATATTTGATTTTTTAAAAAGAGGAATGTTTCATTAACTTAAAACTAGTTAAAGTACCTTTTTTCAAAAAAAAATTAAAAAAATACAAATATCCAAAAAGGTTAAAATTTGACTATAAATTAAATACACATAGATTAAACATTTCACAAAAAAATTTTCAAAAAAAATAAAATTTTACACTCTAATGTATTGAAATATTCTCCGAATTACAAAGCGACAACACATGATACACACCCTGACCACTGTGAAAATTTTGCGCCTGTTGAGTTTCGAAGTGGGGTCGCAACTGGACGGCGAAGTGCATTTGGGTTAAAGAAATAATATACGTGTTTCCATGCACTTCACGAGCACAACCACGCGGCGCAGAGGCTTCCCACACCCAAAAAACATGTCGAAAGATATTAATATTTCGGAGTATTAATAAACTCCTGATGATGCAGCATGGACAAATTTACAGCATCCAAATTTTGACTCTTGAAGTTGTAATCAGACTGCTGCTATTTATCATTTGGTCGTGATATTCTCACTTTGGGCTAACATGAGCTTAGGTTGGCCAGGTTAATTTAGATATATTTATTATTTTTAATGAAATTTTATAAAATTTGGATAGCTGTGTATGTGTGTGTATATATATGATTTTCACAAATAACAATTTAAGATAAAATGACTTAAATACCACCAAAATGTTATTATTAAAAATCAAAATATACATACATATATATAGAGAACCGATTCAATGCGCCTAAGTGCAAAACTTCGTTTTTTTATTTTTAAAAATTTTTTTTATTAACCTTTGTGTATTTAACTTACATATTAAGTTTTACAATTTTTGAAGATATATAAATATATATTTTTGATTTTTTAAAAACAGGGATATTTTAGTAAAAATGACTAAAGTACCCTTGTTTTTAAAAAATCAAAAATGTATATACGCATGCAAAAAAGATAAAATTTGGCTTATAGATTAAATACAACTATATTAACAATCTTATAAAAAATTTCAAAAAAAATAAAAAATGGGGTTTTGCACCACCCAAGGGCATTGAATCAATTCTTATATATATGCATGTTTAAAAATATAAAAATTTCGATATATAAATTAAATACACTGCTGAGAATTTTTTTTTCATGAAATACATAAAGATATATATAAATTTGCCCAGGTTAATAACATCATAACCCTTTATCATTAGCTGACTTTATCCAATTGGGCGCTTTTGCCCCAGGAGAGTATTAATTGGGATTGCATCGGTGGAAATGTTTCATGCTTTCTCCCAAAGAGGAAATGCTTTGGCATGCCCCTCATTGCGGTGATTTTGTTAAATCATAACCTCCAATGTATTTAACGCAGCGTATTAAAAAAAAAAAATTACCAAAATTTTTTTATTGCAATATTGGTAGATAACTTGTGAAAATAAGACTTTTAGCCGTGATTTTTCATTAAAAAAAAAGAGACTTTTATACTTAATTTTTATAGAATTTATCTTCTAATGAGCTTTTGCGATAACATAATCTTCTTCTGGTGATCTATCTAGCTACTATTAATTGTCTCGTGGTGATTGGAAGTGGCGGAAAATCTCTTCGATCGGGGGTTTAAGGTGTTTCAAATCCGGAAACTCGTGAACATTTGTCAAAGTCTGTCTTTAGAAATTTTGAATGCCTTCCGATGATTCCTAATGTGAACTCTGGAAGGTTGAGTCTGTACGTTGTGGAAAACTTTTAAATCATCTAATCCGTCCCTGTGGACCACCCCTTCAATGAAAATAGCATCCTATGAAAGCTGAAAATCATTACAACAATCTTTGATTTAGCCAGTTCACATTGTCTTCCAGTCCCTCTTGTTTGGAAGCAGTTTTGTGAAGCCTCGTTCATTTCTGTATTTACTGATGGTTGGTGAGAAATTTATGTATCTATTGTATTCAGCGTAACTTTTTTAGATAAGAAGCTATAGTTTTATTTAAATTAAAGATATGTGTTATTATATTTGCTTTAAAATATTAGATTCATGTGTAAATTACGAAAAATACATACATTTATTAACATATTTATTAAAATGTAATTAGTGATATCGTTGATCTAGAATTTCATGGCGGCAGTCATTGTCGCAATTGATACAGCAGGATTTGCTCTAGTCCACTGCCCATTGCAGGCCAGGATTTTTCTCTGCCCAACTCAGATGTATATGCTGCGGCACATTCAGATTGCGATCTTCAGATTCGGAAAGCGCATCTTCCTCTTCGGCAGCCACCGACTTCTCTAACACCGATCGATCACATCTTAGAGCTCTTCTCCATTAAATCCTGCGAACTGGCAACTACAAAACACATCTTGCGGATGAGGATGATGAAGAGCCGAATATGGTGCTTCAGCGATACCGTGAAAATTGTGCACATGCATTGTCGCCAAAAAGCGTCGTTGATGGACGATGAGGATATTTTTGTCACCTTAAAATATTTAATTTATCAAATTGATGACATAAATATAAATAAAATTTTAATTAAAGATTATGAGTATGAGAGAAATTTTAAAAAATTCATAGTTATAAGTGGAATTAACAGTAAAATTTGTTTATACATACATATATAAATCACCCTATTTTAAAACTATTGATCATATTTCTATGTAAGTACTTATTGATGATTCAAAGATTTATATATTATATATAGTAAACTTTTATATACTATATTTATACTATGCAATTTTTTAAAAATTAATGACTGTATTCAATTTCAAGAGATGATATATGATGCTTAGCATATCTTGTTTATCATGTTACTAAAAATCATTTTAAAAAAGATAAATTATTAATGTAAATTATCAATAAAAATAATTTTTAGTAACATGATAATCAAGATCTGCTAAGCATGACACGTCATCTAGGTTTTAAAAATGATATTTTAAAATTTAAAAATAAGAGTAAATATGGAGCCTATATGTTTATTGCAAAAATATTGAATCATTATTCGTTATAGGCCTAGATTCTAATTTAAATAAAAATTTTAACAAAAATTAAAACATTTAAAACTTTGAAAATGTTAAAAGAGAGACAATGTCAGCAAGATAAAAAAAATAAATATAAAAATATATCTTAAGTGATTCTTAAATTTGAAAATGATGAAAGTCGTGGATTAATTAAGATAATTTTTATATCGAAAACAAATAGTATTAGATATAATTGATATATCAATTTAGATTTGACAAAATATCAATATAATAACAAAATGAGTGAAGTAAATGAGTAAGATGAAGTATACCGAAGTTATTTTCTCCGTATATTGATAATGATCTTGTACATTCAGTTGTTACCTATATTACTTATCTAAGTAATAACTTTTCTCTTTTATATTTTTTTATTTTTATTTGACTCATGTATATTTAGTTCATATATTAAAATTAAAATTTTATCATTTATGCATGTCTTTTATAGAATTTCAAAAATAAAAAAACTTTTATCTACGTCACACTCTTCCGTACATAAAAATGGTAAAATTTTTTGAGACTTTATAAAAGTATATATAAGAATTCAAAATTTGAAAAAATTTCATATATGGAGTAAATATACATGCTTGGGTCCATTAGGTAATTTGTAGATATACCTGTATAATTTAATACTAATTGCAAACATAACTATATAGTTTCACAAATTACATATTACCATTATATAATTTGATCGAAATTGCATGCATACCCATGAGACATCTTTGCTGTCAACAACTATGAATATGTGGCTTGAAAAATTAGATAATGACAAAAATTGGCATATTATAAAACTCAACTCACACATGTACAATTGCAATAGTCGATTAGACTATCAAAATTTTTATCATTTCTCTAGCAGACCATCGCTGCCAAACCGAAGTGTAAAAAGCCACTACTTTTTCTCTGCATCAATGGCCATCCAAATTAAGCGAAAAGTAAGACTCAGCTAGTAAATTTTCGGTTCGTGCATTTTCTCCAAGCTCCGATGAACAAATGGTCATGAAAACCATCATCTCTGTTAGCCTATATTTTTTTAGATTCAATCATTTAAGCATAAAAAGGTGGCCCGAAATCATCAAGACTGGTAGCATCATCTTCTTAGCAGCAACCTAGATTGTGGCCCACCTTCAACACATTCAGCAGCAGCGAATGAGTATTTCACGTTTTGGACGGCTAACAGTCACAAAAATGAAGAATACAGCAGATGCACCTCATTGATGTTTAAATAGCTTCAATGTAGAAATGTCCAGATACAAAATAATTTCGATAATTTGCTTCGTTGGATTTTTTGGGCAGTTAATGTTCGTAATATTAGTTAAAAGTTAAATTAGTCGTAAAGTACATAGTTGCATTGACGGAGAAAACGGATGATGGAGAATTTCGGAACGTCATGTGTTTCACATTCGATAAGTTTAAAGGGAAATTTTGAAATGACATATTTTATTTAATAATTTCTTTGTTTATGTTAAATATCAGCTGTTAATATGGGTATACATGCAATTCCATTCCAAGTAAAACTATATGAGAATAATATGCAATTTATAAAATTATATATATATATATGCTGTATGGTTATATTTACAAATTACGTTCATAAAAATATATAAAAGAAATGAGGTTTTTGTTCTCAGACCACCCATTTGGGATAATTGAATATCTGACCGAGGTATAATCCAAAGAAGAGATGATAAGGCTAATGTCTCTGCCACTAGAGCTCCAGATCTTGACACCTAATACACAATCAGCCACGAATTCATCATCTATTTGGTGGAAAAGAAATGAGGCGGTTAGTTTAACGAGCAGGCGCACAGATATACTCTCTAGGAAAGATAGACGAGGAGGAAGTCTTCAGGAATGCCCCTGTGGTCGGTGGACGGTGGTCAACTTTTTTCTGACTGAGGTATCTGACAGTTTTGGTCAATCGCGCTTTGAATGAAAGGAAAAACGTAGGCGGAAAAAACCAAATGAACTTTAGGCAGTTAGCAAGCTGACTGGGTCATTAAAGCTTGAATAGAGCGGAATCTATGCAAATACTACACGTTTATGAATTTATCGAGAAAATTACGTCATTAAAATTAGAAAGTTTAGTTATCAAAACCCAACCGCAGACCAACTAGGGCGTGTTTAAACTTTAATCGCATTAGCTTAACTCACATTGCTTGATAAGGGAGTTGAATATGCACAGGTGGTGACTGCGACAGCTGAAAAAGATAGATGGGCGCGTGGATTTTGTGGATTTCTATTTTCTAGAACCCGCGTTGTTTTGATAGATTTTCAACAGTGGCTCCTTTACTCGGAACCGAGTCGATCCGTTGCGCACGATTCCACGTGCTGCACACATTGACCAAGATTTCATATGTAGTCATTTACAAATAGTTTATCGGATGGTGACTATTACTTTCCTTGCTTTCAAGAAAGAGGGGTTGTTTTAGCCATTTAATACTATAAAGAAGTCTTTAAAAAAACAAAAAAAACAAAAATTTTATACAGAGAAGAGAAGAGAAGAGAAGAAAAGAGAGAGAAGCAATTAAGTTAATGGAAAAAGCCAGATGGGACCTGGGGCCGGTTGCATAAATATATATGTCATGCGTCCCCATGGTTATGAGAAATAAAGAGAATCATTGACAGAGGACAATTCATGACAGATGGCATGATCCATTAGATGGATGCCCATGTGAATTTATTTAATGCATTTGACTTGGGCTGGTGAAAGAGTGTGCATTATCAGCCAATATGGATGTGACAATTCATTTACAAAACCCGTAGATGAAGAAATACTTCTTTCTAAAAATATGAAATAATCATCCAACATGACAGTGAATTCCATTGATGATTGAGTCATTAGTTATATATTTGACACCTGATTATCTATCCTCGGTCATAGCACCCTTTTTTATTAAATTATTTTTTAAAAAAACTATTAATTATATATTTATTTATCATATTTATGAAAATGACTACAATACCTATGTGCTTAAAAATATAAAATAACTATACGCAAATATTCAAAATTGTAAAACTTAATTTATGGATAATATATACCTAGATTAACCATTATTAGAAACTTCCAAAAAAATAAATTTTTAGACTGGTCATATTAGAACAGTTTGAGAAGATTACGTGTCTATATATTTATGGTGTGTTTGTTACTTAACAAAATTTTTACAAGAAGTTGTGTTTATTACTTAATAAAATTTTTAGGAGAAGTTTTTAAAATGAGAAAAGTTATGTAATATGATAAAGCTAATGAAGAAAAGTAAAAAAAATAAAGTTAAAATAAATATGAGGGTGTTTGTTTACTATGTGACTATTATGTTTTCACTTATTCTTATTTTGAATTTTTTTCACTTATTCTTATGCAACTATTATATTTTTTAATTATTTCTATACAAATACTCATGCATCTAACTTATTTATTTTACCCATAAAAACTAATTTATTTAAACTTTATTTTCTTTATTTTTTGTTATTATCTCTATTATATCACATTATTTTCTCTCATTTCAAAATTTTGTATACTAAAAATGTTTCATCAAAAATTTTATCACTTCTCAAATATACCAAGAATAACTATATGAAAAGTTATGGGGAAAAGGCTAAATGCACATAGGTGCATTTAATCTAATTTTAAAATTTTTAATACAATTATTGATCTAAGTGTATTTAACTTATGTATAAGGTTTTACCATTTGTAAAGATTTTTAAATATTTTTATTTTTGAAAATCAATAGCATTTTTAATAATTTAAAATTACTAAAATGCCATTGATTTTCAAAAAATTTTAAAAAATAACTAAAAATATTTAAAAAAGTAGAACTTAATACACATGTTAAATATGTTTAGATTAACATTTTTATTAAAAATTTTCAAAAAATTGAAAAAATAGGTTGAAGCACTGAAGCTAAGTGCACATAAGTACACTGTATCAGCACTCAGAGTTATGAATAAATGATTGAAAAGTAAAATAATTGTGTAAAAAAATGTACATAAATAACTAGAAAATAGAATAGTTAGGAAGAAAAAGTTTTAGAAGAAAAAATTTTAGACCGAAATTTTTTTATGAAAAACAAATACGCTCTCAATCTTAAAGTATAACTTTCTATGAATCGAGCACAAAAGTTTGGCTCCGAAACATTGAAATGTGTAAATTACAATGGATTATTTATTAGTCAATGGCGGTTGGGCCGCCACATGTACAAAGTGTTGCGTATTAGTTTCTCGGAACCATCGAAGCCATGTGTTGATCCCGATTAATTAAAGACTGAAAATATATTTTCGTATTCGAAATGTGCAGCTAACTAATTAGCATGCATCTAGAAACTAAATACGTAATCAAGGTAAGAAAATTAATTGGGTACAATACCTGATCAGTATAGTGAGCTGTCTCGGTTAATTAATAGCTAATTGGCAGCACTGCTGGGATTATTTGATCTTAAGAGTTTATGGTCAGATGAATATAGAAAATTCGTATGATTTCATTTGTGTTTTGTTCGTTCATTAACTTTGTCTTTATTCAATTCTTTTCCCAGTCATATTTCTATTTCTACTACATACGTTGCTACTTTAATTCGTGTCTGTACTTCTACTACTCTTCTCAGGTCCACTTTTTAGTTTTTACTCTCTTTTTCTTTACCCTTACTTCTTCTTTCAAATTGTGTCCACTCGAATACATATTTTTCGAACTTGTTAAGAACACACTATACCGTGCAGTCCCAATGCATTTGATTATTTTTCATAAATGTAATAATTATATGTGTATTGAAAACCGTTTCTCTCTCTCTCTATATATATATACACACGTATTGAAAAGAAAATTAAAATCAACCCACAGGCCTGCCATTAATGTATTTTGATGGTATTAGTCGTGACGTATAACTTGCTCCTTGGACGGTTCTCCTTTGAGAATGGCATGGAGATGGCATAAGAATGGATGAAATTAGAAAAATGCTCTTATGTATTAAAATGTGAAAAATTAGGTTGGAAATGAGAAAAACATTATTAAAAATTTAAAAAGTAAAGCCGTTTTGTACTGAAAATGGAAAAAAAATTTAAATGTAAAATTTCATTTCATTCTAATCCTTCCTTCACCCCATTTCTTTCCAATCTCCTTGCTTTCTCTGCTTTCAATTAAATTTAGGTCATGTAGTCACTATGATAGAACTGTCTTATCAACATTGGGTTGCATATTATAATGGGAAAAATTAGAAGTAGAGGAGGGAACCTCTAAATTCTAAACTTCTTCGTCAAATCATGATGAACAATCACTTGAAAATTAAGTAGATCATGGCATGTAATGCCACAGTAAGATTCTTCATTTTGCATCAAATTAAACCACATGCTCCACTATTTGTGTGAGCCCTTATGAATTCCGTTTAGTTTTATTCTTGTGAATGTACTCCCTAGGTAAGATACTTAAAATATTAGCTATAGCATTACACAAGTCGATATCCACAACGAAATGTCATCAGGACTATTGAGGTCTCTAATCCCATTCACTCTCCCAACTTTTATCTCTCAATTTTTAGTATCAACCTAGTAAAGCAAAACACTATTGATGTGATTTTTTTTTTCATTTCAATGCATTTCTCCATTTCATTGAAAATTTTCTTTACCCCTCATGTACTCCTGTTTAATAGTTTCTGCTACATACCTAGCGTAGAGCCTTAAGATTCAACAGTGGACTTAAAAAGCCACCTACGGACACTTTAAGTTGAAATTGAAATTTACGTTATGCCCGAAACTTTGTTAGGAAGCTTTGATTTACAAAGATGGGCATAACCAATTTGGTACTTGTCATGGCTTGCTACTAGAAAGGTCATAAGATCAAATCCCGATCCTAAGTGGGTTTGTATCTTATTAGTTGTGGAAGCTTATTAGCCATGGCTTGTCACTAGAAAGGTTGTAGGATCAAATCCCAATCCCAAGTGGGTTTGTATCTCATTAGTTGTGGAAGCTTATCTCCTTTGTGAGGAGTTGGTCTTTTCTGTTATTATTGTAAGCTGATTGCAAGAAAAAATTTGTTGATGTAAGGTGCTTATAAGAAAATAGTAAGGAATTTTTTTCTTTATTTATAATAGATATTATACGAATGATTTTAAAAAAGTGATTTTGGTATCTTTCATCTCAATTTTGAACTTTTAAGATTTGTATCACTTTAATTTTGTGTCTTTCAAAAGATTTTATTGACTTCATAACCCATCTAGACATGCATGACCATCCATCATAAAATTATGGGGTTTTTGCATTCGTAACCCCAAGGTTTGCTTGAAAGTCCAAGTGTGTTACAACTTTTGCAAAATTTACATCCTACCTATAAGGTTTGCTTGAAATAATATGCATACTTACAACACTAAAAAAAATAATGAAATGTTTCTATAAATAAATATAATTATAAAAAACAAGGAAATATATTTAAAATACAAAAATAATTTATTTTAAAAAAATTCCTCACATTAAATAAATTATTTTAATATGAAAAATATTTTTTAAAAATTTTCTTTGTACTTTAAAAGGTATTTTCATGTATTTTATAATTTTTTTATTTATAGGGGTAGTCTTGTTATTTTAAAAGACTCTCGGGTCTATGTGTAAAAATGCAATTTCAAGTAATCCTTATTGCTAATTTAGCGAAATCGTGACATGCCTATAATTTTGATCGAACCTTATAGGCATGGATTTAAAAAAAATCTTTAAAATCATATTTCAAAAAACTCACTTTGAAATATTAACCTAGAGGGGAAAGGAAAAAAAATTCCTCAACTTTGTACAACTACCCTATTCCATTCATTACACCTGTATTCCAATTTTTACATTTTTTTCATGTAACAATTTATCAAAATTATGTTTTATCTTGTAGCTAATTAGGTGATCTGCTTTCCTAGAATTCATTCCAATTTGTGCACCCTTTAATTACCTCTTTATGTTTGCAAACCATTACATTTTTCGAATCCAAGGCTACTTAGATACTTTTGTAGGGTCTGATAATCAAATTCAAACTCATCTTTATAATAGCCCACCAAATTATCCAATTAGGGTAATTTTAATATCATTAATTAAATAATTGCTAATAAACATAATGGATGACTTGGAGTCATAAAAAAGTATCATGATATGCAAAAATTTAAAAATTCCACATTCAAAACTGGTCCGATTGAATAATACCCACAAAAAATCGTTCCAAGATGACGGTTATGCAAAACTAACAGCAAAATGATAACCTCGAAGGTAAATATTATAATCAAAACGAAAGATACATCATTAATGGACATAACCTCAACTTATTTTCTAATGGATGTCTTAATCATGCAAACCAGCTGTGAGCTATTATACATATGCATATACATACATCTATCTATCCATCTATCCTAATGGCTATTATGATGCATGTACCTGATTACATCTACCCTATGCCAGATAAACAAACATACTGTCGACTATATTACTTTAACATTTATTTGTCATTTGAAAAGTAATTGCGACTAAAGTATATACGCACGACATGTGGACCCAACTCGCTCAGATAACTTGCTAAAAAAAAAAAAACTCACTCAGATGACTCAGTAGCTCAAATGGCATCGTTAATTTCAACACAGACAGCACAAGCTAGTCATTAAACTCAGATGGGTCACGCTCAAATTCGAGATATATAGATGAAACATATATATTGGTAGCCGGGTGATATGATAGCATACATATGATAGAAATTCCTCTTTTTTCTTGCTAGAATATACATATATATATCTCAGATAAAAAGCTACATAGGTTCTCAACTTATTTCAAAACATCAACCAAGACGGCGCGTACTCTTCATCGTTCTCTTTTGCCTCACTCAAAAGTTGGGAACAAAAGCATCCTAGCCCATCGCAGTTCTCTGGTAAGAGTAATGACTGAAGCTCCAGCTCCATATCATAATCAAAAGTTGGTAGAAAATCAGGTTGAATGCCGAAATTTGCAGACTGAGCAACCAATTCAGGAGACATAATCTCCACTGCCATCACACACTCATTGATGTCGTTTGATTCCGTGAGGTTGGAACTGAAACTGGAGGAATTGGTACTTGTAGGAGATAAATTTCCATAGGAATGTCGTGGGCACGTTTCCCGGTATCTGATATTGTTATAATTGTCTGAAGGCGTAGCTACAGCAGGAGGGATGATGGTTGTAACATTCGATTCCAGTGCAACGCGTTCCAAGTCTCCTTTTGCACTGGAATATTCACGCTTGGCAACGGATACAGAAGAGGGCCTCTTAACCTCTTGGGTCGGCTGATTTCTTCGTTCGAGTCGTTTTCTCAACTGGGTATTCCAAACGTTCTTAATTTCATTGTCAGTTCTTCCTGGCAAACTGGCAGCAATTTTCGACCATCTGCAAAACAACGTGAACCCGTTTAATTAATTATGTTGATTGGAATAGAATTAATATGCAAATGATAGAATTCGCGATCGATTTGGGGAAGAATTTTTTTTTTTTTAATTTGAAGCTTTGCACATTGTGAAATTTGAGAGGTAGTACATACCTATTCCCAAATTTTTCATGGAGTCTGATGATAGTGTCTTCCTCGTCTTTGCTATAGTTGCCTCTTTTAACATCTGGCCTCAAGTAATTTGTCCATCTGAATCTGCAGCTCTTTCCACATCTCAACAGACCTGCAGATTGTCACAAGCTAAATTAAACACATACATTTTGCAAGCTCATTACTTACTGGTTTAAACTCCACCCATCTATGTAATCCCAAAAAGTTAGATGCCTAAGATTCACAATCCCCATGAGACTTGGCCACGACTTCTATTCTCCTGCTTGCGATAAGACATAAGGCCGGCCATTCAAGCTAAAAATGCTTCACGCTGCATTTCCTTGTGAGTTCCATGGACCATATAAGCTTGGATTTCCACATGCTCTAGCCTAGAACAGGCTAACATGGCAACTTATTTCCAGAAACATAGGGGATGATTTAGTTACTTGGGATTCGAGTGATGAATTTACCTGCTCGTTTAGGGAGATCGCGCCAGTTGCCAGGGCCATGTATCTCAACATAAGTTTTGAGTATTTGATCTTCCTCCACTGTCCAAGCTCCCTGCTTCAGTCCAATCTTGTCACAGCAAGGAGTTCTCCCCATTTTCCACGCCTCAGGTTTTCTGTGAGAGACCCACTCTTCTCGCCATCGCCATGGCTATTTATACACAAACAGGATGTGTAGAGCAGAACAGACAGCGCAACCTCCCCGTTTGTCAAAAATCTCCCGTTGAATAGTCTAAACCGTTGGCCCACCAAAAGAAATTTTTTGTTAATATTTTGTCTTTTATATATGCCTTGTTGTCCGGTGCTGCAAACTATATATTCCATGCGTTGCCTTCGCCCCCTTCAACTTAATAAGAATCTTATAAAAATGAATCCATAAATAAACACAAAACGAGGACGTCGTTATCCATTTTCAGGCATTTTTGCATAAAGTCCCTCAATTTTCCAAATTTCACTTTTAATCCTTAAATTTCATATTTGCAGTACATGACTTCAATTTTTTTAAATTTGCAAGCAAGGTTGTTGCTCCGATAAATGAAGCTATTTAATTTGAAATGACTAAAATCACATGCTAGTTAATAGTTTAAAATATTCTTTCTTATAAGAAATTGTCGCATCCTAGCTTCCTTGGGGATCCAGCAATGCGAGGACATCTTATGTACAGGCTCACTACACAGGTACCGAATGGCACCCCAACTCTTTAACTAAGGCCTTTCACCATTGGTAATAAAAGACATGATCTGAAGAACTAACAAAAGTCTTAATTATGAATTCGAATGCCAACAATTATAAATACAAAACATTGAAAAAACATAGCAAAGTGCACGATACTTGAAATTCAATACACAATGCAGCTAGAAAAATTATTCAACTAAACACTGCTATTAATTTAAGATTTGGATAGGAATATTAAAAGGATATTTTGTTCATTTGATGTGTAAATTTATTAGGATTGTATGTGTAAATTCATCCAACTTAAAGTTATCGACTGAAAAAATAAAATAGATAATAATCTCATACTTACGTAAGCAGGGTAGCCCCTGTGCCGACCTTTGAACTTTAATGTGTCTAAAATATATTTTTTACATTTAAGACATTTATCATGTTTAATATATCTTGTTTTGTCATGCTACGAAAAATAAATTTATTAAAAACTTCTATTTTATAAAAAAATATTATTTTTTAACCATGTAATATAACCATTTAAATTTTAAAAAAATGTATAGCGAAAATAAAATATATAAAAGTTTGCAATACTTGTATTTTTATAAATAAATATACAATAATAAACATGATAAATAATTTAGATTTTAGAAAAAATTAAAAATTAAAAAAATAAGAGAGCAAGTATAAAAGATTCCGTGTCCTAGTATTAAATCATTATATAAATAAAACTGAAGGGTGATTTTAATTCCCACACACAAATCTTTTCTTTCTTTTCCTTTTCGCAGTGCATGCAAGCAGTTGACCTAGTGCGTACAGTTTCGATATATCGGTTCAATGGATCATTGGATCTTGCAATATGTGCAGTGCGTGCAATTCGTCACTTTCTATTATTATTATTATTATTTTTTTTTTTTTACGAAAGTCACTTTTTATTTTTGCATTTCGCTCGGTTTTTAACTGTGGATTTCACCACTTGCGAGGCAATTGGTACAATGTTTCAAGTCCACATTTTGAATTTTGAAAGTGATCCGTAACTGAAAAAAAATTAAAAAATCGGTGATGAATTTTGGGCTATGATGAATTTAATGGCCTATTTGGCTATCCGTTTGAAGCTTAAAAGTGTCAGTATGTCCTGTGTGACCAGATATTAAATATTAGTTATACATTTTGCTTTTGCCGCTGTCGATCTTAAAAAAGAGGATTGAGATAACTTTTTGCCGAAAAAGACTTAGCTTTGGTTTCTACCTGATCAGGAGGCCAACCAAGACCAAAGATGATCCTATTGCAGTCATATTCTCTGACACGGAAACCATTACAAAAATGTTGATTTTTTGCAACTAGATTTTTCTTCCAAAAGTTTTTTTTTTAAAAAAACTTAGTTACCAATAATTCATGACATGTTGTATATAAGAACCACAAAAAAAGAAACACTTTTTTTATTATTATAATGGAGACTTGGATTCCGCAATATTTGATCCTGAAAACACACCTACCCACCCAAATGTGTTATCACTTTGTTGTGCGCTGATGCACACAAAAAAAAAAAAAAAAAAAAAAAAACTCGATTGCCAATTGTTTATAGCTTTTATGTGTAGGAAAAATATTATTATAAATAAGAAAATTTTTATTACCTGCGAAAGCATCATCATGATATGCAAAGAAATTTCTTTTTTACTTCCGAAAGTATTATCACAAGTAACAAAATTTTTCTTTATTAATAAATTTTTTTGCTTGCAAATAAAAGTAGCCAAAAATATATCTCTAAGTGAATAAATGGTTGTTGAATGCAGCTGCCTTTTTTTTGCCGGATGACATAATTTTTTTTCGATAGATTGCACGTAACATAATTGTGACTGCATTTACATGGATTTTTTTGCCGTGAACACTTGCATGCTTTTGCTTTCAAGTGATAGTATGTAATTAAAAGCATCCACTTTTTACATCAAATGTAACTGAACATGTATTTGATGCAGCTATTTAAATTTGGCTATAAATGGTAACATTTTTCTTAATCAAGTATTTACAATAAATTCTGACTGCAAGTAAAATAGATAGTAGCATTTGGTACCAAATGCAGCCAAATTAATTTTGGCAGCAAAAAGATAATCAAAATGTAAGAAATTCCGTAGTAATATGCGGAAGTACAATAAATTTAAAAAAAAAATGTATTTCGCCCAATTTCGGCGTGGACTTTAAACGCTGAAGAATTATGTACTGTTTTCCCGTTTACCAAGTCGATTGCAGCAAACAAGGTTAAAATAATTTTATATCATGATAATGATAAGTATCTGCATGTTCTTCCACGCGTAAAAGTCAAAGAAAATTGCTTTCCTTGTAATAACACAATATACTACTATCGAGAACTTTATTTATTTATTATTACCTACAAATCGAAAATTTTGTTTTAGAAAGATTACTAATTAAGTTCACTACTAAAAACTTTTATTTGCGGCTACCTTTTGCAATCAAAATTAAATTTGGTGTCAAATACAATCAGAAGTTATTGTATTTGTAACTAAAACTTTTTACTATTGGCAGCCAAAGTTAAACAAATGCATTAAATACTATTTTTACCTTATCTAAAAAGTGGTTGTATTTAATCAAATGTTATCAGTCAAAAGCAGCAAAGTATTTGCAGCAAAAAATATCTTGTAACCAATACATTTGTATGCAGCCAGAATTATCTTGTATGTAGTCAAAAAATTAGTCGCATTTAATCACATTTGTTGTATGTATTTTTACTTATTTTTTGAATAACAGGCATGAAGCTAAGTACACACATCCACACAACTATACATATTTAACATATTTTTTCGATGGGAGATATTTAACATATTTGTTTCATATGTTTCACGTGTTGTATTATTACTATTATTTTATTAATATTACTATTATTATTCAAATTAACTCATTTTTAGTGGGGTAGTACTATTATTATTCAAATTAACTTATTTTTTATTGGAGTATTGTATGTTACATCTTAAAACGTCTCACAGAATCAAGTCTGAGATAATTCTTATAAATTAACTCATTTAAGAGCATCTTTTCTTTTTTCTTTAATGATAATAATTTCACACTTATGTAAACATGAAAGCTATAGTGGGCAACTCTTATTCTTTTAATTTTAAAAATATCTAGATCATCCATCATCCATCTTTATCTATGCATCATGTCCAAATTTAACTCACTTTGCTGTACACTCGTTGCGTAATTACAAAATTGGACCCCTACTGATAGTAAAAAGTTGCGTAGAAAATAGAAAAAATAAATTTCTATAATTTTAGAAATGAAAATTATTTATGGTCATAAAAAATTCCATTGCATCTTTATCAGATTGACGTCCTATCGCAATCGTGAATTAAAAAAAATGGATTGGACGACGAGACGGGTTCCTGGAAACTTTGAAGAGAAAACACAAGTGGCTGAGATGATGAGGACGCGCGAGGAGGAGGACTACGTAGTCCTCAGTGGAGGTTGACACACGGTCGGTGGTCGCGTTGCTGAAGTGGAGTGACGTTTGGCATGTGACGTCTAGGCCACCAGGAAACGTGGCTTTCGAATCTAACGTTTTTTTTAATCTATTATCTATGGAAAATTCTGAGATCTGACTGACATGTTTCGCGGAATTGCCCATGCTCTACGCTCGAGGTTTCCAATATTTCCCCTCTCAAAAAAGTCTATCATCTAAAAGAAAAAAAAAAAAAAAAGAGAGAGAGAGAAAGAAAAGAAAAAGAGTCTTAACTACCGTCCATATGAAAAAATATTTTTGCGTCTACCTTTAATTATATAGAACTGTTGTTTCAGCACACGTTCGAAATAAAAATAATTATTAACCAAAAACCTGCTAAAAATAATTTAGCAACCAAAAAATTACTTTCGTTAGATGTATTTTACTTTTTAAATATATCGTACCAAAACTTTGCAACCATTTTCTTGTCAATGATTAAATCTTTAGAAATAAAATTTTGAGTTCTTTAGAAATATATATAAATTATTTCTGAAAAATCAAATTTCATATACTCTAATTTGAAGAATGTTTCGAATGTAATTATGTCTAATTGGCACTTTTAAATGGGGTTAATTATTTTTTTAAAGAACATTACATAATTTAAACATGGCTAGAAACTGATTAAATTTACAATTAATATATGGAATTATCAAAATATAGAGCTCTAATAAGGGCGATAGAAATCATTCTTTTTGTAAAGGATGATACGTTTAAACTTTAGGTGCGGGTATACTAGTAAAAATACTTGGCAAAATTGATAATCTTGTTAAAATATATGATCATATTTTTTGTTTTTATAAATGTGCGACAAACTAATTTCATAAATTTTTTAATGAAAAATTTTTAATAAAAATATTTTGGATCAAAAGAAATAATGGAAATAAAGAGTGAAAAGAATAAAGTTAAAATAAATAAGATAATTATACAAAAAAATATAAAGAAATGATTAATAAATAGAGTATCTTTGTATTCAGAAAGACATGATAGTTATATAGGAAGACTTAAAGAAATGATTAAAAAACTAGAGTAATTATAAAAAATGAAAAAGTTTAGATGAAAAAATTTTAAATAAAAAATTTTATCAAAAACAAACACACTCTAATCATGAAACATATTGTATTAAGCTTTAGCAATGAATAAACGTTAAAAGTGGTGTCAATCAAAACTAAAACTACTGGTATTTAGTTCATTCTTCTACATTTTTTTAAGAATTTTTTCGTTAATTAATTAAGTGCATCGTTGGAAGTCAATGCCGCATTCACATACACCTGTGAATTTCATTAATATTTTCATGGTCCACATAACTTTATTTCCTTGTCCACGCAGCTGCTCTAATTGAATACTTCAAATTCTAGTTTTGGCATGTCAGGGACTTATGCGTTCCGCTTTACTGTGCCTCTACTCAAGTTTCGAAAATTATATAATATCTTTTTCTGATGTAAGAAAATTACATAATATTGATTAAAATGCTTGTTTGGACAGTTGCACTATTTCAACAAGCCTACAAATTCTAATCACCACCGTCCATGTGCTGCAACTGGACTTCCCAGAACTAGCTAGCTCCGATTCAATACATTCATTATATGTACTAAGCATCCGTGTATGCAGGTGCTTTCATCCTATTTTATTTTGCTTTTCATTTTTATAGAGGCTCACATGGATTTTGTTCATATCAAAATTTATCGGTTTTTTAATTTTTATATGCATTTTTATAATTTTAAAAATCAATAGTATTCATCTCTTTCAATGTTAAATGGGGAGAAACCTATTACCTTCCAATTTATAAAAAAGTACGAAATTTTAAAAATAATAAATTTTGATATATAGACTACATATATTTGGGCCCATATTAAAATAAAATGCAAAATGTAAAGTCAAAAAGGATTCGAAGCACATGTATGTACTAAGGCCGATAATATGCGTATGTATTGAATCGTAATCTTATGTACCTTTATGCGTTGTATTCATGGTCCACCACATGGTAGCTTAATTCCAAATTTTCCTGTAGTATCTTAAAATACTTATTCATACAAAAAATTACTTATTTCGGCCCGCACATACTTGGCTAAGATATACAACAGCTATCATATTTTTCCAAATGCAGCTGCTTTCTTTTTTGAATTTTTGCTGACATAAAATTAATTATATACCTACTTTTGAGTGCAAAAAAAAAATGTCTACTTTGTGCCGTAGTGGTAACACCTCCAGCCCACCGTCATGAGGTCGCATGTTCGAACTTCTTTCTTGGCAAGGGTGTTTTATAAATAGTATCCTTAGAGCTGTTGAGGTGGGTGTTTTATAAATAGTATCCTTAGAGCTGTTGAGGTTTTACAAATTTCCTTTGTGGGTGGTGAATGTATTTAATTGTTGTTGAGTTTTACAAATTTCCTCCATGTCACAAGAGTTGTAAATGTATTTAATTGTAATATCAGTTGTCATGTTGTATAAAATGGTTCTACAAATTTCCTTCATGTCGTAAGGGTTGTGAATGTTTTTAATTGTAATATTTAGTTGTTATGTTGTATAAAATTAAAAAATTAATACGATTGCTTTCCACCCCACTCCCAAAAAATAAAAGAAAAAAAAATCTGGTTGCGAATGTTATGTAGCATAGAGTCAAAGATAAATGCAACAGATTATTGGAAACAAAAATTATAAATCAAAGCCAATAAAAAAATTTAAATCGTTAGATTAATATGTGTTCCCATTGAAAATTTAAAAAAAAGGTGATTAGTGTGTATGGACCATTGACTCCCTGAGCGCTTCTCTTGGTCGGCAATGGGATGAATATGACTTCTTGGTGTGGGAGTGAGACCAGGAAAAAGTAGGGACCAGTTGGGTTTGTACATACGGCAATCAAGCTTTAGCCCAGATGAAGAAGAGGTTGAATTGGAAGATTTGAAACAGAGGCGGGCAGACATGAAAATAAGCCGGAGATGTCTTTCTGGTTCAGATCTTACACATATTTGTGATGGGGCAGAGATGGATCATAATGTAGTTGCAACCAGGTGCGGTGCACCCCACCCGATAGTACGTGTGCTGGCAGCCAGCGATTGGAGTCTTCCAGGCGGATTCTTAGCCAGATACAATTTGTTTCTTTCGCAGGACTTCTTTTTGGTGGGGGGGAGTGGGGCAAAAAAATTCATTAGGTGCATCAATCATCATCAGTGTTCAACGCGGTGCTGCATAGTGTCAAAGGAAGCCCTACGCGGTAGTACGACTACGACCCCACAACTGGCTCTCTCCTTTGGCTCTCAGACATGCTTCGCTATCATCGATCCTCGCATCAGGCCTATCCGCCTGATGCTCTCATGACATAAGCACTTTTCTTTTCTTTAGAAAACAAAATCCAGGCAAATATGTACAAATCACAATATATAAATGAGCAATACCCATATTTGCATGCTTATGTTATGTACAGCGTTTTCAAATGTCTTTATCAGAAATGCCACACAGGGCAAGCTGATTAGCTCATCGCAGTGATTAATTAAGTTGCGTTGCGTTTTTGTTTTATCCTACTTATATTTTATGTCAAATTTTCTGTATATCTATGAATTTTATACATTGGATGTGTTCCACAATGCTTATAAAATGTTAAGTAAAACTCTTCGATCTAAAATTTTTCACTTTCCACCACTATCATATTTTTAATTATTTTTTATATTTTCGTACAGAATTACCGTTCTTTTCAATCATTTCTACATAATTATCTTTACAACTAACTTATCTATTTTAATTTTATCCTCTTTACTCCTTATCATTACCCATGTAATATCACATCATTTAATAACTTTTAATCTTCAAAACTTTTCACAAAAAGTTTTATTTGTCTCCAAACATACCTATAATTTTATTTATACTCAGAAAACTTTCGAAAATGTCTTTCATACTCAATAATTTCCATCCTAATGCCACATGTACCGGTGTTATTAAGAATCTGTTAAATGGGCGCTAGACTCCCTATAAAATGATAAATATGCCGATGTTTTAATATATTTTGAAGTTATTTTGCTCAAGATTAAATATTCGTGTTCAAATCATATATTATTTTATAGTAGTAAAATAATTTTACTATAAAATCATGATTAAAGATAAGCATATTTGTTATTTAATAAGAGATCCTTTTAACAGATTTCTAACGGGACAGGTATAAGTGGAATTGGGGTGAAACTTTGTCAATATAAGAAATATTTTTGAAAATTCATGAATATAAGTAGAATTAAAGCTAAAATTCATAGATATATGAGAAATTTATCCCATATTTTATGTGTAAAAGTTCTATGTTATCTTATTTATGGGTTTGTTCGATTTCTAGCCTTTTTCATTTATCCATGCAGCCAAAGGCTCCTGTAGGTTCAATTTTGATATTGTGTAGGTTACTCTAGCATAAGATATTTAACTTTGAAATAATTGAGTGGTTTCTTTCTAAAAATAAAAAATAATAAAAGTAGGAAACCGAACATGACAATAAAAAAATCTCCACGACAGAAGTGAATTATATTAACGATGGGTTTTAACGTAGAGACTAGAATATATTATATATATAATTATTATACATATAACATACGTAAGAATCTATACTTACATAATAGAGGAATGTTTCAATGTATCTTACAGCAAAATCTATTTTTAAAATTTTTTGAAAATGCTTTTATAAAACTATTAATCTAAATATATTTAACCCATATATTAAGTTTTATCGTTTTTAGATATAGGAGTATTTTAATCGCTTTTAAATGACTAAAATACCTAAGTTTTTAACAAGTATAAATTATATACCAATCTCTAAAAATTGTAAAATTTTGTTTATAGATTAAATATATCTAAATTAACACTTGTATAAAAGATTTTCAAAAAATTTAAAAATGGGATTTGCGGGCTGCATAGGATGCAATTCCTCCACATAGTACAGGGCATGTACAGGGCATCCACTTAGGTTGATTTTAGGTACCCATTTTAATTATGAAACTTATTCTACTCAGTCGTGCACATAGATAATTTTTCATTCCTTATTGATTATTTTTTCTAAATTTACTCTACGTACCGAAATAAAAGATCAGTTCGTGCTAATACGCTACACAAGCTACACCATGTCGTAGGGCTATGCACGTCTCCATAACTAGCCACGCACCACTCACTGTCTAAGCCATAAGCGTCTTACTATGTTATTGATAAGTTAATAATTATAAATGCCTGAAACTCCATCAGAAATCAGATTCGGGTAAGCCATTGGCACTGGGCAGTCTCAAAATCTGAGTACAGGGACCAACGAATTCTAGATGTTCTCATGCCGTACGGTATTGAATTTTAGTCTCCCAAGCACCAACTGACATACATGTCTCAGTACTTCACTTTTAAAAATATTTTTGTTATTTTTTTTAAGATTCCCATGTATATATTTCTATTGGTATATATAAAGCATAACATTTATATTACAAATGAAGTTTATTTACCAATTACACAATAAGTTTCTCATATATTGTTAGAAAAGACAACAAACTTTTGTTTATTTTCAAGAAAGACTAACCTCTCATTTCCATTTTTTCCTCCTCAAGGAGTTCGCGATTGTCCTCGACGAAGACGAAGCGGGTATGATATAAAAAATACAGTTTATAATATTATAACAGAAAAATTCAAAAAAAATTATCTTTAAAATACAAAAAAATTATTTTATTAAAATATTTATCACATTAAATATGTCTATTTCATGCCCGTGAAATTCTAAAAATTCTCATAATAAACATTATAAAATTCAATTTCTAAAATTATTATATAAAAATGTAAAAAATATTTAAAATATAAAATTTCAAATTTTAACATAATTTAAGTGCAGAATAATTTTTAAATTAAATTTTTGATATTGTAAAATATTTTCTTATAATTTTTATTAAACACAAATATATATATATATTAAATTGATTATTTTATTTTTATTATTCAAATATTCATTGCATATTTTATTATTTAATAAGATATTTTTCTTTTCGCAAAAATTTTATAATATTTATGATGCATAGGATGTTGCAAATAGTAGTTTTATTCGTTCGAGTAGTATTTTTGTCATTTTTGAAAAAAATTTAACATGGAATGGCCTAACTCCAATGGAAGTGACATGATTTCAATTTTGATAAAACTATACAGGTATAGATGCAATTTTCTGAAAATCAGTGATATGCTTGCAATTTTAATAAAACTATGTATGTATGAATGCGAAAGCCCCTTATTATTATTGTTTTAATATTTGAGCACAAGAATTCCTCTGTATTTTTGTAATAGAGCAGCCCACTACCACACGGTTCCAGAGTTCAGGCCTGCTAAAGCCGCCGCCTCAGTCCTCGGGGGCGTCCTTCTGTTTTCTGCACATCCGCTGGTTTGAAGCACGTGACCCGTTGAATATATATCGTCGTCGTTATCATAACGAGGATGAGAAACTCGTTAATCATGAGCCAATTTGAAATTGTTTTAGAAAGACTTTTAAAAGGTCTGCTGGTAAACGAGCAAGTTTACCAATTTTGGGTTAGGGGTGCAACTTGGCTACCGGAACAGTCCGAATTTATCCCACCTGATCCGGTTTTAAAATTAACTTTGAATTTTATTTTTTTAAATTAGATCTGGTTTCAACCCAAAATTAGTACGGGTTTGCATCAACCCGGTGTTAAAACCCGACCCACTTCGAATTAGATATTCTCCATAATTTATTAAATTAATTATATTTGTTCATGCATTAAGTATTTCAATTATACTCGTCATAAAAGTTATTCCATATAATCAAAATCTAATTAACTATAAAAAATTAGGGTGTGTTTGTTTGGAGCCAAAACATGTCAACTAAAACTTTTCAACCCAAAACTTTGCACTCTCCATAATTACTCTATTTTTTAATTATTTTTTCACATTTTTCTATACAAACTACCCTACTTTTCAATCATTTCTACACAACTACCCCTACAACTAATCTATCTATTTTAACTTTATTCTCTTTACTCTTCATCATTACTCCTCTTATATCACATCATTTTCTATCAATTTGACAACTTCTACCCCAAAAATTTTTCATCAAAAGTTTTACCTTAAACCAAACACACCATTATTCTAAAACCTAAATGTTATATACCTTTGTTCATAAAAGTTAAATATATTACATCTATATTCACTTCATTTGCAAATAATTATAAATATACTAACTCTTTAAAATTATTACATATGTACTAATTAACTAAGAAATATATAAGTTTCATTCTCATTAAACATTAGATTGTGATTTCATATAATCTCATTTATTTATCTTACATTGATTTTTATGTATAAATTCATTGTATTTAGAATTATTTTTAATTAAAAACTAAATTTTATCAAAATAAAGATATCACAGGGTATATAAATATATTTACGCGTAAATTTTTCATGTATAAATGCAATAATGTTTAAAAAATTCGCTATCCCTATTGGTCATTTCAACTTTTATTGATTTGAAATTAGCCTGAACCTAGATTTTATATTAGGCATTGAGTTCACCAAACCCGATACAACCTAACCCAAGTTGCACTCCTAGTTTTGGTACATAAATACACATACGTATACCTACATTTTTTATCCTTATCTTCTCGCAGTATGATTATAAATATTGGACTCTACTTCTATGTAACCAGGTTACATAGAAGTAAACCATATAATCCCTTCAAAATTTAAGATTTTAATCTTTAATGGAAAATCTAATCCATTCATTGTATTTAAAATTTTTTTATCTAAAGAATTAAATTTCATTCTAATCAAGCATATTTATAGGGTCACATTTGTTAAAAAATGTATATATTTATATGTAAATTATAAAAAATTCTAAAACATCAATTTTAAAGTAGATTTTTTGACATCTAAACAATCATAAATATCATTTCTGTTTGAATAAATGATTCTATAAAATTTTATTACATTCTAATACATGTGTAAATAGATCCCAGCGTTTTTCATAATTTACATATGAATATATATATATATATACATATATATTTGAACAAATGTGGCACGTAAACAAACTTGATTCGGATGAAACTTGGTTTTCTAGATAAACAAATAATATTAACTACAGTAAATAAATTAAATTATCCATCAAAGATCAAAATCTTAAATTTTAAAGGGGTTACATAGGTCTACTTTTATGTAACCCGAATACATAGAAGTAAGACTAATAAATATTATGATGTATTTTAAGTTAAAATACAACATTCTTTTATCTTTATAATTAGTTATATTTTTTATTTTCTTTTCATAAACATATTTTCCTAAGTGTATTTAATCTATCTACCAAGTTTTGTCATTTTACAATACTTTTACATATTTAATTTTGATTTTTAAAAATTAAGTTTTTAAGATGTGAGAAATGACTTAAATGCCCCTTGAAATTGATGATCTTCGAAAAAGTTAAAAATTAATATGTAAAAATATTATAAAATAGCAAAACTTGGTATACGTATTAAATACACGTAGGAAAATATGCTTGTGAAAAAATTAAAATAAACATAAAAATAAAATAAAATAAAATAAATGTTGTATTTTAACTTCAAATACAACATAATGTATATAATCGAGCTTATCAGCAAAATTGCAGGGATCACTTTTATTGAAAAATTTTAAGAACTAACAAAAATGCCCTATAAACAAATGAAATTATAAATTAATTTAGGATACAAAAATACTTTTAAGAATAAATTTTTATACTTTAAAAGTGCTTTCTTACATTTTATAATTTTATCTGTTTACAAAGGTACTTTGTAATTTTTTTAATTTTTTAACAAAAGTAACATGTAAGAAATTTCAAGTAAACCATGCAATTATCTTTGTGATTTTTTAAAACTAGTGATACACTTATTTTCACTCAAACTATGTTAGTATGGATACAAATACTCAAGACTATTTTTATAAATTTTCTAAAATAAAAAAGTTTATCATTTTCATGTGAAAAATTTTACTTTTTAAATTATTTTAAAGTATAAATAAGAATAAAAAATGATAAATTCTGCTATATGAGCTAAATACGCATGAAGTCATGTAAAAACAAAAATATAAAATACAAAGGGTAATCATGTAAATTTCATAGTTCAACACCTGCCAGCTACACAAAGGTGAGGTCACGAGTTCAACACCAACCGGCTGCAGGTATAATTAGTAAATTTAATTCTTCTGCAATGGAGGTTTTATAATTTCCTCCCTACAATGGGGGTTTACAATTTCCTCCCAGTGGTGGGGGCTTAGAAAAAATCTTTTTCTATGGTATGAGGGTAGGCATGTACGTCATTGTAATATGTAGATGACATGATAAATAAATATATAAAAAAAATGCAAAGGGTAATGGCTATATTCAATCAGCTTGTTATTTAACTAACTAACAATTATTTGTTTGTTATTAAAAACACTTTTAAAATCTAAGTTATTTATAACATATATTAAAGATTTGTTTTTAAATTTTCTCAAATTTTCGTGGTTTCATTTTCGCTCTCAAACAATATTGGACGTTTGTACATATAAGTTTCCAATCAGAATGAATTATGGCATCATAAACATAATAAATATTGTAAACAGTTCAAGTTTTAAAATATTTTTATTGTAAAAACAAAACTTAAGCCTGATATTGCACGATCATTATCCCAATGGATTATTCGAAATCAAGCATTTCTACTTTTGAAGTTGAAAATGTTTGCAACCGGCTCACTTTAAAAAAAATGCTTTAGTTGGGCCTAATTAAGATGATTTTATCAAATCCAAGTCACCCAACATGTTTACCGGATTATTTTAGTTAAGAAATAACAATTTTTAATAATCATAGTATTCCATAATATTAATATTGATTAAAAATCTTTACAAATATGTCAAAACTTTTACCTCAAATGTAATGCATGTATATATAGTTTTTGGAAATGATTTTGATTTACAATGATTTAAATATAATTTCAAGGAAGATGAATGTCTTAGGTTTCACAAAATTACCTTGATTATGTACAAATCAAGCATTCCACATTTGGGGCAAGTTGGAAATGTTTTCAACTAATCATCCCTCACTTGTATTTTTTTTTAATATACATACATGTGTATATATACACACACTGGGGGCTGTTCCGATGCAGCGCAAATGCACTACACCACAACAACAGTACATTTGTCTAAAAATGGGCCACGTACATATTAGAATATAATGAAATTTTATACAATCATTTATCTATATATAAATTTTATAGCAAATGATTTATATGTTAAAAAATCACTTTAAAGTTGTTATTTATATTAAACTATTTTATTACGTTGAATTCGTACCATTTTCATATAGGGTCCATACATATATCCGATTGGGATGAAAATTGGTATGATAATAAAACACATGATTCTAAATACAATTGGTGGAATAGATTATAATTTGATAATCATGTTGGGCACATTTCAATGGCGCTGCACCAAAATATTTATCATATATATTTGCAAGGTAATTAATAGAATGGTTACTTCTTATATATACAACCGTTCATGATAGCCCTGTGTGATTACTTTGTTTTGTGATTATGACAAATATTTGAGGCCACTCCTAAATTTTATTGACATAGAACGTAAGAATCCACATATCCTGGTTTAGTTGTATGTGGTAGACGTAAAGTGCTCAATGGACCAAAACTAATCCCTTGAGCGCATTTCATTCTTGGATCATGCGATCATACAATTAAAACTAATCCTTCGAGCCCATCCCAAGCACACTTAAATATGTTATGCAATCAATTTACATAAAAGGCTAATAAATACTGTAATAATAGCATATTAGTGGCAAATGAATATAAATGAAAAATTAATCAATTGTGCTGATAATATAGAAATATAACTAAAAATAACAAACACAACTTGGGCTGCTAAAGCTAGAGAAACACAGCCACCAAGGCTAAGCCGTGGTGGTATGCGCTTTGGCTGTCAAAACGACAACGCAGTTTTGTTTCCCTGTGTTGCATTTTGCTGGTAATAAGGATTTAAAGATTCTCTTGGGAATATTAACACGAAATCCTTCCATAGTGTAATGGTGTGAAAGATATTTGATTATAATATTAGATGTCACTGTGTGTATAAATAACAATAAAAAGTAAAAGAACCACATGGTCAGTGTGTCACAATTTTATTTATAACTAAGTTACCAAAAGTGGGCTAGGGATTTGCAAGCTGATGATCAGGACGAGCATCATGGCAAGCACAACTAAAGATCATGGGCATCTTACAAAGGGTCCAAGATACTTAAACAGAAAATATATTCTCATTTTGATTTTCGAGGCAATTTTTTAAATTTTTAACATTTTGACATTTTCAATACAACTTTTTTCTATCTTAGTATACATCATTACATTATTATCTTATTTATTCATCCTATTTAAGCTCATTGAATCCTTCCAAACAAGCCTATGAATCCTATTTGGATTGTAATATAAGTTTGTTGTTAAAAACATTTAGAAATTGTTTGATTAAAATACAATTTGTGTACAACTTATTGCATTTCCAATATCTAGTCGTCTCCCTCCACTTTCGGTTGGCGATCTTTCCACTTAAATATAACCGATATATTGTGTGGAGAAAACATGAACCTTCCATTGAAAAAAAAAAAAAAAAGATTTTTTTTTTAAAAAAAAAAAGAAATAAGGGACCAAAAAGCTTGGTGTAGTAGATGGGATACGGACGTGAAACTGGATATAGGATGGTATGCAAAAAACTGGATATGTTTGGTAATCAAGTAAAAATAAATTTTTCTTACACTTTTTTATATAATTATTCTACTTTATAATAGTTTATTTACAACTAACTAATTTATTTTAATTTTATTCACTTTACTTTTTATCATTACTCTTATCTAATGGTATTACATTTTCAAAGTTTTTCCTATCTTACAAAACACATTTATAGTGAAAAAATTATATGATAAATAAAAATAATAAGTTGTTATATCTTAAAAATGAAAAATTTTCATTCCAATCTCTATCCCCATAGTATCGTAGGCCCAAATTCTACAAACTCAGTACTAATTCTAATTTAAAAAAAAAAAATACGAGTTGCTGTCGACGTGCTTGCAAAACCCTTGCATCATCACCACACGTCACGTGTTCGCGTCATTCCAGTTCAGCAATGCCAATCGTTTGCAGTTAATTTGCACTCCTTTCGGAATTTCATTCCGCAGCCTCGTGGTGAAGACTGAAGACCCCACTTTCTTTTTTTAAAAATAATAATAACAATAAAATAAAGAAATCACTACTCCTCCGTCACATAAATTACGCGGTGCGCAACAATACAACCGGCCTTTGAAATTTCATCGAGCATGCATCGATCTTCCGTTTTCTGTGATTTCATTCTGGCGTATAGGATCGCCCGTCCATTATAGATTTCTACCTGCCTACATATACTGTAAATACATAGCATATTTAAATATCAAGATTTCATGTCGACAGCACCTATTAACGATTACTGACCCCTGCCGGTACCAATTCATGCCATTCCATGCTTAAAACGATAATGAACATGGCCCATATCTGATGTAAGGTTCAGCCCGACTATAGCCCTGGTTTTTTTAGAAAAATGCGAAATTTTTTACCCATTTCTGATCCTTGCAAGCATTTTTATATGATTTTTATTAAAGAAATTTTTTTCTCTTTGGGCGCATCCGACGGCATGTCATTGCGCAACTACACGTCCTGCAATTTTAAAAGTAAGGCCATTGCTTCATTAAAAAAAAAAAAAAAAAAGAAAAGAAGTTAAGCCCATTGCAATCTCAAAAGCAACTATGGAGACGTTTAGCATAAGGTTTAAAAAATTACAAATAGATTTGTGCAGAAAGTTTTAAAAATTGTGAGACTTAGGCAATATAATAGGGTAACGCAGAAGTAAAGACAACAAACATAAAAGGTTCCGTTTCTAAAATTTTTGATGTGACTTTATCTATTTTTCCCACACTTTGATGATAATAAGACATACACTCCATTTATTATACTTAACATTATAGAAATTTCAGCATTTTTCTAATATCGTTGCGTAAAAGTCTCATATATAAATGTGTAAGATCAATATAATAAAATAATTTAATGCTAAATATTAATTTTAAAATTATATTTTTAACATCTAAATTCTTTAAAATATCATTATTATGTAGATAAATAATTTTATAAAGCATTATCGTATTTTAATACACATGAGAATGAATCTTAGCATTTTTTTATAATTTTATACATATATTTTAAACAAGTATGACTTTGCATATTTTCAATTTAGATAAAACTTTATCTCCTACCTAAACAAGTGAAGCAAAATATAATAGATGAAGCAAGTTTTCAATAATTATCAATATGTGAAAATAAAATTGGGTTACATGAAATTGTTTAGATGTAACCTGATTACATTGAAACAGAACTCAATATAAAATAAATAAAATATTTGTAAGAAAAATATAAAAAATAAGGAATCTTTGCATTCATAACTATAGGATTTAGTTGATAACTTTTGCGAAACTTGTCATTAGCTCATTCATACCTTTAAAGTTTGCTTGAAATGGTTGGCATATCACTTAAAATATAAAATAAGAAAAATATTTTTATAAATAAAAAATATGAAATTCAAGAAAATAATTTTAAAATACAAAAAATTTTAAAAAATATTTCACATATTAAATATACTTATTTAATGTGAAGAATATTTTTCAAAATGATATTTCGTAACTTTGCACGTTATAATTTTATTTGTTTGTAGGGATATTCTCATAATTTTTAAACCTTAATTGATGCAACTACAATTTGAGGCAAATCTTATAGATACATATGCAAATTTTGCAAAAATTGTGATAACCTTGTAATTTATAATTTTATTTGTTTTCAAAATCTCGTAGGCACTTTATAGTCTCATTTTTTTGCAAATCTTGCAGACACATATGCAGATTTTGTTTTTTTTTTAAAAAAAAAGATAAGATAATTGTAATTTAGACCAAACTTTGTAGGTATGGTAGCAAAAACTTCAAAAATAATTAAAATATAAAGATAATAATAAAAAAAAATTAAAAGAATTGGACAGTGAGGAACTGAAATAAGACCCAAAGGTGAATAGGATCAATTCTATGTTTCGTTTAATTAATAAACTTTCCATTGATAAAGGGTAAACTTTCTTGTTGTACATGTACCGCGGTAGGAGTCCACCACCATAGACTATGAACAAATTATGCAAGTCCATCAAATGCTAATATATAAATTTTTTTAAAAATTGCAAGCTGAATGTGTCAATCTTGTAAGTCAATAAAGCCACAATAATCGTGAGAAGTGTGCACGTGGGCCGGCGGTGTTTTTTTTGGTCATTATGCTGCTCACGTATGGCCTCTTAAAAAATTGTTCAACTTGCTAATGGTATGATCATTCTCTATAAACATGGCATGAAGTAGATGTTTTCAGGTTATATGTTTTTAATTAGGATCTGCATTTAATTAAGGGCGGCATTCAAATTAAATAAATACAAATAGGAAACACAACTTGGGCTTGGTTAAGTTGAAAAATTAATATTTGTGCTTACGCTTGCAATGCTCCTGCTACCTGATTAGTAAATAAGATTAAGGTTCAAATACATCCAAATCTGATCCACTTGAACTTGATTTACTATTTCTTCATATTTATGTGTTTTATTCTATTTCTATTTATATTTTAGTAGATATTTGTCATGTTGAAATTATATTACAAGTAAATTGTGTCATTTTTATTTATATTCACGTTTACGTTCATTTACAACAGGAATAGCCATACGGTAAAAGGAGGAGCTTGCCTCTCAATGGCTGAATATTAGGATGAATTTGGTAATCAAGGGAGAAAAAAGTTTCATAATTTTTTCTTTCACTTCACTTGCATGAACAAAGGAACAAAATCTTGCGGTCCAATGTCAACTGGAAAATTCTTTTTCTAAGGAAAGTCATATAGTGCATAGTGCATGTTTGGCTAAATATAAAAGTTTTCGAACTGCAACTTTTTAATTTAAAATTTTTAATTCTTAATAATTACTCTTTTTAATTATTTTTTCATATTTCTAATATAACTATCTTATTTTTTTAATCGTTTCTATACAACCACTCATACAACTAATCTATCTATTTTAACTTTATTATCTTTACTTCTTATTATTATTCTTACCATATCGCATCATTTTCTCATATTTTAACAATTTTTACACTAAAAACTTCTCATATAAAAAATTTATAACTTCATAAACACAC
>JAXCLR010000081.1:863037-875290 GCA_035584095.1 Annona squamosa
TTGTGTTTCTTCATTCAAGGGGATTGAACTTACAAGGGGTTAAGTTTTTAAGTTACCAAAGAAATTTTTTAAGAACCTAATTCACCCCTCCCCTCTTGGGTTTTGCCATTCAACTCGGGACCAACAATCCACATGCTAACAAAATTGGCACATTTGAAATTTTTCTCTTGGATTTATACTCCAAACTTCAAATGCCTCAAGTACTTCATTAAAATCTCCAACCATAAGCCATGGAAGATAATTTTGAGTACTAAGTCACCTAAGCAATTCCCAAGATTCCTTTCTTCTTGATATTTAGGGGTCCTGTAGAAACTAATAAATCTCTACATACTACTCCCTAATGTTCCAACTTTTGCATCAATGTGGTTCTTGGAATAAGATTTTATTTAAACCTACAATTTCTTTGTCCAAAAGAGAGCCAAACAACCACAAAATAGCTATCAAAAGTTGATCTTCTTTTGATCCACTCCATTTCCATTGATTGGCATTCTGCCTTTGATAAAAACAAAAAACAAAATGGAATCTTCGTCTTGACCAAATCGAGTAAGTTTCGAATTGCACGTGAGTTCTCAAACCTATGACAATTCCAAACTAAGATCGTCATTTAGCTTCGTTGGGGCTGAACCATAACCTCCGCCTCCACAGTTTGAACCAATTTCTTTGTGGTGTCATATCCTTGCAATTTCCTCCTTTTATCATGAAGATAACTTCAATTACCCATTTTGGTTCGTACTTTTCAGCAACTCTCTTGAAACTACCACCTTCATTTCCCTTTGTTATTTCACTTTTTCCTCAGCTCTCCTAGAACTTTTGGCCTTTCTCTTCCAACTCCCCTTAATAGTATGCCTACAGGTTTCTTTCATCGGTTTGTTTGGATAATAGCCCTATTGTGAAAAGCATTCAGCTGTAAACCCTGGATCTTGTAAAGTCTCCGCATCATTATCTTTTCTCAAATCTATCTGCATTTTGTGCTCACTTACACTTCCTGACACAACCAAGGCTTTTAATAATTCCTGTTTTTCCTCCACTTCTCCTCCTACCTGAACTTCCATCCTTCCTATTTTTCCAGTTAAACCCTTTGATGCTTTGGAGGGTCCACCGCAACTACTGACCATTCTCCCTTTATTGATATACTCCTTTCAATCCTAGTGCCTACCTCAACACGGCCCCTTAATAACTCTGCTCCCTCCTTATTTTGCTTTTTACCTACCCCTCTATTCCCATAACTATTAACACAATCACCCACCAGCATCATCTTGTTGTTTTTACCTGACATTCACATGTGGTCCTATTTAATGAACGTCTTCTCCGTTCAATAACACTTTGACTCTCAATAATCCCCTTCGCATTGTCAAGTAGTCTATGAGCATTCCCAACTAGTGGTAAAACCTGAATGTTTTTATTTTTACCAGCACCATGCTTCAACTCTGGAGAAGAATAAGCATTACTCTCGCCTCTATCATCTACTCCTTCCTCTCTTTCTGAGTGCCACCTGCCCACCACCACCACCAACCCCCTCCACACCACCCCCCCCAACCAAGTATACACATGGATAAACTTTATTTCCCCTGCTTTCACTCAGTTCTAATCTTTCATTTTTTACACCCACCCGTAGGTAACTCCCATAAGGTAAATCTGATTTTGACTTTTCTTTAACTTCTTGTTGAATATAGCAGCATTCCATGACAACATAACCCAATCTCCCACATGCAAAACAAAAGGTAGGTAGTCTCTCATATTGAAACTTTAGCCATTTCTTTTACATCCGCGAATGCCAAGTGAATATACCATGCGTTAAGGGTTGCCTTACGTCAATATCAACCACAATTTGAAGACCATTTCCTTCCAACTTTAAGACATACAATCTTACTGAATGTACTTCCCACCATCTTGCCCAAAGTTTCTTTTTTGTACAAGTATGGGATGTCCCCGATATGTACCCACATTTGGGTAGTGTAAATGGCCACCTCCTTCGGTCTTATAGGTGACTTTAGTTCTTCACGAAGGACAAGCTTGCAATAAAAAAGCCAAGGTCTTCTCTTCAAAATTATTTGTTGGTCGTCACCCTTCTCGAAAGAAAGGAGGTACAAATTCTCTTCCATGTCCAAAAACTGACATTTACCTTGCAGCTTGCCTTCCATACCTTCCACAGTGTAGCCTTCAGCGCCTCTTTATAATAAGATTTTTTTAGTCCATACAGAACAGATGGCTGAGGGAGTATTTCCCGGGTCCAAAATTTTTATCATGTCATCCAATATCTCTAAAGTCTGTTAAATTACCGAAAATGCCATTGATTTTTAAAAATAAAAAAAATATCTAAAAGTCTCAAAAAATAGTAAAAATTGATACATATGTTAAATAAACCTAAATTAACCATTGTATACAAAAATTTTTAAAAAAAAATAAAAAAAAATAGGTGCAGTGCACCCGGGTGAGTTGAGGCTGAATGCACCCGGGTGCACTGAATTGGGATCCTGGTTGCCCATCCCTTTTTATAGGCCATGTTAACCGCCATTGCAAGTAAATGATTTTGGTTGACATCTAAGAACCAACTAGCTAATGGCTGAAAATTCAACATTTTCGTCTAGTCAGTGGGGCTTTTGGTGCTGCTGTATCTATTAGCTAAATCTAGATTCAGGCGGTGTTGATTCTCAGGAAACAATATGGATGTCCGTAAAAATCTCAAAGGAGTTTCATAGTCGACCAGTGATCGAGACAAATTAGTAAGCCTTGGGACTATCGTATTTGTGGCTCTAAATCTTTTTGAGAAGGCCTGGGTTGCATTGTAGTAGATGGTCTTGAGCTTAGTAGTCCAGCTCTACGGGCGAGGTCATTACTAGCCATTGTTACAAGTAGGGGGAGATGTGTGAAGGAAGGCATCTTGATTTGAATCTTTTTTTCCAGTTTTTTTGAGAAATAGAGAGGGAGGGAGAACACCTTTTTGCAACCATCAATTCTACAATGTCAGTGTCCCAATCTCATAGCTTCTAAGTCATTGACTGTATTGATTAAAAGCAAATTTTCGATTCCAACAAGGTATCAAACCCTCAAGATCCTCGTTATGCTAGAAGTAGGGCGTAAAGCGATCACCTTAGTCGGATAAAGAAAAATTTGCCCCTCCAGCAAAACCCCAACTCCATCATATTATAAATCAAATTTCTTAGGTTCAATTTCGTCAGGCTAGAATTGTAGAAAAAGTGAGTTCTAACATTGTTAGAATTCTGGTTCGGCTAATCCAGTTTGGGCCCAACCTTGCCTCGGTTGCACCCTTACGAAGCAGATAAATTTAACTGCAACAATCCACATTACCATGGCAAGATCGATTTTTTCGATCTTCTATTCAAGTGATCCTAACCCTGGATCTCCTGCAAGGAGAATCTGATCACAACGGGAGTCACATTTGATCTGGTTGCCACCACCATACTCATTGTAGGTGTCGTGGTAGCGAAATTTGATGAAGAGACGTCAACGTCAAAGATGAGGATCAATGAGGCAGGGCGTCCAGGGTAGTGGGCAAGGTCCAGAGAGACGAGCAATGATATTGCAGGGGAGGTAGGTGATAATGGTGAGGCTGTCATTCTAGCTATCATTACTAATGCCAAACCAAAAGGAGACAAAGGGTGTTGCTGAATGACCGATTGAGTTGTCTTTGAGACCCCAAGAGTAAGGGCCATCATCACCAACTCTAGGCCAAAGGGGGAAGAGGGTGTTATCGAATGACCAATCAAGCCATCGTCACAATTAGGGAAAGATATGAGAAAGTAGGTATCTCGATTTAAGTCTTTTTTCAGTTTCTTGTATAGAGAGAGGGAAGAACACCTTCTTGCAACTGTCAATTCTCCAACGTCGATGTTCTAATCTCGTATCTTGTGATTCATTGATTGGATTGAATAAAAGTACAGTTTCGGTTCTAACACGTTTGACCCAAAACTCCTCTTCTTCAGCGGTTAAATGGCAATGGGACAACCTCTCTCTATGTATGGTTTGTAACTTTGTATCTTGTATTCATGAGTGTAATGAATTTTCAACTCGCACAATGAGGCCCAACAAGCCCCACCATTTATTCACGTCTGGATAGAAATGGGCTTCATGAGCTTCTCTGCTTTATCTACGTTTGGCGGTTGTGGTATCTGCATCGTCCTGCAACTTAATATGCAGCTAATTTTTATCAAATAATAATAATAATAATAATAAAATGCAGGTGCTAGCTAGGTTGAGTGGCTAGTCCCAATGATCTTAGCAAATGTGATGTGGTTGTCACTTCAAGGCCACAGGCAAGGAGGTTTTTGGCGTTAGCTGCGTGCTTGCTTTTTAATAGGATTAATTGACGAAAAGGATCGAGAAATGTTAGTATGCATGTGAAACAGGATAGTGTGAGTCATGTACTTAGTTGGATTTTCCTTGGTGAAAACAGGTGCGACCTATAACCCCTTCAGAACATCAAGTCATACATTATAATTAAATTATTTGTTTAACCGAAATCTGAAAAATCAACTTCATTGAAATTAAAACTTTTTAATTTATAATTATTAAGAAATATGAATATATAGAACCTTATGTATTTGTCCTTGTTGTGGATCATATAATACCCAATTAAATTGATTTTTCATATCATAAAAATTATTCATAGAGGAGAGAATATGATGCATGAGCATGACTTGATCTTTAAAAAAAATAAAAAAAGGAAACCAAGGGCTGTATATTGCAACCGGACATCATAGTCCTCTCTTTTCCAAATTAAGATGGGCATTCGATATGGAGTTCAGGAGCTAGAAGTGCCTTGCAAGTAATCTGATAAAAATTTTTGTGTTTACTCGTACAATTTAATTCTATTAAGATTCTCCTAAAAAAAAGAGAGAAAAATTTTCAACAGCCACGCCAATCGAGACTACCGAAATTTGTTTCTCTATCCATAAAAAAAAAAGACCATTGAAATTTGCTTCACATTTGGGTTTCATTTTTTTGTTAATAAACATTTACATGAACATAATCAAACTATCAACCAGCCTCGAATTTCGTGTTGGGATTTAGGACAGCTAAGGGCCAGTGGCCAGACAGCCTGGTATTTGGTACCCGCAACTGATCATACATGGGGGAAGCGCTGAATTCTCTAAGGGGGGTGTTTGGCAATCCAAAAAACTTTTCATCTAAAACTTTTCAATCTAAAACTTTTCAATCTCTACAACTTTTCTATTTTTTAATTATTTTTTTACATTTTCCAACACAAACTACCCTACTTTTCAATTATTTCTACACAATTACCTATACAACTAACCTATCTATTTTAACTTTATCCTCTTTATTCCTCATCATTAACCCTATCATATTACATCATTTGACAACTTTTATTTTTCAAAACTTTTCACCAAAAGTTTTATTCATTTCCAAACACACCCATAGTGACAAATTTTAGCATCTTTGAAAGTTTGTTTTCTTGTATAAAAAATTTACATTTCAATATTTTTATGCAACCAAGCTTTGTACCAATATTTTGATGCATGCACGCCAAACATTTACTTATATGCAACAATTTATACACAACAACCTAGAACTTCACTAAAAAAAGGCTTCTGCATTAAATGTTACGTATGCCGCTAACCACTATGACACTTACATGCAGCAACCGGGCAACCTATGTAACTATTTTTGTAGCATACTACTTTGGTATTGAAAACTTTTATGAAGATTGAAAAAATTATTTCAATGTATAACTAAATTAAATGTTACAAATGCAATGCATGTGGTGAATCTCTGAATCTTAAACTAATTATGCATATATATATATATATATATATATAATACAAAATTGACGTCCTTTGGAAAACACTACAAGGAACATGCACAACAAAGACAGAGTTGTTTGAAGATCATTACTACAAGAGAAATCACATTATCTAGCAAACAAGTTCGCTACATGTAACATAGAATTTTTTTTTTTTATGTGACATATAAAATAGAATTGACTGCATATAAATGTTACTGCAGATAATTGGCTGCCACATTAATTGCTGCATATGCATGATACGTATAATTTTTGTTTTCTGCATTAAGATTCATAAAGTGATATTTTTTCAGTGAGTACGCGTGACCAGCGGATCAAGATTAGAGTTCTTTTTTTTTTTTCAAAGAATCAAGATTCGAGTTTTAGTTGAAAATAAATCAGTAAATATGCATTGAAGTACCCTTTCTAAAAAAAAAAAAAAAAACTCAAGTAACGACTCCAACGTTGATTTAGATGATAAATGTTCCGAAAAAAGTTAATTAACTATTAAGCAAACATAAGCATCAAAAAAAAAAAAAGAAAAAAACTATTAAGCAAACATGCTGTAGTCACGACCCACACACACATACAACAGAGAGGTCGATCAAGAACGATTCTAAGCCTCTCCATTCTCTACTACATATATATCTAAAGAGATGACCAAAAAGCAGCCACCGGGTCCATCACATGACTGCAGGCAGCTCGAATACCCGTATCTATAAATCGTGATGAATGGAACTCATCAAGACCATCGAATGCACCTGGCACAATTAGGCGATCATAATCAGGTTGCATGAAGCGGATCGCAGGTTCCGCCTCGAGCAATTGGGACAACTCGAAACTATCAGACATCTTTTCCACTGTCGTCTTCACACATGAGTACCCATCTGTAGTATTGCTTTGCTGGAAGTTCTGGTTTGCGTTGATTCCCGAATCATCATGATGTTGTTGTGGGTACACGTGATATTCCACGTTGCTAGAAATATTGCCTGATGATCTCGGGATATGATTGTGGGAGTACCCATCTACAATAAAATTGCTTTGCTCGAAGGACTGAATTGCGTTGATACCTGAATCATCATGATGTTGTGGGTGCACATGATATTCCATATTGCTAGGGATATGGCCTGTTGATCTTGGGATGGTGGTAATATTTGTAGCATTGGGCCTCACACAGCTTCTGGGATTCGTCCTAGTCTCTTGCCTGGCAAGTACTCGTTTCCTCAGCTTGGAGTTCCAGACGTTCTTGATTTCATTATCAGTTCTTCCCGGTAACTTTGCAGCAATTTTGGACCATCTGTAAAACAATTGAACTATATATACACACATACACACATGCATGCAGTAATTTAACTACGTATACATCCTTTGTTTGGATCGAATTGATGTGCGTGGTAATTGAGTTTTACATCAACCAAATAAGATATAAATATACAGCTAGGAAGAACGAAATTTTAGCTAAACTCTTTTCCCAATCACAAAACCCCACAATTAACCAAAATCTGAATTTCACCCTAAAGTTATTGCAAAAAATTATATATTTTTAGCAACAAGATTGGCTACTAGAATCCTAACAGGATCGGGAACCTATATGCATACATATATATCTAGGTTTTTTATGGTGTGAAGTGGATATAAAGCTCTTTTTAAAGCAAGGAGCGCTTCCATGGTAAGAAAGTGGATTATCAAATACCTGTTCCCAAGTTGTCTATGGAGCTCGATTATGATATCTTCCTCTTCCTTACTATAGTTGCCTCGTTTAACATCTGGCTTCAAATAATTGGTCCATCTGAACCTGCAACTCTTTCCACACCTCGATAGCCCTGCAAACATGCATGCAGACATACATAAATATATATGTGTGTGTGCGCGCGCGCGCAAATTGCAAAGAAAAAATTAACCAATAATTAAGTACTGTATATATAATGTCCTCGAAACAAAGACACCGTAATCAAGCCGATGCATGCATGGTGGCATGGAACGGCTGGTGTAGAAGGCCTCATCTAAAGACACCTAGAAGCAAGATTCACGGATTAATTTCCCACACTGAATTGATCTTATGCAGCCTAAAAAGTAAAAACCATTCTCATTCGAGATACAACCAGCTAAGTTGACATTTTCTTTGCCAACAACAACAAAAAAAAATGGCATTTTCTGGATGTGAGCTTTCTTTTTACTGGATGCATACTCCTCTTAATCACCTGCATGTTTAGGAAGAGTGCGCCACTTGCCAGGGCCGTTTGTCTGAATGTAAGACAGGAGTATATGATCTTCCTCCTGTGTCCACACACCCTTCTTCAGCCCGATCTTGTCACAGCAGGGTATTCTCCCCATCACTTCCGACCAACACGGGCACACCTAGCAGGCTATCACCACTGCTTCAATCCAGTTGTTCTAAAACCCTAATCAGCCTCGGATCTCGGGCAATGACAATTTATAATATTCAACTGGGCCGGCCATATCCAATTTCCATATACGCAAGAATGATTTCCTTATAAAGTCTAAAATTGTTGGCGCCGACGAAGACAGAAAACAGTACGTTTTGTTTCGTAAGAGATCTTCCTTCAGTCGTACCCGTACATCAACCGTATATATCAACAACGAAGAATGAAGAATGTTCTTCTATCCGAACGTGAAATTAATTTGTAATGTTTCGAATTAACTAAATTTTAACCGATTAAAATCCTTGATTATAAATATACTCTAATTTTTATTTTTATTTTTATTTTTATTTTATTTTATTTTATTTTTATTTGCAATATACTCTAAAATCTTGTGATGAAGCCAGAAACATCTAAGGCCGTGGAACAGGGCGCAGAACAGAGGCCGTGATGGGTTATGGGAGATAGAGACAAGTTAGAGCCAAGATAACGAAGATTTTATACGGAAAAAAGAAATTCAGTAATTTCAATATATGGTTGAAAATTACGGGAAAAAAAATTTTCATTATCTGGAAAATAATTAAAGTAGGAGGATAGGGGTGAATCCAGATGAGAAAGAAATTAATGAGAGTTCTTAATATTTACTCTTCTTTTTTTGTTCACCAAATCGGTTACTGTCCCCTTAAGAGTGTATGACTACTCTTTTTTTAAAAGCTCTTGGGCGGCTTAAATCCCAATGGAGGTAACGTTGGCAGGGCCGCATGTTAGTCCGATCAGGTAACGATGGCGAAGTGGTAGATTCATGTGGTTGCTTTGTGAAGAAAGAAATGATTACGTTCCAGTACGAGGCCTACGTGACACCCTTGTTAAGAGTTGTATCTGGAAAGCACTCCTCGTGATGTCGGTGGTGACCTCTCCCTACTACTGAGACAGGGTGTTTGGTGGTGAATTAGAGTTCGATCCTAGCCATGGGAAGAGCAATGTCGATTTTACAGAAATCAGCCTTGACGGTATTCTGACCACATCAAGAAACTACAAGTAAACTTAAACATGCATGCATCAAGATAAAGGAACATTGGAACTATAGTGAGACTTTCAGGTAATTGGCAAGGATAAGGGTCAGGGCATTGTCTGTGTATAAATATAAGAGTTGTCGGCTGGAACAGCAGTATATTTGCTAAAAAATGGGCTACACACATATTAGAATACAATAAAACTTCATATAATTATTTATCCATATATAAATTTTATAGCAAATAGTTTATATGTTGAAAAAACTACTTTAAAGTTATTATTTACATCAAACTATTTTATTGCATTAAATTTGTACCATTTTCAGATAGGCCCATACACATATCTGATTAAGATGAAAATTGATATGGTAATAGAATACATTATTCTAAATACAATTTGTAGAGTAAATTATAATTTGATCATCATGTGGAGCCCATTTCAATGCCACTAAGCCATACTGCACTTGAATATGACTCTCTCTCTCTCTCTCTCTCTGTGTATATATATATATATACACACACTCCTTTTCTATGTAACCAGGTTACATAGAAGTAGACTCATGTAATCCTTTCAAAATCTAAGATTTTGATCTTTGATGAAAAATCTAATCCATTCGTGATAATTAACATCATTCCTTTATCTAAAGGATTAAGTTTCATCCCAATCAAGTATGTTTATGAGCCACATTTGTTAAAAAAATGTATATATTCATGTGTAAATTATAAAAATGCTAAAATATCAATTTCAAATTAGTATTTTCGATATCTAAACCATCCAAAATATCATTTCTATCTGAATAAATGATTCCATGAAGTATTATTACATTCTAAAATATGTATAAATAGATCTAAGTGTTTTCATAATTTACACATGAATATATATATTTTTGAACAAATGTAGCCCATAAATATACTCGATTGGAATTAAACTTGGTCTCTTAGATAAAAAAATTATGTTAAATACAATGAATGGATTAAATTTTCCATTAGAGATCAAAATCTTAGATTTTGAAGGAGTTACATGAATCCGATTTTTATATGTAACCGGGTTACATAAAAATTGTCTCATATAATTCCTCTAACTTTTAAGATATTAATGATTAATATAAAATCTAATTCATTTATTGTATTTAATAACACATATTTAGGTAAGATACTAAGTTTCATCTAAATTAAGTATAGGCATGGGTCACATTTGCTTAAAATATATATTTATATGTAAATTATGAAAAATGCTAAGATCTATCCATCCACCTGTCTCAGTCAACCATATGAATGATGTTCAAAGTGGAGCCCAACTGTGGTACAATGTTGAATGTTGATAAATTAGGTTGAAGAATTTCTAAGAAATGACGAATGGTTAGCTAGCTACACTACACAAATTTTAATCTTTGGAAATTCAAATTTTCTTGAAAAACTTTAAATTTGGTTATTAGAAGATTTTTTTAATTACCAATAATTCGTAGCATTTTTCAAATAGAAATCATTAAAAAGAATTTAGTAATCAACAAATAATTCGTGTTTTTATGTTTATGTAATCAAATTTTGTTTTGATTATAAAAGCATAAAGATTTTTCTTTGCTTATAAAACAAGAGAATTCTTTTCTTATATATATTTCTTGCTAACATAAACTTTTTGGTTGCTAATTAAGGGTTGCCAATTTCTTGTAGTGCTAGCTAACGTCCAATGGCCAATAATTGGAACTAAACCACATAAACATGCTGGTCAATTAACGATGAAGCCCGGCCTATCGAGCGAGTACGACTACGAGATGGTTAGCAGATAGAATTTTCTTTTTCTTTTTATTTGTTCTCAAGTTTCCTGGAAAAAGACAGGTTTGACAGAAATATGTAAGTTGATCGTGGGTGGGGATGGAAAAAGCAGGCCAATTTTTCTTAATTACAAATTGACCAAAGAAACCTTGATTGTGTTTTTACAAGTTTTCTGATCCTATGCTCCCGGGAGCATTAAGCCTCAATGCTCCCGGGCGCATATACTTATTTTTTTATTTTTTTTCAAAATTGTTTTATAATATTGTTAATCTATGTGTATTTAACTTATGTATTAATTTTTACCATTTTTGGAGTATTTCAGATATTTATTTTTTAAAATTAATGGCATTTTAGGTAATTTAATTATCTAAAATGTCACTGATTTTCAAAAATAAATATCTAAAATACTCTAAAAATGATAAAAACTTATACACATGTTAAATATACATAGATTAACAATATTGTATAAAAATTTTCAAAAAAAAATTAAAAAGTAAGTGTATGTACCTGAGAGCCAGGAGCATGCAATGGGAGTCCTAGTATGTGCTCCACTTATTCAATTCCACTCCTTCATATTCCAGTACCGGGCCACGGCATATCATGTTGCGATAAATTTTATTATTATATAAGTCGCACCCCTGTCAATTTTGGATTTTTTTTTTTTTTTTTTTTTTTTTTAGCTCTGAATGCAGCTCTATCAACTCAGCCTAAATTCAAACACTGGAAGGCATGAATGCACGCTATTACTTACCACATAGCCATCGAAATGTCAATATTTTGGCATTTTTTCAAATTTTGCGTATTGATACCCTTTTTGCTTTCAAAAATCAAAAAAACTACCAATAATTCAAAAAATTTTCAAATTAAGTCTTTCCTCTATAAAAAAAAAAAATTAATATTTTTTATTTATTGGCCGCTGAAATCAGAAGCTATATGTATGTACGTGTACCACGAAAAATACATTTTTTGCGACATTTGTTAGAAGAGAAAAATCTTTCTTAACAGGAAACATATATACAAAGAAAAATTTTCTAGCTTATAATGATATTTTTATAAACAAGAAAAAAAAAATTTAGCTTATAATAATGTTTTCAGAACTAAATAAAAACTTTTTTACTTAAACAAAAAATCTTGAATTATTGACAATCAAAATTATTTTTGATAATTTCTGTATAAAATACGCCATAAATTATTAGCAATCAAATTTTCTTTAACAACTAAGTTTTAACTTTTGTAAGAAAAAATTTTTTTTACCAAAAATCAAAATTTTTTAGTGGCGCCGGTCACGTAGGTCCATGTATGTACTTTGATTAATTAGGGCTTTT
>JAXCLR010000081.1:878220-904626 GCA_035584095.1 Annona squamosa
AAAAAAATCCTTCAGAGATAAAAAAGGTGTGAAATTTTTTTGAAAATCTTGTAAAATATATGAAATAATTAAAAATTAGTAAATTGTAGTAGATGAACAAAACTCATGTGAACGCATGCAAAAAAATAAAATATAAAATATATGAAGTTATTGATTAGCTAAGTAAAACTGAATGCATAAAGTCCTTGTCCTTAATCCTATGCCTATCAAAGTATTCTCATTTTATGATCAATGAACGATAATTCAAAATTTTACAACGTCTTAATGTTATGCATATTAATAAATCTTCTTCTTCTTATATTACTGTAACGCTGCAGGCCTAACAGTAAGGTATTGTCCGCTTTAGGCCTAAGCTCGCACGGTTTTGCCCCTCTGGGTTCACGTTCATCCCGTCCTTCCCCAAAAGGGGCCTCACTGAGGTACCTGGCAGCCTCTACTTATAGCCCAGGCTCCCCCCCCCCCTCATCCTAACCGATATAGGATATCACATTCACCCCTCCTTGGGGCTCCAGCGTCCCCGCTGGACACCATCGGCCGGAGGTCGGGAGTCGGCTCTGATACCATTTGTAACGCCCCAAGCCTAACAGTAAAGTATTGTCCGCTTTAGGCCTCAGCCCGCAGGGTTTTGCGTCTCTGGGTTCACGTGCATCTCGTCCTTCCCCAAAAGGTACCTCAGTGAGACGCCTTTTGAAGAAGGACGGGATGCACGTGAACCCAGATGGGCAAAACTGTGCGGGTCGAGGGCTAAAGAGAACAATACCTTACTGTTAGGCCTGGGGCATTACAATTACATATGTGTGTGTTTTAATGTATTTTGAAATATATAGTAGTGATTATGTATATGGCTCTCTCATTGTATATTTCGTTTAGTTAAAAAGAGCGTGCCAATATTGGTAATCATGTTGAGAATACTATTCTCAACAAAGGGCCCACTAATTAAGAATTCAATAAGGCCCAGACCATTAAATCAAAAACCGCTGGAGTTGAACTTCTTTAAATGAAATGTCCTTAATTATGGCAACCCCTAAAAGCGTTCATCTACCAAAGATTCATTTGTAGTAGCATTTTATAGATGAGAGTGGTATTCGATTCGATTAAATATTCCCATTCATCTCATTGCAACATAAGCAAATTAAGCCTTAAGAATTCTAATTCCGAATGTCTCAGAGCCTGATTGTACTTAGAGTTGAGATACTGTAGTACATTTAATCGAAAAAACAAAAGAATTTAAATTCCGAATGTGTTGTATACGACATAATCTCATTCATTTTTAGAATATATATCTATAGCTATTGTTCGTGAGTTTACGTTCGTAAATGTATTACATAAAAGCGAGTACTCCCTTCATTTTTAAATATGATGATTAGTTTAAAATTCATTTTCATTTATTATATTTCGATTTCATTTGTTTAGCTAAAAGACCGTATTTCATCCAAATTACATATATGCATGGGCCATATTTGCTGAAAAATAAGTATATATAATATATGTAAATTAGAAAAAATGCATAGTTTCATTTACATATATATTAGAATATAATATTCCATTAGAAAATGAATATAATAATACTGTATTTAAGCATATTTATCCACATAATAGTGATACTTTAGATGATTTAGATGTTGAAAATACTATTTAAAATTAATATTTCATATTAACTTATTTTATTACATCGATTTTATAAAGATGTTAAAAATAAAGAAAGTTACATAGAAAAGTAGTTTGATAGAAGCATTCTCAAATATGTATATACCCTATTTTCCAATGGAAAATATTCGTTAGGGGTCTACACTATGACTTAAAACGAGTCTTAAAAACATAGGGTGTGTTTGAGAAGTAATAAATTTTTGAATAATAAATTTTTGATACAAAAGTTTTTTAAATAAAAGAAAATAATGTGATATAATAAAGGTAATAATGAAGAGTAAAAATAATACAGTTAAAATAGTTGTATAGAAATGATTAAAAAATATAATAATTATATAATAACAAAAATATGTGAAAAATAATTAAAAATATGTAATTATGCATATCAAAAAGTTTCAAATCAGAAAGTTCTAGGGAGTGTTTATTAGTATCTAAAATTTTTAAAATAAAACTTTTTACTGTCTACAACTATCTTATTTTTTTATTATTTCTTTACTTCTTCTCATATAATTATTATACTTTCTAACCATTTCTATATAACTAACTATACATCCAACATATCTAATTTAACTTTATTCTCTTTATTCGTCATTGTTACCCTTACCATATTATATTATTTTTTCACATTTCAAAAATTTTTATACTAAAAATTTTTCAGGTGAGTTTGGAAAGCGATAAAACTTTTGAAGAAAAGTTTTTAAAGTATGAGAAAATAATATAATATAATATAAATTATGATGAGAAATAAAAAGAAGAACATTAAAATAGATATGTTATATGTATAGTTAAGTATATAAAAATAATTAGAAAGTATGATAGGTATATGAGAAGTGCAGAAATAATTGAAAAATAAGATATTTGTAAACAGTAAAAAGTTTTAGCTTAAAATTTTTTAGTTTGAAATGTTTTAGATATTAATAAACACTCCTATCATCAAAAAATTTTAGTATTTTTCAAACATACCCTTAGTTCAAAAAAATTTTAGGTAAATAAAGACACTCGTAGCTAAGAAATTATTAGCTTTTTTAAGGATGTTATTATATAAATCTGGGTTTACTTAGCTTCAGTGCACTTGTGTGTATTTAATCCTTTTTCTTTTTTTAATTTTTAAAAATCAGTAACACTTTTAGTAATTTATAGTTACTAAAATATCACCAATTTTTAAAAAATCAAAAAAATCTAAAAATTTTAAAAATTGATACCAATGTCAAATACACTTAAATTAACAAAATTAACAGTTATGTAAAAAAAATTTTCAAAAAAATAAAAAAAGTAAGTATTTACACCCAAGTACAATAAAGCTCAGTGCACTAGATGATAATCCATTTTTTTAAGGCACCCGATCCCGCAAGCGTCCGATCGGCTTCCGCCCTCATCTTCCCCGGATAAAAAAGAAATAAATGCACGGAGGATTGCGAAGCAGCGAAAACAGACCCCGGTTCAATGCACCCAGGTATACTTCACTTTTTTTTAATTTTTTTTTTTTTTGAAAATTTTTTTACACTACTGTTAATCTAAGTGTATTTAAAATGTATATAAATTTTTACCATTTTTGGAGATTTTTAGATATCAATTACTAAAAATGTCACTGATTTTAAAAAATCTGAAAAAATATCTAAAAATATTTAAAAATAGTAAAAATTTATATACATTTTAAATATACTTAGATTAACATTTTCATTAAAAAAATTTCAAAAAAAATAAATAAAAAGGGTGAAGTACACCCGGGTGCATTGAACTAGGGTCGGAAAAAACGGGAACGGCCTAACAAATTCGCATGTGTTTATGCCACGTGTGCAACAAGCTTCAGCGACGTGTACGAAAGATCCATTTTAATCCGTACTTTTTGATAATTTTGAAAAGTGATAAACATTTTGGATGAAAATTCTTTTTAGTATAGAAGTTTTTAAATTAAGAAAAATGATATGAGAAAAATAATAATAAAGAATGAAGATAACAAAGTTAAAATAAACAAGTAACTATACGGATAATTATATAAAAATAATTAAAGTAGTGTAAATGTATAGAAAGATATAAAAAATAATTAAAAATATAATAATTGTAAAGAGTGAAAAATTTTATATTTAAAATTTTTGATGTAAAAATGCAAATTTTTAAAACTAAAGGGGTAAATAGGTAATATAAGAAAACTTCATGGCAGAGATGTGAATCACTAGCGCATATAGGAAGAGATATCATGTGTTCGTGGGCAGCACTGAAAGTGAAAGCGAAACCGAAACGTGAAGCTAGGAATTAGCATGAGGCTTCAGTGGCTGCTGCTGCTGCTTCTTCTACTAGTACTAGTTCTCCATCAGGGGTTTCCAGGGACACAATCTGAGGCGCTCATCACAAGCGAATGGCATCCGATTAAGGACGCAAGCGATGATCCCCATGTGCAGACGACGGGGAAATTCGCTGTGGCGGAGTACAACAAGGGAAAGAAGACACTGCTGATATTCAAACGCGTCATCAGCGGTGAGTTCCAATTGGAGTCCGGGGTTAGGTATCGGCTGCAGGTGGAAACCGCCTCCGAGGGTGGAGACAGCAACAATTACCGAGTCATGGTGTGGAAGAAGCCATGCGAGGGATCATGGGCCCTCATTTCTTTCAATCCATCTCCAGCCCTCTGAAAAATAGCAACTGTAGCATGCCGTTGTCATGCATCTGTGAATGCTTTATTTAGTCACAATGGCTAGAAATACAGAATAAAAATGTTTCCGTTCATGCATGACTCCTTGGGTCTCTTTTCTCCGAATCAAAGCTCTTCTTTTCTGACTCTGCATTTATCTCTTGTTTTCCCCCTTTATGGCCTATTGGCTATCTGTAGATAGCGCATGCATGGAATTGAAAACCGGAGTCATTTTCTTGAGACCTCTTCTCAAGATACAGGAAACAAAAACGGGTTAGGCACAAGACAAGGCTTGAAGTCTTGCAGGCCCCTTGCACTCGCACGGATCTTTGAGGGAAACGAAGGAGAATGCATCACCCGGGAAAATATAAACCGACATCAACCAGAACTTTGTGAATCCAATCTACCTCTAGAAATAGAGCCAGTACGGGCAAACAAATTGTAAAGTATCAGAATGCCAAATCGGTTGCATTTCAGTTTTTCAACGAAGTAGAAGGGGCAAAAACATAACAAAACGAAACAAGAGGCAGCCATACGATCAACAAAAAAAATAATCGCATATACCTTTTTGACAGTGTTATGAAGAAATGCTTATAAAGTAAGCTAATAGTAAAACACTAACGCCAAATATAGATGATCGTGACCGCAGAGGGCAAAAAATGGCGCCCATGGCCCTCGGGCCATTCAAAGAGCCATTGCTCATTGTCACTTTCCCTGTTAATAATTAATCTTTCAGCTGCCCGGGGTTTTGACTCCCCAATGCATATATGTTAAGGATGGCCGAAATCCGAAATCCCTACTAAACCTAAGACAGGGATACCCAACAAGCCAAAAGAGCACCTTTTGAGTCTGAAAAACTCGACATCTATGGGTCTCATAACACCCAAAACAAAAGCCCCGCTAGAATTGCCAACTACCATCCACCTTCAAAAGCCCAAAATCAACGTTCAAAACATCTGTCAACCAAGGCATAGCCAGCGGGCATGACACAGAGGTGCATGAGCAGTTGATGTCAGCTTCGAATGCCTGCGGGAGCATACTCTCCACTGTAATCCAATATAATTAAAAGGGGATTAAAAAAAAAAAAAAGTTCAATGCATTCCAGCAAGACTCATCAAAAACGCAACAGAATATTTTGCGTTGAAAGAATCGAAAGTACCTGCCATCACAAAGACTATGCACATATACCATCATCTCAATACTACATAATCATAAAAAGAAATCCATTTTATTTCAATAAAAGAACCGCCCATCACAAGACACCATCAATGTCAACTAGACTACCCCAACACTTAAACGCATATAGCTGTAAAATAGTACCGCAGACAGTCTTGCCATTCACCCTAACTTGGGCAGGGCGTTCCACTGAGATCTCACCATTAAGCCCTTGCTTCCATGTTCTAACCGTCCATTCTCTCAAAGAAGTATAAGTAGCCCATGTCCACTGGGGGATCAATAGACGCACCAACTTTGTTGTCATTGAAAATAACCCATCTCCCATTTTTGTACACGTGTGCAACATAATGACCACATTGTGTGGATGTGCCTATGTGGCTCATTATTGCCATTAGCTTGTATCCTGCATCACACCAGAACATACCATGAGTTTCATATCCTCGCACCCAAAAAACTTGCAAGATGACATCACAACCAGCAGATGCATAGTATTACTAATCCAAAATCTAAGCAGCTGCACGCATGTCCCACCACATGCTAGCATGCAATGCTGGTACAAGTTCCAATAATTATAATGTCACAATTATCGCCTTTGGCTCATTATCTAATACAGGAATATCAAGTTCAACAAACATATTGGTTAAAATAATCACAAATACCAACTTGGCCAAGCTTTATAAGCGATATTGTGAGTTTGCGTCAGTATAAAGAGGCAATGGATAAAATATCCGCTGAACCTTTGATTGGCATATTTCTCATTTGGAACTAAGTCGAGGTTTAAAGAAGTGGACAAGCCATCATTAAGTCATTCAAGTCGGACAAGTGCATATGTGAGATATAGGAAGAGGATTGAAGAAACTAACTTCCTCCTCCATCAGGCAGTGCTGAATCACTAGTGCTTGGACCATTACTTGGCGCAGTTTCCATGTCTACTGAGCCTGAAGCATCTGGGTGGCTAAATATCCAGTCTGTAGCTTTCTCTATATCTCCACCCTGCAGGAAATGGTGAATCAAATGAAGGGTTATGTCATTTCTAGTACAATCCAGGGGAACAAAAATTACATTTACACAGCAATAACAAAATAAGGGTACACATTCATAACACAACTTAAGCTTGATGATCTATTCTAGATCTGTACCAGTAATGCCTTTCATAGTCTCCGATGCAGAATTACAGATGATATACCATCAGCATCAGAGCTTGGTTTATGTCTACTGAAAATGAATAAGAAAATATTTCTTTATTTTATTTTTTGCTTAAGCACCAAGTTTTCACTTCATCAGCCAATGATCACATGATTAGAATATGTAGTACTGGCAGTTTCTTCTGGCATTTTCCAACATGAAGTGAATCTAAGCTACAAATGGCCTTTGTCGCCCAAACAAAAACCTGAGAATTATGTACTAACATGCCTCAGAAGAATGTTAAAGAATTTTAAATTTTCCAATGTCTATTCCTCTTCCAAAAAGATTGAATCATAAACAATACATCTACAGATCTTTATCAAGACAACAAATTCATGCCAAAAAATCTTACCGAAGACTTCAGTGCTTTCCTAGCAACGTCTTCCTGAAATCCAAATGAAACCAAAGTACTAACACTTGCTTCATCAACAAAAGACATCAGCACTTCAGCACTCCGCATCTCTAGAGAAATAGGATCATTTATGTCTGCAAGGGAGTTCAAATTGAAAAAGAAAAACAAAGAGAAAACAAAGAAAAGATTAACACAAAATAGATGAAATGTTTGGTCCTGATTCCTGACCAACTTATTTAAACAAGACTGGCTATTGTACCACTTGATAGGTTGGTCTTGCTTAGGCTACTTTTAGGACTGCTTTAGAACTATATTCTTACCAATGGTCTGAAAAGCAGAGACCAACAATTTAAAAGATAATTCCAGGACTAGTCCAACTGTCAGTCCAAAACAGTCAGAACTAGTTTTTTAGTCTGGCTTTTCCATCAAAATTTTCCAAAATGGACCTACGGAGCAGTTGATAATTTGATACAATCAGACAGTCCATACTGATTTGAGGTTCTTATATCATTGTTCAATGCTCATAGTAAAAGACTTGTGGAGAATTTCATCAACTTAATCACAGTTCAGAGATGCAAACTGTCTCCCAATTGCATGTGTCAAACCATGGAAAACAGGATGAAAAATGAACTTCTACACTAGAACATCGTCATCTACAATGGTTCCCCTAAATCACCAAGAGTGAATCGGTTCATGATAAATGCAATTGCAACTGAAAGCACTCGTTTGTCCTGTTCAACAGGAGTATGATTTTTTACCATGCTGATGACATTTGCCAGTCTAATAGTGGACTTTTATACAAATATGCTGTTTATGAATGCATGCACATATGGATTTGTATACAAAGACTTCAAATAATAAACCTGGATCATCCATGTGAGCCAGCAACCAGTTCATTGCTTCCTCTACTCCAACATTTGAAGTGCTAATGGCTGCTTTTTGACAATGAAGATAATTAAATCCCATGCCTGCAAGTTGGGAGACAATCTCCTCATTTGCTGAAGGTTTTGCTGGCTCCCGATCATTGTCACCAGCAACTGCAAAATGGAAATAATATCATCGAGAGTAGAAAACCTGAGTTTGCATAAAATTCTGAGGCAGCCTGCTGAATAGAATTCTCAAACTGGTGTGCATGCCAGAATTTGGCTCATCTGCAGGATGCATGATAATTTCCAGGAATAACTAACTATACAATGTTGGTGACCAAAAATCAGGCCAATGCTCCAGTAATCAGGAAAACTGAACACAAATCAACACACAGTTAGGAAAGAGAGGCATTCGCATTCAAGATATATCTGAATCAATATGATTTTAGAATCCTGTATATGCATAGGTCAATCATTTTAGTAGCCCCAATCTTGACCATCAAAAAAAAAAAATTTTGAAACTACCAGAGCTCTGGCATCCTAGAAGAAGCTTTAGGACACAAAAGCCCATCACATCCACTCAGAAGAAAATTAACCAGAGATCACATAGTCCCACTGACCTGCATCTGGTAGTAGCTCTTCCCCTGGCTGCAAACCCTTACTGCGCATATGACTGATGTCTATAACATCCGGGACATCAATATAAACATCTGAAAATAATGTATATACTTTGAAATTAATGAAAATGGAGCACACAGCTTCCACGAACTTGCATGCAAATAAGAAAGCAAAGAAACGCCAATAGAACAGCTAAAAGGATAAGCATGGAAACAAATAGATACCAAGCTTTTTTGGCACCCAGCCTTCCTCCAGTACAAACTTTCGCATATGCAGTACCAAATAACTAGGGAAGGATGTCAGACCAGCTGTCCTGCAAACACAGATTTGCATGAAAGCAAGTTATTTTCAACAACTAAACCAGCTCAGACACATTAATATTCCCACATGCTTCATATGTTAATGGTTCTCTTTCCCTCCCAACTCCTGTTACCTCAGCAGTTTTCCAGCTTCAATAGAGCCAAATTAAACAAGTTTTACATCAGCTCACATTGACATAGGGTGCTGTTTGTTATTCACCAAAAAAATCTTAAACATTTTTCCTTCACAAGTACCTTTTTTTCCAATCATTTACCACTAGTCTTTTTCAATCATTTCTTCGTAACTCATAAAACTATCCTATCTTTTTTAACCTTCTTCTCTTTGTTATTCATTACCCATATTCACATCTCTCCCATTTCAAACACTTTTCTTTCAAAAGTTTTATCGAATAATAAACACATCAATGATTAAACTCTATCGTAAAGGATGCTGTCAACGAAGGAATTAACAGTCACATGCAGAAAATATTAATTATTCTAATAAAAAATAAAGATTAACTATGAAAAAAAAATTCACGAAGCATGGAAGCACATTTTACCAACGGTGGAGATCTCTTAAATAAGTCAGGGAATTTGTTCTTGCACCATAAAATATCTAACAGAATGTCAGACAATTCACCATGTTCTGACAACAAGTAAAACATAAGCAACAAGATCTGCTCATGTGATAAATTAAAATGGTTACTACACAAATTATGCAATACACAATTTATTATTATTTTCTGCTGGTAAATTTTAGAAAAATCACTACAATCTTACTTGATTGCTGTAGTCTTTGACTTCAAAGCACTGCTGTAGAAGCCATGAACCTCCTCTGGTGCTGAAAAGCTAGCTAAGCATGCCTCTAGTGGCACTCTTGGGCGTACAATTTCATCAGAAGATCTGTCAGAAATAGATCTACTTATCAAGACAGGCCAAGTTTGGAGGGTGGAAAAACCAACGTGTACTTTCTTCTACTCACAATTCCTTTCCTTCCAAAGCCTTTTCCGATTTCAACTTTTGAAAGGCCTCTAGTTGTTCTGAAATTTCAAATCATAAGATATCAGCAAAAACCATCCAAGGTGTCATCAGAACAGAATGACTATGTCATCCTAAAATCAAGGGTAAGTAATATTATAAGTTGATCGGATCATAGACAAGTGATCTTAAACATTGATCTTAAGGCCCTGATATAAAGCCAAAACAACTCCAGGACTGGAGGACGTCCAATTAATTTAGACCATGTTTTCCCTTTCCTCGCCCTCATTGCCCTCAAACTTCAATCCATATACATTCACAGACTACTGATCAGCGGGTTATGCATGCCAATTTATTTTAAATAGATACATATATATATGTTCTCACTTTGCATTATCCATGACAAAACCCATTGAATCAAAGATCCTACCTTTGTTAGTAGCTTCATTCAAGGGAATGCTCAAAGAAAGAATACAGTCAACCCTTCTGTTATAAGCTACTTTCCCTGAAGGACACAAAATACGCTCTTCAATGCCAAACTTGAAACTTCTTGAGGGGTCCAATTCAGGTCTCCCAGCATTAGCCCGTTCAACTTGATCAAGAAGATGCAGAAAGAACTCCAGGGCATCCTAAAAAGAGTTGGCAAGCAGCAACCACTTATAGGATCATGATGAAATTACTAGGATGAATATATCAGAAAAGTTTCTCCCAAGAATTATTCCCAAAGCTGCTTCAACCTCCAAACAGACTAGAGGACAAATGAATAGTTATCGGGGAAATTTTCCAATAACCGAAATGGATGTTATCGGGAAGATAACCTTAAAACTGACTTTCAATTCTCAACATAACCCTGATTGCATTTCATCAAAAGCTCATATATTTATTTTTCACAGAAAAAACAAGAAAACTTCTAGATTGCTTGTCAGAAGCAATGACCTCATCAACATCAAACCATTTATCTAAGATTCAACGAACAAAACAAAATATCAAACTAATTGAATAGGCCTTATTAGCCTTAGACGTAATTGGAAATTACCTGTTGCCTCATAGAAGAAAACTCAGGATGACTAGCCGCAATAACTGCCTTGAACATACGAGGGGCTATTCCTTCTTGCTTCTGAAATTCAGAAGTCAAACTTATTAACTCCAAAAGAAGAGAAAAAGAATCAAATCAATGGAAAGAATGAAAACAATGTGACTGCCTTATATTTGAATTAGTATGCAGCAGAAAGAAAATTAAATGACTGCTTACAACGTAAGATCCAAACAGTGGTGTTAATGATGACAATTACTACAGATGCCAGTCTGGAATCTAGACAAAGTCCTCCATGTCCCTGCAAGAATGTTTGATTTTTTCCACCTCCTTGTCTTCTACTCTTTTTCTTACCCCTTAGTAAGAAAAATAGCTCCCACTGAGCAGAACAAATAACACAGTTGTAACTAGCGAACACCTATTTTGGACACTGTCAGTAAGTGCAAGGTGCCAGGGTTGGGTCTCTCTCATGGGAGGGGGAAAAAAAGTTAAATAATTTACAATTACACACAGTACAGGTACCTTTGTGAATCACCCATGCAAAATGCACATGAGTTGAACAAAAACCAAAAGGCATCCCAAAACCCATTACATAAGCTGCTCAAAAGACAGACATAATTTATGCTGAATGAAGAACAATTTGTATTAAACAAAGTATCTTCCTCAGAAGTTGCCCATCTTGGACTAGGATAAGAGGGTGAGCTACGAAGCTATTGGTGTTTTCCACTGAATCAATGGCTCAGATCCCATATGAATTTCACATTGGCACATCCGCCCTGGATTACTCCGTTTATGTTAGAGAGAGAGAGAGAGAGAGAGGAATCAGTGAGCATATAATTTCATCTTTAAACAATCATCTGCTTGTTTTACTTACAGCACTCGTCGTTGAGTTCGCTGAATTTCCTGTTTCATCCGTCTGTTATACGGAAAAAAATTAGCATCTAACAGAATTATTAAAAAAAAAAAAAAAAATTGGCTGCACGAAACTAAATAGAATGCCTTTTGCATACCTCAAGAACAGGAACCGAGTATTTGCCAGATAGTAAACCATGCCCCAATTTTGTCCTGTCACACAACAGCACCATTCAAATATGTGTCAATGAGAAAGATGGCAAATTTTTGCCAATGCCTAATAGTCAGGCAACATTGACAAAATAGTTTAACTTGATATCTCAGAAAATAGAATTATAAAAAAGCAAATCGTCTCACTAATCTAATGCCACTGCTCAGAAGACCAGGATAAGCATCGATTCCATTTTTATTTTTCGTTTTCTAATCACAAAACCAAAATATTTCTCGGACCTATATGGATGTTTTATAGGCATTGATTCTACCAATAATGTTCACCTACCAAGACGAGAAGTTCAACCAAATTTTCAGCCAACTTGAAGCTTAAATCATTTAAGAGATTTTTACATTACGCATACAAGATTTTGCATTTTTTCAAATAATTTAACACATCAAGTCTTCAATCTATATACTTATCAATACTTGAGATAAGACATATTTCCAAGTAGCTTACATGTGATGGGGATGTCATAAATGTGACAAAGATTTTTTACCTAAACATTTGCTGTAAACATTTATTGAATATATTTACTTGTCATCATCAAAGCCTCATTCAAACAAAACAATGTCAGCACCATCAATCATTCCAAGTCATTCAATTCTGCGATGTACAATTTATCATTCAAATGCAAAAAATTTCCTCAATTCACGTGAATATAACAACAAATAAGAAGAAGAAGAAGAAGAAGAAGACAACCGTAAGGCATGCTACATCAGTATGAAATCATGCCTAGGCATATTGAATCAATATGATACCCGTAGATAGATTTTCACTTGGTAAATAATGATAATAATAATTTCTTTGCTTTTGTGCTGTAATCCTTTGTTGTTTTCTTGACCTCTGACCAGAACACTGAGAAAAGAAAAAATCTCAAGAACCTAAACGCATCAGTTACTTACAACTGGGTGTTCAAGTCTACAGTTGGATCAGCAGGGGCAGTTTCAAATGCTTTTCTCAAGCTTTGACTCTCAAAATATCTGCACAGATATCAACAAAGTAAAAAGAAAAGGGTAAAACTACACCAAAATAATCCTAGTGCAGCATAGAGTAGCAATACCAACCTTGAACAGAATGAATGTGTTGAGAATACCACTTGCATGGTCGATGCCATGTAACAACTGGGTAAAATCAAGTAAAAACATGAAAAAGTTAAACTATTATCAGGAACACAAAGAAAGGTAAATGCCAGGATGTTGAAAAAATTACACTATTGTCGGGAATACAAAGAACAATAAATGCTAGGATTACCTATTCCCCAGGTTGATAAGTCCAGTGTAGCCTGGTCCAAATAAAGGTTCAACATCTTTCCCACTTTCTTGTATGCGATTCCAGTCAAAATTGGTATTTTGGTCAAGTTCCCTTTCAGCAGTAGTCATCTCAGTCTGAAAGTACAAAGTTCATCTGTAAGAACAATACACATCAATAGAAAAAAGAAATCATTAAGTCAAAATTGGTTAAAGACTTGGGAAGTTGTCCCTAGTTACTACAGTCTTTCCCACTTTCTTGTATGCAATTCCAGTCAAAATTGGTATCTTGGTCAAGATCCTTTCCACCAATTGTCATGTTACTAGAAAAATGCGAATCTTAAATGGAATAGCAAAAATTTGGCAAAATACTTGTGAAGTTGTTCCCAGTTACCAACTAAAACCCCCATAAGGTTGAAGCAGTGGGCGCTTAATTAATTCCTATTAATTAAGTGTACATTTTCATTCAGATAAGGCCAACATGCAGTCATCCAGTATGACCTATGACTCAGAAAAAACAGCTTCAAGTGAACCATAGGCAAACAAACAAGACATGCTCACACAAGCAAACATGGTGAAGATCCAGTAAATTGCAGAAAGCAGGAAACCATCATGATGTCAACCTCCTGCTATTAATTATAACACGAACACACAAGCTGTGATAGGATGGAAGAATAGGCATCTTGCCAGCATTACTAATCTCTACAACCTCAAGAATTGTCAGTTCTGGATATCAGCATAGACATAACAAGTTAATAAATAAATTCTTCAACTTTTATGGAAGCCCATGCTTCTGATAAACCACCAAAAGAGGAGGGGGGGTGGGTGGGGTTGGGGATTGGGAAGATGAAGAAAGATAATTGATGAGTGTTCAGTGGATAACTGGTATGCCATTTCACAGGTAATTTCAAGCTTAAAAAGTACCTAAAGACTGAGACCATAATTCTCCTTCTGGAACCCAACCTGAATTCACGCCCCACAATTCTTGACTTATTTGGTTCATAATTTGGATGGCATTTCACATGCACATTTTTTACTCATTGTCATTCTTGCTGCACTAGATTGGGTTGAAGTGGCATTCCCATGGTATTGCAACTCTCGCAAAATCATTTCAGCATTCAAAGCACTAGAAGACTAGGATCATCAACTCGTTCCAAGCTGTTACCATGGAAACTGAAAACAGATTCCACTCTTATCTATCTTCTTGCACCGAGCAAACTCTTAAGAATTTAAATTTCAAGAGTGCTGATTAAGTGATACTGACCTTCTTCAATGATGAAAAATCAATGCCAAAAAAGGCCAAGTGTTGAGCTAAAAATGGATCCTCAACACTTTCATCCTCGGGATAGGAGAAAACATCTGAGCTGCCACAGTAGGATTTCAACAATTAAATCAACAAAAAAAAAAAAAAAAACAGAAACTAATTCTTCAAGAACACTGGTGGACTTCAAGAACAAAAGCATGAACGACAAGTCAACAACATTTCAACTTGTGGGCACTGGGCTGATATATTTTATTACAGAATATAGTCTCCTTATTGGCATGTTATAAATAAACCAAAAAAATAGAGGAAATTGAGCGAAAACTTTTTTCATAATAATAGCAATCAAGAAAAGAGAAAGACCAGTCTACAATGAAAAGAATGGTCAATGCATGATTGGACCATAGAAAGATTAGCATTTGAAGCCTTTTGTCAACTGCATAGATTTTATTTGAATATGAAGAATGAATAGTCAGAGCAAAACATGGTTGAAAAAAGAAAAGAAAACCAAATGCAGCTGAAAACATGATCAGGCATAATCAACCTTAGGAAGAGAGTTTGGTGTATATTGTGCTTGAAGGAATTACCTGCTGCTTCCAGATCAGCTGTGATAGTTCCCAACTTTACAGCAAGAGGGTAGTTGGTCTCTTTGTAGTGCTCCAGGGCATGATTGTTGCCACCAGTACCATCCCAATTTCTCCTCCCACAAAGAATCATTCCATCAGTCAGATTAAGCCAGAGATTATCGACCTTGTCGCATTTGCAACATTTCCATCCTGATGGTGGTATGACAACACCATTGTCAAGCTGTAACAAATTCTCAGCATATACACTGACTTTTTTCTTATCAACCATCCAAGATGCCACTTGCTCTTTCCGTTCAGCTCCCTCACTCATTATAACAGCATCGACTGCTAACCTGACCTGAAAAGTTCCAATTGAACTTAAAATTAGTTGCAACACATATAAAAAATAATAATAATTTTGCTGATTCTCCAAGAAGAAAATAGTCATTACCTTTTCTGGCAACTCAACTGATGGAAATGGCAGAGAGACATAATCAGGCAAGATTACAATATTGTGTGTTTCTTCATACTCAGGTTCATGACCATCGACAAATCCACCATCCACACCTGCAAACAAGAAAAAGTATATTCAAAGAATGGCAGTGAATTACAAATGATAACAACCAAAAATGTGACAAATACAATAGGGAAAAATAAAAAAGTGAATGCATGCAGTCCTTTTTAGACATAAGCAAGATAAACAAGAATGCAAATGCTTAAATATATTCAGAAGGCCCTGGAGCATTGTTGAATGCCAATGTTGGGTATGATCCACAAACAAAAGCATTGACAATAATATTGCTTAGTGATGTGTTGCTCAGTCTTCCAGACCCTCATAGCACCATCACGTACTCTTTAGGCAACCCATTGCACCTAGGATTTTTTTGAAAATGAAAATCCAAACAGATAACAGTTAGATTAATTCAATGGGATTGAGAAATGTTTGCATTTATGCATGCATGTTACAAGGACATCCAAAAGTCCATGGCTGGAAACAAAAAGCATCGCATTGTAATATAGCAATCGTGACATAATTGTAATACACAAATTGCCTGCTACTCCGTTCATTTCTCTCCTGGAACAAACCGACATCTAAGTCCTGTGCCTTGAAGGCTTTTTTCTCCTGGGCCCATCCTTTCTCAGTCTACAGTCCACACCCTACAACTCAAAACGAACTGCAGTATTAGACCAGATGATTCAAAACAATATGGTAGATGCACCGACTTCCGAGAGAACAGGAACACTTATCATTACTTGCTTGAGAATCCAGACATAAACACCGGGAAAGAATAATCCAAGACAACAGATACAAGCTCACCTATCGCCAAAAGCGTAGGCTTCTTGAGCGGCCGATCCTCGGACACCTGCTTCCTCGTCTGCTTGATATGCAAGTAAACCGGGTTCCCGGTCTTCTGGTAATTCCACTGGACATAGTCTTTTCCGAAAGCAAGAAACGAGCTAAGATCAACGTACAAACCCCCCTCGGATCTCTGCCAATAAGCCAACGGCTATCAGTGCCGGAAACGAGAATGCAATCGAGGAGATGAATGGAAGGGTGAAAGATTACCGGGGTGTCAAAGGAGATGCAGCATTCTTGCTTGTAGATTCGGTTCGTAGGCTCTGGGATTCGAACCCGGGAGAGGTTCGATCGGAGCAAGTCCATGGCGCCAGAGAAAGAAAGGGAGGGAGGGAGGGAGAGCAGGACGTACGAAAACGGAAACAACTAGAAAGAAATCAAAATGCGAGTGGGCTTATAGACAAGAAAGGAATTTTCTTTGCCCTAAGCCTGACTACTGCTACACATGACACACTTCGCACAGACACAGGTCCTCTTAACCTGTCTGCGGTGGCGCCGAAAAGAGGTCTTTTTTGCATTTTCAACCCTGTAAGTTTACACATTTTCTTTCTAATCCCTGAAATTTGCATATTTACATTTTAAGTCCGAAAAGTTTGATTTCGTTCCATACCCCTCAGCTCTATAGGCGTTAAACTTAAAAAGTATATATACATTTATAGATGAGAAGTTATTGTATGTACTTATATGCATCGTAACTTAAAGTACATTTGGCTCAAAATTGACCTTATGGGCATTTAAATTCATTAATATTTCATATAATCATTATCCATGTATAAATTATATTTTAATTAGTTTATATATTGAAAAAATAAATTTAAAATTAGTATTTACATCAAACTATTTTATTATATTGATTTTGTATTATTTGCATAGGCCATACACGTGTCCAATTTGAATGAAAATTAGTATGCTAATAAAAAAATAATTCTAAATGAAACTTATGAATTAGATGGGCATTTTATAATTGTCTAAGGCCTATTTTGAGCTAAATGCTCTATAAATTATAATGTATTTATAAGCACATAATAACTTTTTTGTATTTATGTGTATATGTAGTAGGTGGTTTCATTTGTTTTCAACGCTTATGACAAAAATAAAATTAAATGTAAGGTTGATTCGGAGATGTTATGATATGCTATTTGCATAGACAAAGCTATGAAGGAAAAAAAATTTGCCATTTATAGCGGTTGTTCTTTTTTATTGGTCTACCATCAAATTAGCCTATACGTGTGTTTTAAAGAGTTTGGTAGTAGCCATGGATAAGGGAGCAACTTGTGCTCACGAAATCCGGATTCGCCTCAATCTTAACTCTGACTTTAACTCTATTTATAAATCTAAACTATAACCCTATTTTTGAAATTCGGGTTCGGGTTGAGTTTCATACTAGAATTCGGGTTGAAATTATTCTATATATTTTTGAAATTATTCTATATATTTGTTATCTATCTTATACTTATTCAACTTTAAATCTATAATTAAAAAATCAAAAATGATATTTTTCTATTTTCAAACAAAAATTTAAGAGTGTTTAAGAATGTAAAAACGAAAAACCTCATTTAAATATTCTCTTTATATTAAGTAAATTAATAGTTATTTCTCAAAAAAAAAGTATACTAGTAGTTTGTTTTAAAAAATAAAAAGGTATATTATTTTCTTATTATGCAATTTAATATTAATATCATATTCATATACATAAACATTAATAGCTAATTATAAGAAAAATCTTATGATTTCAATCATAATAAAAAAATATTCAGCAATCATAATATTAAGTCAAATAAATTACAACAAATTTATTTCAAGAGAATAAATATCTAACTACTAATATCATATTGAAACAATCAATTAACAACATCTTACATAAGTAGTTAAGTTAAAACACCAAATAAAACATCTCAAGTTTTAAAAATACTTTTCATTTTTTTGTTTTGAAACTACCACTAAGCCAAACTCTTTTTTCTTAAAAGAAAATATAAAAATTTTATATTATAAAATTAAACTTAAGAAGGAATAATATTTATATATGGTATAAAATAAATATAATATATGTGAGAGGAATGGAACTATATTTTTATGGAATATAAAATAAATATAAAATATATATGCTATATATAATTCGAGTTCAGGTTTAACTTGACTCGGGTTCAAGTTATTTTTAATCTGGGTTAAGGTTGAACCCGAAAAATCAGGTTGTTTTAACATAGTTTCAATTTGGGGTTCGCACGGCCCGCGTTCAGGTTAATCCCAACCCAAGTTGCACCTCCACTCATGAATGCATGAACATAGGAAGCAAAATTTACTACATGGCATGATCATTTGCGACTCCCCACATGGGGTGACCTTTTTCTATTTAATTTAAAAACCACACAGTTTATTTTTGTTTTTCATAAATATGTAAAATTATGTAGATTTAATTTATAAACTAAATTTTACCATTTTAATTTTAGATATTTTTATGCATTCCAACTTATCGTGCGTGAATGAGGCATCCGGATTCTTTGAGTTGTATAACTTTTTCAATCACAGGAGCATTGTCATAATTTTAAAAATTACGATAATGCTCCTATATTTAAAACTAAAAAATATATAAACATATACAAGATTGTCAAAACTTGGTTTATAAATTAAATGCATTTAACTTTACATGTTTATAAAAAATATTTTACAGCCAACCTAAGAACATTGTACTTCATTTACTAATCTAGCACCAAAAGTTTGCTAGTTGCTGCATAAAAACAAGATCACTTATTTTATATGGTTTCAATGTACTTACAACTTTTCGAAGAAAATTTTTTCAATATCTATAATTATTCTGTTTCTTCATTATTTTTTCGTATTGTTCTGATATAATTACTACACTTTTCAATCATTTATATATAATCATTCGTACAACTAACTCTTCTATTTTTAACTTTATTTTTTTTATTCTTTATTACTACACCTATAATATCATAACATTTTTCTCCAATTTTAATGATTTTTCTTTTAAAAATTTTATCACTTCCCAATACATTATAAGGAAACCCTCAGTCGGCCTATTTTGTTTTTGTCTTATAAATATCTTTTCCATTGTTATGCTTGTCTTACAAAATATTTGTCGTTTTCGCCTTTTAACCGTGCTCTACTTCCCCCTATCCAAATTGTGGTATTTTATTTCGTATGACCATCTACTTTGGAATATTTTCAAATACACTTCGGTGTATTTAGCCTCAATGCATTATATTTAATATTTTTTTAAAATTTTTTTATACAAGTGTTAACCTAAGTGTATTTAACATGTATACCAATTGTTACTATTTTTGAATATCTTTAGATATTTGTTATATTTTTTTAAATCATGAATTACGAAACTGCCATTGATTTTAAAAATACAAAAAATATCTACAAATATCCAAAAAGATAAAAAGTGATACGCGTGTTAGAAAAAAAGCAGTTTAACAATTATATAAAAAAATTTGAAAAAATAAAAAAAGGTTTTCACACCCAAGTGCACTAAATCGCGCTCCATCTACTTTCGCTTTATTTTTTTTAGCGCTCCATCTACTTTAGCTTTTTTTTTTTTCTTTTTCATCACTAAAATCACCTTATTTATGTACCTCCACAATTCTTTCCTATTTTGCATTGGAATCTTCTTTTTAAAAATTAAAATCACGTTATAAATATCTTTAAATGAATCCTCTTTAAGTTAGCCGCAAGTGAGCCCAAGTGTATTTCACCATTTAACATATTTTTTTGATTTTTAATTTTTTTTATAAACATGTTCATTTGAAGATATTAATCCATAATCAAAATCTTACTAAATTTTACATGTTTATATATTTTCATTTTTAAATAAAGAAGTATTATTGTAAAAAAAATTGAAATGAATGGATGTAATTGAGGCCTAACAACCTAAGAGGATGACTCCTCTTTGTAAACGCCAATGATTTTAATTAAACTTCTCGAATCTTGAACATCCTCAACGTCTACTTGACATCATTTTAAACAAGCATTTTTATAACCAAAAAAATTAGTAATGCAGACATCCAATTTTTGAAACTGCTGCAACAAAACATCATCTTCCCCTTATAGCTGTCATCGCTGCCGACCCGGCAACCAGCCTGCCATCTCCATCTCCGATCAATCCAGCAAATCGATCATTGCCCGCCCCATTTTCTTCAATTCTGGACGAACGGAGAAACCCACCGACCACTGTCAACCAAACGAGTGCGCCCATCATCTCACAGGCAGCATTGCCCTCGTCTTCCAATCGCCAACTCCATCTTTCCCTAAATTTCACGGCAGAAAACACAACGGCGCCGCCTTATCAAGACCCAACCAATAGAGTTCTCGTTGTTTCCTCCCGTATCCGACAAACCCATTGTCGTCGCCTCCTCTCTGATCAGCAGTAAGTCAGCAACAAAATCTTGATCATTTAGGCAAGCGCCACTTCAAATCGATGGCAGCATCTCAACACAGGGAAGGAGGGACCGAGGAAGTATGGTAGAAATCGCTAATTGCTGCTCGTCGTCACCTCTGGCCATTCAAAAATTAGGCCCCAGCGAACCGCTGCCATCCCCATTATAATGCTGCCGTGGATTGCCAATGATAACAATGCCGCTGCAAAGCTGCCTTCGTCGACTTCAGTTGCCCATCTCCAGCGAGGACAAAACGGACGTCGTCTTTAGTTTTCATAAGTATACACGGGCTTACTAACATTTACCATGGGATGACGGTGGTTTTTAACACCGTTAGGGTTAGAGGCTAAAATTCAATAAAATTAAAATTTTAAGATCTATCATGCAAATATATAAACATTGGGTTTTAGAAAATAAATACACAAAGCTACAGGGTTTAAATACAAAAAAAGAAACTTCACAAAGATATCCAAATTCCACTTCTTTTGCCAAAGATAACTGGCCCAACACTCTTGGGGGCAAAAAATAATAATAATAATAACAAGCTAAGCCTCAAACTTGTGACTTGGGGGACATTTGGTAACACATGAACATGAGAACTATGGGTTTCCCAGGACTAATCATTACTCCATCAATCACACTATTTTTCTCACTTTTTTTCATACATTCCAATTATTTTCGCTACCAACTATATACAACAAATTTATTTATTCTAACTATACATCTATCATTTCTTATCAATCGCACATTTTTTAAAATATTATCTTTTTCATTTCTTACAATTTTCTACAATTCCTCAATTTTACATATTCTCAAACATTCCCTTGATGGTAATACCTATGATGCAAGAAGGAGTACTTTTAACTCATCCCACCATAGTGTGGGCTATTTTGCTCATCTCCTCCCCGTGAGGGTGTTTTTTACAGGTTTTCCTTCAACGTGGTGGTACTAACAGAAAATTTCCTATACTGATGTGAGGGTGTTTTTTACAGGTTTTCCGTTAACGTAGTGGTACTAACAGAAAATTTCCTATACTGATATGAGGGTGTTTTTTACCGGTTTTCCGTTAACGTGGTGGTACCAACAAAAGATTTCCTCCACTGCTGTGAGGGTATAAAAATATCAATAAATAAATAAGGAAAAAGATAGCGGGCCAAAACAAGCCCAATTGCTACCAGAAAGGGAAGTCCATGTTGACATGTTTTTCTGCTTGAATCATGTCTGTTTTATTAGGTCAATCCCTTTAGATTTCGTCCGTCGTTCAAGTGTGTAGGCTGAAATAGGCATTTAGGCCCATGTCGTCGTAAGCAGCAAAGCAAAAGAAGCTCCAACCGCGATGTGTTGTTCCCTTACTTTCGTCTTTTTCGAATAATTTCATTGGAGTTTATATTTCATCAATGTTTCTTAATTAAAAAAGCTATCCATTCTGTCTTTCACCTTAATTGTTCTAAATGTCATGTTTTATCTTCGTCAACCAACGTCACCTACTGCATATTAGGCGTCCCCAACAGCTTCGAAACGGATTCAAGACCATCTCTATTGCGTTGTCGAAGCTGAGGATGATTGTCCACGTATATAATCAAATGGTATCGATAGCTGAAATCAGTGACGGTTTTAGAATTCAAAAGGCAGGTCGTTCACTGTTCATGGCCATCTTTATTGCGTTGGAGAATCCATTCTCGTCTGTGTCTCACTGGATGAGGCACGCAAGCGAGCATCTTACTTTGAATAAATAAAAACAAAACTCGCTTGGGGTGGGAAAGAAAGCCATGAAACCATTTCATTTATTTATTGGTACTAATGTTTTTTTTTTTTGTTGTTGTTGTTGTTGGTAAAGTAACCAGGCTTTCAGTGAGGTTGCCAAATAAATTTTAAATGACTGGAAAATGCATTCCCATAAAGCTTTAGGCCGAGCTGCCCTCAGTGGTCAGGAAACTCCAGTTTAAGTTTGGCATTCCAACACTCATAGTCATAGGCCCAAAACAAAACAGAACAAAACAAAAAAGAAGCGTTGGGTACACGTAATTTCAATAGGAAGCTTGATTTTGTTGAAGTATCCCAGGCAGGCTGCTATACTCGGAGAAACCAACATTGGCTTTAGCCTTTAGTGTCATTTTCCTTTGACGTGTAGATATACAGCCGTCAGTTTCTATGCCAAAACTTAGGCCAACAAATGCTCGATCAGAACATCGTATGCGGTAGCTGTTGCAACTAGAGGTTACATCACAATTTAAAAAGCTAGGGCCACCCGACAGGGTGGCTTCTTTCATTGTGCAGCCGTTAGATCAAACCCAGCTAGCCAATCATGTTGATAAAAATACTAACATACCGCCATCTAACGTAGTAAAAGTTACTTTGCATCCTTCAACACTTGTTGGTCAGATGGTTTCGGTGAGTAAAAGATGCTGAGTTCCATGACACAGGCATGCATTACTTTATAATTAAGGATTTCAGCAGCATAAAACGGAAAGAAAATTCCAAAGCGGCACAAGCTCGTATTCCATCTGCTATGCTCATATGTCAAAAGCTAGCCGCGTTGATCCCCTTGGTGGGGGGTCTAGGAAAAAATGTTCCATGTACAGGAGAATATGAATTGGCTTCATTATTGTAATATATAGATATCATAATGTGTACATACAAATCCATAAATATAAAAAAAGCTCGCCACGTCCATCACGACAGCTCATTAATTATATAATATCGGGAGTCCATTGCATGCTCTGTCTACGTCTGTCGTCCGTTGTGATCCACATGCATGCCTTGATGCTGTGACGATTCGAACCTCATGAAAAAAGAAAAAAATTACGAACATCAATCTCCGAACGTATATGTTCAGTAATCTAACTAATCCAACCGTTAGACTAACCTATTGCTGCATTTATTTGCTTTTTATTATAACAAATTTTATATCTAATTTATGATATTCCTTCAGGTTTGTATATGATGCTAAAAATCTCTTTATTGTAAACTTTTTAACTGATATGCTGCTCCCAACACAGTATTCGACCGAAATCCCACGTGGGATTCGAACGAACCCCAGACGCTAATGCCGCAAAGAGCCTTATGGCAGTTGACATGACCAACCCTCACTGAAAATTTATATGTTATCTTTCATAATGAATTCATAGTATACAATTTTAATCAAAGTAATTTTTCGCATTACAGATAAATATAAATATATGAATAAATAGTATAAATGGTTTAGAAATAGAAATATATTTTGTTGAGACGAGAAAAGTAATTCATTTTACAACAACTGTGGTCGGTGCAACGACACTAGATGTGAGCTAAATCATCAAAGGGTCCCACTTAGCAGGAAATAGGATTTCTGTAAAATTTTATGAGAACCACTTGTAGCCTGCTTTGATAAGGAAATTAGAAATTCAATAATTAGCATCATTTACACTGCATGAAAATTAATATTTTGTGACACACTATCAGCTATACTCAATATTTTTTAGGTATATTTGGAAAGTGAAAAAATTTTTACTATAAAAATTTTTAAATTGAAAGAAGCAATGTGATATGATCGTGATAATAATGAGAAGTAAAAAAATGAAATTAAAATACATATGTTAGTTGTATAAGTAGTCATGTAAAAACAACAAAAATTAAGGTAGTTATACAATATGATGTAAAAAATAATTTAAAATAAGTTAATTATGTAGAGTGAAAAGTTCCATAAGTAACAAAATTTATAATTAGCAGGTGATGTAAAGTATATAATTACGTATGAATTCATAAAAAAGTAATTAGACCAATCTATAAATGCATTACAATGCGATAAGAATGTTTAGAATTTACTCATCCACATAGAAAAATTTGTTAGACGTTTCATATGTTCAATTAACGGCTTAAAAGTTAATATATATCAAATATTTTCATTACATTAATATTAAATTTTTATATTTATTCGATATTGAAAATCATGCATTTCTTGGATTTGTATAAAACTAAATTTTCTAGCTAAATAAATTATTTTAAATGCAGTACTACAAAGGATTTCGCACGTAATTAAGGACTAATGTTTCAATGCATTTAGTGCAAAATCCATTTAAATTTTTTTTTTATGAAACTGTTAATCTAGGTGTATTTAATCTATAAGACAAAATTTTCCATTTTGGAGATGTGTATATATATATTTTTTTATTTTAAAAATATTGGAGTTTAGTCATTTTTAAATGACTAAAGTACTACTTTTTTTGAAAAAATTAAAAAAATATGAACATTTCAAAAAATGGTAAAATTTAATATACAAGTTAAATACATATAGATTAATAGTTTTATAAAAACATTTCAAAAAATAAAAAAGAAAAAGGAATTTTGCAGCCGGTGCATTGTGAATGTGTATAAGCTACGCACGTTTGAAACGATTTACACAAATATGCTATAGAACCGGTTCGCACGGAGCGGGACCCATTATCAAATTCCCTGGCCTAATGGCCAGATGCCTATTGGCATTTTTTTACTATTTAAAAAGTTAAAGAAGTCCATATATAATGCGATACTTTTGAAGGTTCCAACCAAATAAATAATAAATTTGTTGAAAGAGGGAAGCAAATGTGCCCAAAACGGGTTCTGCATGCAAATTCTCACGTGGGGATTTTGAGAATTTTTAAATCTGACCCAAAAACATAGCTACATACATGTACTCGTACAAAGTTAAATCCAAAGCCAACAATTCAAGGTATAAATGGAATGGATGCTTTGGGTTTACGCATGGTGTATACGGTTGAGTTGCAGTAAAAGTCTAAAAAATGGAGATTATAAAATAAAACTGCAAACTAAAGAAAATGGAAGACAAAAATATGACAACATAAACGTAATGAAGTAAAAATATGCAAAATTCTAGTAAATTTTACATGTTTAAGGAGAGGATTTTAAACATGCAGAAACAATATTCCCTTCATAGGAACAAAAAGTGCTTAATTAATTTGGATTTGGGCATATGACCAACGGATTATGAAATCGAATATAGAATATAAAACTAGCCACCGATAGGGATGCAACTTGTACCGGGTCGGACCTAACCTGCCTAACCCAACTTGGTACCAAAACCAAAAAAGAGTTTTATTTTTTAGATTTTCCAAAATAGACTCTGTTTTAACCTGACCCGTAGAAATCCGAAACCAAAACTGGATTCGCATCAACCTAGTACCAAAACCTGACCCGGTCCTAACCTTGATACAATTTATATAATTTTTCATAGATTATACATGTTTTTTTTTATAAATTAGTTGAGTGTTTGATATGTACATGAGATTTGCTTAGAGCTACACCTTGAATAACTGAAGATGAAGAGAAAACTATTGAATTTGAGAGACTTATATCTGGTAATTATATTTTTAGATACCATATTTTATATTCTACAATTATTTTTAATATTCTTATAATAATTTAGATTAAACGTTTTAGGCATTACCAACTCTAGTTCAAACAAATAACCTCTTCCTCCATTACCAAAAAAATGCTTGAGGTAACTTAATTTTTAGGATGATTTTTTATGATTATTATCTTTTTATTATTAACAGTTGCATGCATTTTTTTGTCTAAGTTGAATTATTTTCGAAGATGTAAATCGAGGAGGAAGAACTTGATATTAGAAATGCAGATCGAAATCAAGAGAGAAATTACTTGGAAGTCATCGAATAATTTTTTAGTTTTTTTGGAAACTTTGGAGACATGAACTCATTTGAATTTTGAATTTGTTTAAAAGTAGATGTAAACTT
>JAXCLR010000081.1:910753-943003 GCA_035584095.1 Annona squamosa
TGCTGCCGAATTTTTCTTAGAATCTGTAGCCCCCATTGATTAGTTATTGAGTATTTCTATGAATGGGGCGTTACACCAACGTAAATAAGTTAATATTTTAAATTTTAGATTTAAAAATTTCTATATATTTTATTTTGAATTTTTGAATTTCTAATGCTATTTTTCTTAATTTTAAAAATTCAAAATAAAATATGTAGAAAAATATAAAATTTGTAGGTCGGCCTGCATGTCTATGGAAAAAATATAAAATTAAAATGTACAATATGAAAAATTGTCTGTGTTATTTATAAAATATATTTTATATTCAAATGTAAATGAGAAAAATCAAGCTCAATCTTTAAAAATGCAAATCTTAACACTATTTTTACTGAGTTTAGTGGGCCAGGTCTGAGCTTAATTCTTTGATTAGATACGAAGATGGATATGATCTCATGCGACAGCAAGTGATCGGGCAATATATGGGTTACCTTAATTTTTTTTAATTCCATAGATGCATGAGCCCAGCCTTTTAAAATAAAATATATTTTAAAATTTTAAAAATATAAAATTGTGAATTTCTTCAACAAGGTCCAAATCTCTATGAAAAATAATTTTTCGTAGGACCATATTCTGGTAAAGATATAGTTACAGATGATATCACACGTCTATAACTATACGGTATTGGATGCCTGCGTGGGTCATGAATACCCATTGTATTCGATTTATCATCCTACTCGGAGATATTGTTTTTAAACATAACTTTTCGTGTGGATAGTTTTTCTAAACTAGTTTTGCTTTTATGAAATCATTTTTTACGCAACTTCATTGTTTTTTCCATCATAATAATGATGGAGGGAAAATCTACACTAAAGAATGTATCTAATATCTCTTATGTTGTCATGAAAATTCCATCATTTGTCTAAAATCATAGGGTATGTGCTTAACTCAAAATGTGTAAATTGAACGTAGTAAAATAACTTAATATTAAATATCAAAATTTAAATACGCATTTTCAACATCCAAAAAGTCTAAAATATCATTACCATGTGCATTACATTGTAATAATAGATTAAAGCATTTTTGTAAGTTAAATATGAATATATTTTTTTAAGAAAGTGTATATTTTTGATTTGGATAAAACTCGGCTTCCATACTAAATAAATAATTTTAAATGAAATAAATAAAGTAAAATTTTCACTAAGTGCGAAAAGTAGATGAAGATATGTTGAAACAACTTTCGTGTAATTTGATAAATGAAATAAGTTGTGTTTGGCCTGTCTTTTAGCTCGCAGCTCTTTTTTCGAACTCCAATTGTATGCTCCCAGGAGCATGGGCGCATACACTTATTTTTTTATTTTAAAAAAATTTTTTTTATAAAATTGTTAGCCCAAGTGTATTTAAGTTTTGGGTAAATTTTTACCATTTTTGGATATTTTTAGATATTTATTTTTGATTTTTGAAAATCAGTTGCGTTTTAGATAATTTTAAATTACTAAAATGCTACAGATTTTCAAAAATCAAAAATAAATATCTAAAAATATCAAAAAAGATAAACATTGATACATATGTTAAATAAACTTGGGCTAACAATTTTATAAAAAAAATTAAAAAAAAAATAGGTGTATGTGCGGGGTAGCATACAACCGGAGTCCCTTTTTTCACCTTGAAGCCAGTTTACACCAATTTGGTTGTATGCATGGAAAACGGGTTTGGGGGTTTAATGCTCATAAAAGTCAGAATCATAACTCGTGAGATTTTTCGTTTACGTAAACAAATATTTCAAACTAAAACTTTTTATTTTCTACAAATGTTTTATTTTTATTTTTTGCTTTTTCTGTACAATTATTTTATTTTTTTTAATTATTTCTACATGACTATATGTTTTGTCTTTATTCTCGTGACCCCTCAACGTTACCTTAACCTATCTAAAAGTGGCCCCTAACGATGCTTTTTTTTAAAAAAAAAAAAAAAGTGGGTCCCTTCAGTTGGTATGGGACAAGTCACGCTTGGGTCTTGGCTGCGCGCATGATGATATCTGTGGAGAAGATTAAAGAAATAAAATAAAATAAAAATAAATTTCTTTGCTCGTTCCTGGTGGGCCCACTTCTCTGATGGACAGGGAAACTCTATCCTTACCGTTGGATTAGCGCATCATCACACGCGGCAGGAGCAAACTCTCTCGGCCGCGGCTACGATCGCCACGCTCGGCCCACGAGTAATTTCATACTCTGGCTTCCCGCGATGCCTCATGCGCTTGCTATTAATTGCGCGAATAAATTTTTAACCGCCTAAATCTCCGGAAGAAACTCCACGCGGATCGCGATTTACCGGAGAAACGAAACCGCCCTTCCCGTGGTACTGGTAAAACCGAGCCTGGTAGTATGCTCCCGAGAGCGTGCTATAATGCTCTCAAGCCCATATGCTTATTTTTTATTTAAAAAAGAATTTTTTTTTACAAAATTATTAATCCAGATATATTTAATATCTGTATCAAATTTTACTATTTTAAAAATATTTTAGATATTTATTTTTTATTTTCGAAAACTAGTGGCATTTTAGGTAATTTACATTGATTTTTAAAATAAAAAATAAATATCTAAAATACTCCATAAATGGTAAAATTTTTTATATATATGTACATATTAAATACACCTAGATTAATAATCTGGTAAAAAAAATTTTAAAAAATAAAAAATTTGGTATATGTACCTAAGAGCATTGAGTGCTCAAGTTGATGAAATCCTGACATCTTACATAAAATCAATCGATCCATCTTTTCAATCTCACGTCCGGAAATGAAATGGGTTATCAAATCAATTATATCTAAAAATGAGTAGGTTCATAAAACCAATCATACCCGACAAGTTGACAGGAAAATAGGATATTTAGGATGTGGTTGAGAAGCCAAATTTTTTTTGAAAGTAATTTGTCTTTCAATAAAAATTTTTAATTATAATTTTTTCATTTAAAATTTGTCAATTTTCAAACTATCCTATTTATGTATAGATCCTTATATAAAAATAATTAAAAAGTATGATAGTTGTATAATAATAAATAAATAATAATTAAAAATAAGATGATTGTAAAGAGTACAAAATTTTGGATGGAAAAGTTTCAGTTTGCAGCAGTTTTTTAGGTAAATAAATACCTCAAAAATTTAAAAACAATTAAGAATATACAGGCTCTTCGTGTAATAATGAAATAATTATTTTTGTACTTCGTTTATATATGAAATAGGGTGTTATGATTTTCCACTTCGTTTGCATATGCGGTTGCATTAATTTGTACATAAATATATCCGACTTCATTAATCAATGTAAACAGAGTAATCCAGAAATTCCTTTTCTAAAAATAGTTGGTTCCACGTTCTTCGTGCAATATAAGCATGACTTAGACTTTGGCTGCGGTCTAGTGGTCGTCCTGCCAACAGCAATACCACCAGCAAAAATCAGGCATGTCATTTACAAATATAAAAAATTTGGATGCGATGATGATAGACAGGAATTTAGGATAGAAAATAATTAAAAATGGGTAAAGGTGTGTTAGGATTGAATAAACGAGCATTGGAATACAAAAGTACATTGTTATATTTTGAAAATTAAAAAAGTGAAAAATGTGAGATCTCATTCCATCCTATGCTCATCTCAGTTGTAAACACAAAAAAGTGTATCTAAATACATTAAAATTTCAATAAACTCAGTTGTAAAATTATATTTTATTTTAAAATATTTTTTTAAATCATTACTCTACGGGTATTTAACTTAATATTAAATTTTATTATTTTTAATATGTATATTTATTTTATTTCAATAAAGGGAGTTTTAGTCATTTTGAATGACTAAAATACTCTTATTTTTAAAAATAAAAATATATACACATCACCAAAAGATAAATCTTCGTTCATAGATTAAATAGATATAAGTTAAAAGTTCTACACAAAATTTCAAAATATTAAAAAAATATTTTTTGCACTAGAATGTATTGTTTTTTTTTTAATTGGCTTTGTTACAATCTACAACGCATTGGATTTATCAATTTTTCACAAGCATAAGCTATATTTTACTTCATAAATATTTGTGTAATATCAAAAATTGTTTTAATTAGATTCGAATATGGTAAGCTCAAATGTACGAGGGTTTTTATAATTACATTTGTTAACATATTTCAATTAAGTCGTTTTTTATATTTAGGACAATATTTGGCAACGCACAAGCGAAATAAATAGTTTTAAATACTATGACTGATTTGTATTTGAAAAAAAAAACCTGAGAAATCAAAGGAATTTCAAGAGACAAGCCCTTAATTTAATTAATAATGAACACTACACAGCTAAAACGATAACAGAGGCTATTAGCAGACAGATCAGAGAAAATGCTGGTTCACGAAAAATCATCACATGGCAAACACAACTTACATTTTCATTTCTATAACGTGTAGAGGCTCGGGTTCTACATTTCAGTGTGCTCTGATTTTTTGGCGGATAATTGAATAATATTCTAGAAAAAAGTAATATTTCAAATATCAGTCCATGGTAATTGGACCCCTTTCGGCCGGGCTGCGTCGAACCGAAAATCCGCGGTCGAGCGACACGGCAGTAGGCCCACCCTTGATGGCAAAACTACGGCCCGAACCAGACGATGCTGCTGAATCTCCACCCGGCGCGCTATATATGAACGACTTGGACAGTAACCGACAAACGCGAAGGGTAAGAACCGGCCGCTACCAGTCATTGACACCCGCAGCAGCAGAAGAAGAAAAGAAGACGACGAAACACCGGCAGGGAGGCAGCCTCTTTCTTAAGTCGGCCTAACCTGTCAATTACTTTTCTCTCTAGCTTTCTCCGTTTCGATCGCTTTTTATTCCATCCACCTCTCCCTCATTCCGTCGTTTGTCTTCCAATGCTGGGAGCCCAAGCCTCGGGATCATGAAATCCAGAGGCAAAAGTCGGCTGCTCTGCTTCCGCCCCGTCTGCCAAGAAGACGGATTCGAGGACAGCAAGATCAAACTCATAGGGAAAAAGAAATCCATCCCCGATCCGCAGCCGGTCTTCTCCTACATCTCCGTCTCCACGTCGGATATAGGAATTTCCGAGAACGCCGCCAACAGCCGAAAGGAAGAGATCGTCGTCGAGACTCGCCGGAGAGGTGCTCGTCATATCCTTGCTCGCGTCCTCAGATTGAAAATCACCGAATTTCAATCGGTGAGTATGTTTTTCTTCGCCTCAACCTCTCTATCAAAACCGTCAAAGATTATTTTTGTCTTTTAAATTTCTCTCGTTTTATATACATACATACATATATGTGCGTGTCTGTAACCATTCAATCGAAACTTTACTTTCTAACATTACAGGATACGGCGACGGTTAAAAATCGAAAACTTCGGCAAGATGCAATTGCAGATACAGAAAAAAACGCCGCTGCAGTGAAAGTGGCACCGCGACGAGAACCTTGCGGTGAAAGTTTGGAAGGCGATGCGGGGAAACCGAAGGCAGCATCTTCCGGTTCTTCTCCATCTCTTTCTTCATCTGGCCGTAAGAATTCCGTCGCTTGGCATTCCGACAAGTCAACGGCTCGCCGGAGGACAGAAAGCGGGGCCGGAAATTGCAATTGTTTCGGTGCGCTGTACCTGCTGGTGATCAGCTTGTCGGTGCTGGTTCTGTGGGGCCGGCTCTGTGCGATTCTCTGGACTTCCACGTGTTTATACCTAGTGATTCGCTGGAAGAAGCAAGATGATCGGCCGGCGAGTGCCGCTATTTCATCGCCGGCTAAGAGGGCGCCGGAGGTGGACGGGAGCAAGTACAGGAAGCAAGTCGTTATGGAAGGGCTCCTGGAGAGGAACCACCGCCGAGCTTGAAGTTTCGACACTGAATCGGCTCACGCGCAGACAATCAGATTGCAATTTGCGTAGGGTGCATGGGTGGGCCACCACGGGCTATGGCAACTCCTTCGTGCTGCACATGCCCTCGTGAAATCATAGCCGTCCTCCGCGATCCTCGTGATGGCGGTGGGCCACACCTTAGAAAAAATGAAAGGCCGGACCCACTGAATTCTTAGCAGCAAGCAACTCGGTGATAGCCGTGGGCCCCACTCAAAATGACCGATCTGGCTTTGAGGTGGACCTCAACAGCCTCTCGCCTCGTGGGTGGGCGTATGGCCCATGTATGGAGCGCTTGCTTTGCGGGTAGGACTTGGATAAGTTTAATTTTGTCAGCAGAGACCGGCCTTTTTATTTTCGTGGAACTGTATAAAAAACCACATCAAATGGGGCTTTTTTTGTTTAGTTTAACTGTATAAACTACGTTAAAAGGAAATTCTTGAATCTTCTACAAGTCTTATTCATCCACATTAAAATTTAGGTCCTTTAGCCCTCGCGTCTTTGGCGCTGTGGTACATTGCCGTGCCCTTCAGTTGGGTGATGATAGATCAAGCATGATAGCAGCAACAACATTTGTCTTCCTGTTTAATTATGGGAGTGTCTACAGGCAGATGTTGTAGGACAATAAGAGTAGAAAAATAAAAATATTGTAGATATTCGATAGATTATTGTATGGAAAAATTCTAAGAATGTTCACAGAGTTTAATTATAATATAAATTGAGATAATTGTAAAAAAAATACACACCTACAAAAAAAATTAGGTCATTTATTTATGAAAAGCCATTAAAGATGATGAAAGGAAAAGCAGAGAAATAGGAAAACATGAGGCTAGACAGAAAGATAATAGAAAGAAATTATACCAAGGCTATGAAAATGAAATTGGGTTTACTAGGATGTTGCCAGAAACTGGGCAACAACTTTTGCATGTACCAAAATACATTTTGCAATCAAAGACATTTAAGGGTCGACGTACAGGCCACGTGGGAGTAGATGGTCACGGTCGCCGGAAGATGTTGGCGAACCAACCTGCTCCAAATTAATGCATGTGGAATTTTGGAGATGTGCCCACCCCAAATCAATGATTCAATACCATTTGAATCAATGGAGATGATTAGCTTTTGATCTGGCTGAGTGCTCCCGTGTCAGGGGGGGGCGCAGATCTCAGGCTGGTTGGTTTGCGTTTAGAGATAGATGTAATTACCTTGTAGGCGTTGAATCCTCACATATGCATTAATTGTAAATACAGCTAGCTGACTACATTTGTAAAGATTGCGTTTCAAGCGTATCGGAATTCTTATACCTCCTATTTCTCAATTTCTTCTTAAATGATGAGTGGCACACAAGTTTCTTCCAATTTGGGTACTTTAACAAGCTTACAAATCCACAACCAGCATTTCTTTTCAGGAAGTGTTGCAGTTGGATGGAGATAGGAACCAGGAAGGTTCCTCGGTATGCTTTTCTTTTTTCTACACATACCTACTTTTAGATGATCATTTCAATGTTTTGATTGCTATATATCGCCATGAACAGATAAGATGAGAAGCACAAAGGACATTCTCAATAAACCCTGTCACCCTCCACATGCATGAAGTATTGCTTTAGGGTCTTCGATCTTCAGGAAGGAACTCCAGCTAAAATAAATAAAGTAGTTGCTTTAGCTGCCCGGCTATTTTTATGTAAGAAACATTACTTCACCATTGCCGAAAAATCTTTTCGGCTGAAAGGGCCATATATCAGATTGTCGATCTTTTTACATACGGGAATGGGTCTTCACCAACATGCGCATTGGCTTTCAGCAACATATTTTAGATTTGATAGCCATCAAAGTCGACCGTGACAATGTGATATATGGCATGCAGTTGGTGATTTGCAGCGTGCATGGAATTTCAACCGTGGCGGCTGGAGATTCACCGCAACAAATTTCATTAGACATAGTTAAATTTTAGTTATAATATATATTTGACTGCATCATTATTCTATTTACAATTAATTATTCAGTTATAAATACTTGATCCTTCTGAATAGTAGTATTTGGCTAAATGCAGCCAATTTTTGTATTAAATGTAGTAAAAAATAATAGTTAATGCAACTATTTTGGCTATAATTGATACGGTATTTAGCTACATTTGGCAACAAATGCGACCAAATTTATAAAAATTCTGTTGTAATGAAACTGCAGTTAGAATACATGATGAGAGGGTTTAACTAGAAATGGTGCGGTTTGAGCATTCCAAAAATCCGCACAGTCACGTAGACATTCATTTCTCACGTTTTTATGTTGCACATTTGTGCTCATCGCATTCGCCGGCATCCAAATCCCTTCTCTTTATTCAAAAGCCCTGCGCCAACAAAAATTTCTTTAACGGATATAATGGAGACAGGTCAAGGGGCCTTCTTTCCAATGCATCGCCCCAAGACCTAGTCCCTAGTTACAAAAACTTTGGAATTTGTCATTTGGTGCCTTGAGCGCCTGAAGACGGCAACAAATTTGTATGGCAGAGCAAGCGACAAAACTCCGCCGGCCTGCCGCTTTACCTTACAACAAGAACGATTGAGGAAGCTAATAGTTTTCGTTATAAAGGGTGAGTGAGTTTAAACCAAAAAAAAATTTTAAAACTGAAATTTTTTAATTTAAAATGTTTTATAATTATTTAGCTTTTCGATTACTTCATTACATTTTGTTATATAAATATTCTATCTTTCAATCATTTCATGACAAATTATCGTAGTAAATATTACTAGCTTGTTTTTCGATCTCTATTCTTATCATTTCGTATTACTGTATCTTCTTTAAATTTCGTATTACTGTATCTTCTTTAAAAGATTTTTCGACCAGAAACTTTTTCCTCACACATTTTATCACTTTTGAAGTACACCCAAACTATAAAAATAATAATCAGTTCCGAGTCAATGTAATGCTGACAATTTCAATGCCGTTTCTAAGATAAGCCAATGTCTAGGTGGACGTTTAAATTCATCCACGTGGACTGATTTTGTGCAGTCCAACTTCCATCATATATAAAAATGCGGTTCCCAGAGGACTTGCTGGTAAATCATGTCTATAATCTTGGAATTCGAAAAAAAAAAAAAGGAGATCCGAGGGTTGTGGACTCGGTAATGTCACATGAAACCTGTCTGTGATTGGCACCGATGGAAAGCTCGTGAAGCTGTTTTCATGGATAACCATCAGTTTGGAGTTGCTTTACGATGGTTGGATAAGGAGCAAAAGGGAAGTTCTTTATTACGATCCACCCACCTGCTTATCGTATGGAAGCTGGATCTATTTCTCCGTAACTAGTCATGTCACACGTGTAATGGATTCCAGGGGATGTTTGCTAATATAATTACGGTGGGAAATTAGTAAAGTAAGAGAGTAAAAATGTGAGCGTCGTATAATAAGACAAGGATAAAGTTAGAACAAAATAAAATAACCGTGCGAAAAAACGATTGAAATATTAGGAGTGTTTGGCATTTTTTTTTAATAAAAAATTTTCAATCTAAAACATTAATTTCTACGATTATCTTATTTTTTATTTTTATTTTTTTACATATTTCCATACAATTATTTTAATTTTTAATCATTTCTATTACCTGTATGATTAACTTATCTATTTGAATTTTATTCTCTTTACTTATTATTATCCCAATTATATTACATATTTTTTACTAATTTAAAAAATTAAAATTTTTACTATTTTCCAAACACACTCGTACAAATGAAATTGAAAAAAATAAAGTTGTTAAATAACTAATATGTCAAACTATCTGTGGAAAAATATGTAAAAAAAAGAGGTGGTTACCATATTTAACGATCCCGTGGGAGAATACGCAGGGTTCCCACATTCCATTATCCCAAAGTTTGCAACCGTTCCCGGAAAAGGGGCAGAGAAAGGCCTGACCTTCTACAATTTAAATTCTTTCCGAGCCCGAGCTTCGAGTCCGGGCTTATTTAATTGCCAACTCTTTTCCATTCTCCACCCCATTTTTCAGCACTACGAGTACTCATGCGAGTACTAAAGTCAAACATTAGTTGTAAGGTACGTTTGATAATAGTTAAACTCTGTCAAGTTAAAACTTTTCACTCTATACAATTATTATAATTTTTAATTATTTTTTCATATTTTTTTATCCAAATATCCTACTTTTTAATTATTTCTACAAAATTATCAACACAACTAACGTGCCTATGTTAACTTTATATCTTTTTTAGTACTCATTATTATCCCTGTCATATCACATTATTTAATAATTTTTATTTTTTAAAACTTTTCATCAGACATTTTAACCACTCACAAACACATCCCTAACATGCGTGTTCTAACCAAGCAACGACTAACATGTCCCTTCCGCCACTGCTGGAGCTTAAAAAGCGCACGTACCAGAGATGGCATGTGTCCGCCCATTCTGAACCCTTCGATATTACAGGACGAAAGATAGCCGTCGGATCCCATTTAGGCAGGAATCCGTGCCAATCTGTTCGGTGCGGAACCCAAAAAAAACAAAAAACGAAAGAAACCGACGACGCTCTCTCTGTCTCCAGCAGCCCTATCGGCGACACAGAGGTAAGACCTGTGAGTCGTCTCTTCCGGCGAACTCCCTTCTCTCGGTCTAGCTCATCTGCGGCGGACTGTAACTAAACGCATATAATCAGGGACCTAAATCCCTAAACCTGATATCACGACTCCCATGGAGCGCAACGCCATTCCTGGCCACCCCTAGCTCTCCGTTCCCCCTCTTTCTTTTCAACTTCTATCTTCGATGCTGGCGGCGATGGTGACGCCATCTCCAGTCTTGTTCTCTCCCTCTCAGTCCCCTGTCATGGTTCAACTGACCAGCGTGCGAATCCGCCGCCGCCTCGTCTTTCCTTGCAACCGACATAGCTGTCCGTTTCACTCCGATCGTGCTCTCCTTATCTGTTGAGCAATCCATCTTGTGAAAAAGAGAAGTACCAATGATCAACTGTGGTCGATGAATACGAAAACTGGATCTAATAGAGAACCGAATAGAGCCGAATACCTTATACCCTGTAACGGATTTGCATTTTGCAAGTGCAGGAAAAAAAAAAAGGAAAACAGAAAAAAAAGCCGGGAAGGACCGCATGCCGGAAGGCCCGGAACGTGAGGGGCAACTTGCTGTTGGGTCATCCAAATCCGTCGGACCTCACACGGTTTTAAAACTTAAAAAGTGTTAGTTTGAGTTTTATTTTTAGAATTTTTTTTCAAATTAGACAATCCAACTCAAGAAAACTCGAAATTAATATTGAGTGTGCATCATAAGGATATTAAAACTTTTTTGGTTTGAACCGATTATTCTCTTTAATTTATTAAAATTATTATATTTATTTATGTATTAAGTATTTCAAATATAATTGTAATAAAAGTTATTTTATATAATAATAACCTAATTAAATTGTAAAATGTTATATACATTTGTGATATTTATATTAACTTTATTTGCATTTTTATTAAACTTTTGACAGTGATTTCATATAATTTTATTTATTATTTTTATATTGATCGCTACGTGTAAACTTGTTGTACTCATTATATTTAAAATTATCTTTTAATTAAAATATCAATTTTTATCTAAATCGAAGATATCATAAGTTATATGTAAAAAAATTCGTTATCTTTATTAATAATTTTAACTTTTATTAGTTTGGACGTAATTTGAAAGTAACCCAAAACTAATGTCAATCCCGTCCGAACCAAATTACACTGCGGTTTGAGTTCGGGTCACCTGAACTCGTAAGGTTTAGGGTTTGGGTTCATCGAAACCCGAATACCCGAGTTGCGCCCTACCCGGAACATAACGGAATCACGTACAAAGCCTGTTTGTAAATGGGCTGTGCAACGGGCGCTTGGCCCACTTTGACAAATTGCACCACACATCGCAGTGAGGGGAGGAAATTGGCCACGTGTCGCATTGCGAAAGTGAGCTTTACTTACTCGTATTCGTTTCTGTTTAGACAAAACGACCCGACCCGGCCCTCCCAAATCCGTCCGTCGATGGCATTGGCGGCGACGCCGGCGGCGGCCGCTGCTACTAGACTCTCTCTACGCCTATCTTCTCCTACGTTTCCATGTCTCCACAAACCCTCTCATCTCCTTCTCAACGCTCTGTTCTCCTCTCTCTCCCCCCAAACCCCATCCATAATCCTAGAATCTTACGGACCTTCTCTCCACAAAGGCACAATTCCAACTCCATCTCCGCCAACGCCAAACGTCTTCCCGTCCACTGATGAAGAAGAAGATCGAAATCTAATCGATAGAGATGCCTTCGCTCGTTCCTTCCACATTGCCGCTCTCCGCGTCCCTGCAGACAGCTGCTCCGCCCTCGAGAATCGCCTGCGGGGCCACCTCTTGAACTGGCCCCGCATCCGCAATGTTGCCAGAGTTCCCGGCGATGACATTGACCCGGACTTCGATGCCAGGCTCCTTCCTCGGCTAGATGCGGGCGGAGACGAGGACGAGGTCGTTGCCTCCATTGAACGGCGAGTCTACGGGAGTGCCCAAGGTGATGGTGAGAAAACGAGCCCCATTTTGTATAGAGAGAAGCTTGTCAAAACGTTCAATTGCCGAGGGTTCTTGAAGTTCAGGAATCTTGCCAAGATATCGAGGCCAAAGTTAAAGAGGAAGAAGAAGATAGTAGAAAAGGACGATGGAGGAGGAAAGAGAAAAGGGAAAAATGATTTCGTTGCTGTTGAGGTCGTTTCACATGGCAGTGATGACGAGGAGGACCTTAGTGGTTTGCTTGGGGAGGAATTCAAAGGTGGGAGGTGGCGTGGGCGAACGAGATTGCTGCTTTTAGATGAGGGGTATGCCGACAAAGGAGAGGATGAACTGCCCGAGGCTGTAAAGGTTGCTTTCTGTGCTGCTTCATGAGTTGTGTCCGTCGTTTAATCAAACATGTGCTGTGCATACTTCATTTTTAATGCAGATTATTTGTATTTGTTCAGAATCTGCTGATTGGGCTTCAAATTGCAATGGTTCCAACCACCAAAGAGTTTCCATCTTTTGGGTGTGAATTAATTGGCGCAGCCTGCATCATCGCATACGTTAATCTTATTTGGATGTTACTAAACTGAATGTGTTATTGTGGGTTGTTGAGATTATGGGTCTCTGTGAATATTGCTTCTGATGCCAGAATTGATGTTATGGAAGGGGATGGACTCAGTGACACGAGTCACTTGAAAGGAATCAATAAGAATCTCCTACTACCAGTTGTAGGTCAGTTCAACAGTTGGCCTATTTATATTCCCAGCATCCGCTGTGTGAATGGTGGGCCTTACTGCAAAAATTACATAGCTGAGAAATCAAGCAAGTCCATGACTAGTTGGGAATCTCAAGGAATGCTGCATTTGATGACTTGACCATCCCGAATCCTGATTCTGATCCTGAGCAAGACAATTTTCATGTTTTTGGGCACAGTTATCAGGATGGTACATCTTTTTAGTTTGGTGGTCAAATATTTTGTAGCATGTCATTTGGCAAACCTTTGTTGTTATTTCATGATCAGAAGACCATGATGTTGTTCATATGCTATATTTCCTGCAGACCTGCTCTCTTTGACGTGAGACAGTCTGTGGTAACACTTACCTCCACTCTCTTTAGCACATACTGTCTCACATCAAAGAGTACAGGGATAAGACAGTCTGTGCTAAAAATTCCCTGCACTCTTTGATGTGAGAGAGTCTGTGCTAAAACTTATTGGCAACTGACTTTTCAAGCTAAATTTGTCCATTTCCGATCAATCCTGAAGTGTGTCTGGTACTCTGCTGCTAAGGTATATGGTCCCACATCACTCGTGTTTTAGCAGCATTGTTACCCTTACTCTAGATATACATTTTAAACTTTCTTTGCTTCCTTAGATGTGACTGATTTATAAGGTTGAATAAGCAGACCTTCAGATTTAGTGATTAAAATGTTAGTTTATGCCATGCAAATAAGTCTGTTGCAGTATTTCACTGACTGGATAAAAATGTTTTCCTGGCTATTCCTGCTCTGAGCACAGATCACCGCTCAAGTAAGATGAGTTTAAGATTCTCAAGTTTTTCAATTTTTGTGTTGCCAATTGTGGGACTTTTCTTGTTCTCTTTCCTTCAGATGTTTCATGTAACATTCTTCTCTCCTGAGTCTGATGGTTTAACTCTTGCTGTTGTCTCTAGGCTGTGCTAAAAGGAGATATTGAGCAAAGGAAGTCCATATGTGAACTTGTGCAGTGCAAGCTAACCTTATTTTATAACTATTGGCAAATGAATGAGGTATTTTTACGGTTTTAACTTATTCAGTTATTCTGGAGTCTTGAAAGATGTTTATTTTCTGCATCCTTTTCTTGTCTCATTAGGATTTCAGTTACCTACAGATTTACCTTCTGACACATTAAGATCCTAATTACTTGTTAATTTGCCTTCTGAGCCAGACCGATTTCTTTAGTTGCTGCTCTTTGCTGAGTTTTCCCTGTTTAAGAATGATTCACTTATTAAAAGTTGGATTATTCTTTCCCATGCATGAAATTCAATCTACTATCTGTAGGTATTAGGACGACCACTTTATCTTTCTTCTCTTTTTCTGTGACTTTTATTTTTGTTTGTTATTTATTTATTTGAGTTAGCTAAGGAGGTGGTTTTTAAATTCCGTCCTTATTTTAATGCTGCCGGCAGTCATTTTCTGGCCGCAAAATAATTTATTTCGCATTTACTTGCAGATTCTAGAGGCTCTGTTGCCCAAGGACATTACCCTTCCTGCTTCATTTGAAGCAGTTGGACATATTGCACACCTGAATCTGAGAGATGAGCAACTTCCTCACAAAAAAATTATTGCTCAGGTAATCAGCTCCGTCTAATATCAATTAACAATGTGGGAATATATTTTTTTTCCAGAAATATTTCTTTTGATACAGATCACTCTGATAGAATATCACAAAGCACAACATCTGAAGAATTCTTTTGAGAAGTGTCCATTCTAGTAAGTATCGTGAATTAATTGAGAATTATTTTTCTTCTCAGGTTGTCCTAGACAAAAACAGGCCAAAGATACTGACAGTCGTTAATAAGATTGATATGATTCAGAATGATTACAGAACTATGCAACTTGAAGTTTTAGCAGGCAACCATTCCCTCGTCACTACAGTTGTTGAGAATGGAGTTCGTTTTCATGTTGACTTAGCAACTGTGTACGTCCTCTGCAGATAGCAGAATTTCAGATATCTCTATTGTCATTGGTTTTTTGATGAGTACATAACCTGCATACATGTGGTTCAGAGCATGGTTCGCCCCATGTGTATGTCTCTATCAATGTACTTGTCTGCTAGAAGAGGAAAGCTGAGATCTTAGTGACCCAATTCCACAAATATGCAGTTTACATTGGGTTCAATGGGATGATCTCACTAAACAATATATTCTAGTTCAGTTATATTTGGTAATTTTTACATGACATTCACTTTGACGTAGGCAACTGCATGAAACTGATGGTACTTCTAAAATGTTCCTTAGATTTGGAGACTGTTAGAGAAATGGGTTCCAAGCAACCCATATAGGAAATTTTTTTTAATAATTTTTACATACTAATCCAAGATGAATCAAAACCCCAATGAGCTGTATTAGATGCTTAGAAGATTATGACAGCATCTATTTTGGATAATATAATATGATAATAAACTCTTGATAACTAGAGAAAGTCCAAATGCACAAAGGAACATAATGATCAACTAATCAACATATCTAGCATCTGTACATCATTGATCTTTGTTTCACTCTGAATATGGAAATGGTGTGTTGCAGCACTATCTTTTCTACTGCAAACTAAATGCTGTATTTTTATATCAATTGTTTACCACTCCTTTGGCATGGAGATAAAATATGTTTCATGGCTGGAAATGCCTGTCTGTCTTTTTGGATTCTTTTGTACAGGTACTGGAACTCAAGATCAGCAACTGAAAGGCAAAGACTGATCAACAGCTTTACCAATAAAGATGTTGTCTGTAAGTGTCTTTGCTAATAATTTTTTTGACTTCAGTTTTGCTGCTGTGCTGTCTTTAGCATGTTGCATTATTCATTTATTGATAAGTGCATTCTCAACAGGTGATGTCTTTTCCGGTGTTGGTCCTCTAGCTATTTTGGCAACGAAAAAAGTGAATTATGTTTATGCAAATGACCTAAACCCTTCTGCAGTTGATTATCTGGAAAGAAACATCGTTCTCAACAAACTTGACCGGAAAATAGAGGTAGACGATTGTCTCTGTTACAGTAACTACACTTTTCCCTGTTCAGAACAGCATGTAAATAAACAAAAGTTTTCTTCCAGGTTTTCCCCAATGCTATAAATCTTGATGCATGCCTTTTCTAATCTCAGACTTATTTTTGAACCTGATAGTAGCCTTTTGTTTTCACTGTTGTTGTCCTTCTAATATGGGACTTAGTTTTAAACCTAGGGCATGTTTGTTTAATACAAAAAATTTTCAAATCAAAACTTTTCAATCTAAACTTTTCACTCTCCACAATTATTCTGTTTTTAATCATTTTTCACATTTTCCAATACAATTAACTTTTCAATTATTTTTACACAAATACCAATACAACGAACTTATTTATTTTAACTTTATTTTCTTTACTTATCTTTACCTCTATAATATCACATTATTTGCTCCCAATTCAAAAACATTTACACTAAAAATTTTATACTTCCCAAACACACCTCTAATATTAGCCTTTTGATGATTTCACTGTTCATATTCTTGCTAATCTGATACTTATTTTGAAATTGAACACAATATTGGCCCTTAGATTTTACTACCTATGTCATTTCCAATGTGAAGCTTACTTTTGTACCCAATGCTAGCCCTTTCTTTTCACTATCTATGTCCTTTTTAATGTGAGACTTATTTTTGTACCAATATTTACCTTTCATTTTCCTATTCGGGAATAGTTGTGCTTTGATAATGAATATTGAGGATTTTGTTTGAGTATTTTCTAGTCTGGATGTCACTAAACATAGTCACATACTTTTGGTTGTTCAGGTATTTAACATGGATGGGAGAAGGTTCATCAATTTTATATTTTCAAGCCAAAGGGCTGAGTCTATTACACAAGTGGTAATGAACTTGCCAAATGATGCTGCAGAATTTCTTGGTTAGTTGGATTCATTTTCTCTCTCACTTTATAATTTAGTTTTGGAAATGAGATGGAAAGATAAACAATTCCAATAATTTTTTCTGGTCCAGAAATCATCACCAGTATGTACATTTCCTTTGAATGGGTACTGAAATATTAATCTAAGCAAAGTATCTGAGTATAAAGCTCCATGCCTATGAGAAAATGTATTATTTTCCCCTTTTGTTGATGGTGTCGGTTCCCTGAAATGGAAATTGTAACTTCTGACTAATGTACGCCCTGTCCTGATTGCAATATCCTAATGTTTGTTATATGGCAGATGCATTCAGGGGAATATATAAAAAGAAGCGCAATGGTGTGCAAGTTGGTTCTGTCTTGCCAAGGATTCACGTTTATGGTTTCTCAAAGGCTCAGGATCCTGAGTTTGATTTTCAAGAGGTCAGCATTTCCACGTACAAAAAGAATTGAAAAAACTAATTTTATCCATATTTAGCAAGCTTCGTAGGTGAACAAAGCAAATGCGCAGACAGACAAAACGCCTGGTCAAGCTTAGTTCTTATTTCAGCTGAATGAGTTGACATTTGGAAAATACCATTCTAAAACTCACTTGAATTGTTACTTGTTTCACTGTTCCTAGGACATTTAATTTTTGTTTCATCATAAGCCTCTCAATTCGATTCACTTGTTCATCTAAATATGTGGTTTTTTCTGTGTGCATATTTGCTTTGTTCTTTTCTACAGTTGTGTTTATATTCCCACTTACTGACTATTCACCAATGTTACAGCGGATAAGGATGGTGCTGTCTGTAGCCACCATTGAAGTCGAGATGCACAGGGTTCGGCTTGTTGCACCGAGAAAATGGATGCTTTGTGCATCATTCTTCCTGCCTGAGGTTGTTGCTTGTGCAAGATGCTAAACCCATGTTGAATACTATTTGAAGGCAATGCAGGAGAGAGGCAGACTTCGTCTCAGAGTTTTGGTGTTCAGGGAGGAGATTACCTGCAATATGACTGTGCATCGAGAATTCTTTTTTGCAATCACACGAGTGCATCAATCAACATCAGGTGGGATAGCTGCATGCCGCGTGAAAGAAGAGATGTGGTGATCTTCCAGCTTTTGCTTGGTACAGGCGCCGTATGATCTGGTCTGTGTTGGTTGTTTGAGGATGTGAAACATCCGTTGGACGGTTTTGAAGAATGTATTCTTGGCATGAAAGCTTACCTTATCTATGTTGGAATATGCACGTGTTACCGGGTGATCTGAATGGCTCATGGATTTGGAGTGCCTTTCATTCTAGGAGCTTGATGACATTTGATATTACATTCAAGTACATTCAACTCTTACACAAAGGAGAGATTTTTCTATAAATATCATCACATTATGGAGGAAATGATAATCACACCTAATACACCCACACGTTGGTGGGAGGAGTTGAAGCCAGGACATCCCATTTGGTGATGCCCAAACTTACCAAGACGACGAAAGCGTTATGGCTAAAAACAGTAAAATTTAATTTATAAATTAAGGGTGTGTTTGGCAATTAAAAAAACATGTCAAGTTAAAATTTTTCAATCTAGAACTTTTCATTCTCCACAGCTATCATATTTTTTAATCATTTTTTTACATTTTCATATACAATTATTTTATTTTTCAATCATTTCTATACAATTATTCATACAATTAACCTATCTATTTTAACTTTATCCTCTTTACTATTTATTATTACCCCTATTATATTACATTATTTGACAATTTTTACTTCCTAAAACTTTTTACAAACAGTTTTATTTAATACCAAACACACCTTAAATACATTCAAATTAATGGTTTTATAAAAAAAGTTAAAAGAAATTATTAAAAAAAGGTCTTTGGACCATTTGTGCCGGTAAATGATTGATGGCCTTCATTCCTTTGCGAGAGTGCGATCGTGAACTAATGTGTAAGGCAAGATAATTGTTGTGCTCTCGACTTAATTAATATTCTAATTTCCATTAACTAGCAAAATTATCTAGCTATTTTATAAAAAAGAGATGATCGTATTAATAGTCTGCTTTCAAAAATTTATTTAAAAAACTGTTTTTTATAAAAAAAATTTTATAAACTTGTTAATATAGATATATTTAATATATAAACCAAGTTTTATTAATTTCCAATGTGTATATATTTTTTAAAATTTTTAAAAAAAGGTACTTTGGCCATTTCCAATCATAGAAAATGGTTAAAATATCTGTTTAAAAATTTTAAAAATATATACACATATTAAAATTAGGGGTGTTAACGGATCAGGTTGAAGCCTAATCTTAATTAGAACATATTTAATATATCTCAATCTTAATCCATTTATTAACTCATTTAAAGAATTTAACCCTAACCCATTTAATAAACGGGTTAACAGGTTGTGTTTATTACTAATTTTAATGCTAAAAACGTTCAATAAAGTCTGTAAAATTAAATAAATTAAATAACTTGAAGTTAACATACCTAAATTTAATCTATTTTGGCTTGAAAACATGAGCTCTAATATCAAGTCATCTCTTTAATGTTAATTCATGTTTCAAGATGCAACATATTTTATTTCTATCAAACAATTCAATCAATATTATAAATGTGAAACTCATAAACATACATTTGAGAAAAATTAAATAAGACTTCCATTAAGAAAGTAAGTTTTCATTATAATAAACTCAAATAATCAAACTTCAAAAGTTCAAACATCACATATTGTTAAACATTATTATTTTAAAATACATTAAAAAAGTAGAGTTCAAAGTTAAAACAACTTCAATCTAAAAATAAAAATAACAAATAATTGTCTTATGCTCTCCAAACTTGATAATTCTTCATCCATTTTCTCTTTTTTACACAATATCATTTAGTCCTAAAAACATATAGTAAAATAAAATAGATATTAGAAAATAGTTAAACATATAAAACTAATTTGTAAAAGATTAAAGAACTATATAAGCTATCTAAATTTTTATTATTACCTTAATTAAGATCCAACTATTTGAGAAAATCAATACTCGTCTTAAGACTAACAAAAATTGTTATAGCTACAAAATTATTGAAAAATGTCAATGAATATGTGAACAAAAATAAAAAATAGTATAGTGTAAAGTATAAAAATCAGTTTTAAAAAGATAAAAAGTAATTACTTGATTCAATTGCTTCAATTTCTATCAAGTTTTCCTCAACTTCTAGAGGTTGTGGTGATGCTTGGATCTAATCTTTTGTACATACAAAAATCTCCACAAGTCATGGTGTTAGAGAGCTTCTGAATTGATCAAGTACACGTCCACTTGTGTTAAAAGCTGATTCTGAAGCAACTGTAAATACTGGAATTGCCAAAATAACTCATGTTAGATGAGGTAATATTTTGTAGTCCTTATTTTTAGACCACCATGCCAAAATATCAAACTCAGGTGACCTGCCTACACTCGCTTCTTCTAGATATTGATCCACTTCTGTTTTTGAGTGTTCACGCTTTGAAAATCAATAACATTGATACCATGCATCATCTTCACTAACATTTTTCGAGTTCCTATTAACCTCCTCCACCTCATCACTATTGTCATATTTAGATATAGTCTTACAAAGCTCAGTTTTATAAATGTTATACAAGTCATACAATTTTTCCTTTACTTTCTCACCAATTTCTAATATTTTCTCTAATCCATGACTATTTCATAACACTATTCAAGATATCCTAATTTGTATCGTGGATCTAATACTATAGCAATGATTAATAAAATGTTCATCTTCTCAAAAATCTACCAATACTTATCAAATTTATCTTTCATTTTTACTGACATTGGTTTAAGGTTCACATTAGTTGACTTTCGAAGAGAGAGCAAGAGCCTTTCAATTTTGCAAACTTCCATAAAATAAATATTTGAAGTTCAATACAAAAAATTAGATACATGAGTAGTGATGTGATAAAACTTCTCCAAAAGTTTACAAATTACTCTAGCATTCTCTCAATCTTCATTAGTTGGAGGACTGTTTGGTCTAAAAATATTATCTTTATCAGCAAGACAATGAAATGCCCTTCGATATTTTAAAGCAGTTTCCAACATTAAATATGTAGAATTCCAACGAGTTAGTACATCCAAGTATAGAGAATGTTGACATGTAATTTTTTCATCCTCAATGCACATTTTGAATGTTTGGAGCCTACTTGGAGAATTTTTCACATCTCTAACAACAAACCGGATTCGGAGTATTGAATCTTCGATTATATCTATACCATATTTGACAATTAAATTTATAATATGTGTAGCACATTTAACATGCAAATATTTTCCACCACATAGCAAAGCATTCCTTTTTAACATTCTTTTCCTAAAATTCTTTATAGCAACATTATTGGAAGAAACATTATCCATAGTGATAGTGCAGATTTTCTTAATGCTCTAACTTTTAAGACTCAACCCAAGAGACTATGCAATAATATCCCCGATGTGTGGTGATGGGAGAATACAGAAATAAATAATCTTCTTTTGTATTTTCCACTTTACATCAATGTAATGTGTGGTAAGACACAAGTACCCTTGATTTTGGTTGGAAGTCGATAAATCAGTAGTCAAGGAAATACGATTAACTGATTGTTAAAAAAAACTTTCTTGCTTTTCCCTTTCTTACATATAAATATCTACACAATCTTTAGTAATTGTAGCTTTTATGACAATGTTAAATCTTGGTTGTAAAGATTTATAAAACTGACAGAAGCTATTATTTTCAACAAACTTAAAAAGGTAATTCATCCTCAATGATCATGCGTATCATTGCCATCCTAGAAAATTCTTGATCAAATTTTCAGTCACTTAAAACATTTCCATCACTTCCTGATCATGCACTAGTTGAAATTGTCAATAGTTGCTGATTTTTTATCTTTATCACCATGGGGATACTTGGGACATTGAATATCCAAGTATCTTTTAAGTGTCATTGTACCATGACCACTATTACATTCATATGATTTCTTGCAATAGTTACATTTGCATGTCCCTAAGAACTTTCCATTTTTATCTTTATCTTTTTAAGTGTCATTGTACCATGACCATTATTATATTCATATGATTTCTTGCAATAGTTGCATTTCCATGTCTCTAAAAACTTCCCATTTTCATCTTTATCTTTAGTAAAATGTTTCCACACTACTAAAGTTAACTTTCTAACCCTTTTTGCCTTAGATTTAATCATAGATGATGAAGCAACTTGGGATTCGGTCGTGGGTTGATTAATTTACATACACTCTTCAGTCATATACAATACCTAATTATATATTAGATGCAATAAAACAAAAGCATAAATTATACAACCATGAAATGATAATGTCATTTATATGAAACAACTATAATTTCTAGTATTTACAATTATTTGATTGTTCACATGTTAACACAAGACCATCAAAGGAAAAGCTTCAAGAAAGGAAAAATTTATATACATGCGGCGACGCTAGCAAGTTGGACAGCAGCAGTACTTTGTTTACTGATGCAGAGGCAAAGGCAGAGAGCAACGAACCTCGCAGTCATCGACCAAACTCCCACGCTTCTGTTTGAAAAAGCTTCGAGGGTTCGGCGAGGCTAGGGCATGAAAGAGGAGCGACGGAGCAGGAATGAGCGGTTGTCGCTGTGCGGGAAATTGAGATTTTGAGGGGGGGAATAAGCTGTGCCTGATTGCCTGTGCGCCTGTACAGGAATGACCAGCGAGGCAGTGAGACGAAAGTTGTGGTACAGTGACGACGACGAGAGGAAGAAGATGGCTTATGAGCGGCGAGGCTAGGGCATAAAAGGGGAGCGATAGAGCAGGAATGAGCGGCGGTCGCTGTGTTGGAAATTAAGGGAGGGAATGATGAAAGGGGAGTGGCAGAGAGGGAATGAGCGGTAGCAGAGCAAGAATGAGAAGCGGCGAAGCAGGAACGAACGGTGGTAGAGCGGGTGAGGGAGGGAATTTATGGCTCCCGCTACTCTTCCGTTGTGCACGCGCGAGGTTCGGGAATGACCAGTGTTGTGCAACAGTGCGGGAATGAGTTGAATCTCAATTCTCGAATGACCTAGACCTTCAGGCTTCAGGTTGTGACTCATGACTAAATGGGACCCAACATTAACCATACGTGGCTAGGCGGGATAAGAGAGCGGAAAGGGTAAGGGCGTAGGGCCAAAAAAAATTCAAATCTTACATATATAATATATTATATCTAAATAGGTTATAAGAGTTGAACGAGTTATAAAAGTGGGTTGGATGGATTAACAAGTTGCGATGCCTCAACCCTATTCCGTTTATTTAATTAAATTGTTGAATAAATTAGCGAATCATAACCCATTTATTCATAAATCTCAACCCTAACCCATTTATAAACAGGTTGGACGAGTTAGTTGACAAGTTAACCATAACCATTAACACCCCTGATTAAAATTGGTAAAACTTGAATTACACGTTAAATACACTTTGATAAACAAGCACACGAAGAAAAAGTAAAAAAATATACATATATTTTTTATTGTTTTTCCAAATGAGCTAAGTCATTGCCTAGCTTGGATTAACAAAATCATTTCTCTTTTTTCTAACTACTAAGGTGGCTTCAAATCGAAGGTAACATGAACGTTCATCCCTTCCCAATGTTAAAGCAGTATGCTTCTCTATAAATGAAGCCGATACATCACATATACATATATCCAATTGCATCTCCCTTCCTCCTATCAATAGCTATGAACTGCGACATTACATTCATGCTAAACATGACTAAAATGGTCCGGCCCATATAACGTAATGGATAAAGTTAAAATGGTCTTGCAGCCCCCATTTCTTCATTTATGACATCCGCTTCATTGGTAGTCTTCATCCAACGGGTTGCAGTTCACGTCCTCTCGGTGCAGGCTTACCTAACTTCAAGCTCATCAACCCAGTTATGTAAGCATCAGGAGATCAATGTTGCAGGCAATAAACTCTTAATAGGAAAAAAAAAAAAAAAAGGCTCTCAAGTTGAATTTTTTGTATAAAAAAAACACAAAATAAAGAAGACCATCCTCGCATAGCAACAAATACAAAACTCAAGCGGCTAATAGGGAGGCAAACACGCGACCTGCACAACATCAATAACAATGAATTGATCAATTGCCATTACTGCAGGAAAGGAAGAGAGAGAATAAGAACGATCATACTGCAACCAACACATCTTATCATGACCAAGCGCAATCCTTCTCCTGGCTCCAAGAATCCTAGAATACAAAAAACGAAGGTATCACACTGCGGAAAGGCTGGCCCATTTTCCAAGCTCGTAAGGATCAGCATAGTAATACAGCTTGATTCGGCTTGCTAGAGAGAGCCCTGTAGGTAGTGACCAAGGCCTAAAATCTGAATCATCCTGCTCCGTGGGATCATCCGTGAAGGCAGCCACATCTCCAAACAGCTTAAAACACATGCGACGGGCCTGAATTGGTCTGGGAAAGTCAAAGTAAAGAGGTGTCCCAGGTCTCACTTCTGGCAACCGATACTCCCCAACTGTTACCATTTTATTGTGGTCCTGTAAGTAGAACCCAGTGTGTCAGCCAAAATTAGACAGGCAGATCATCTTTTTTGTATAAGTGCTGCCACAGGGGAAAGGATATGTGTATACAGAAGAAAATACACAAAAAGGTGCTCAGATAGCCCATATGTGCGATCCAACTCATCTTCCTATTTACCTTACTGACGTAAATAGGCAAACATAGAAAATGGTAAAATGGCAATATTATATGATTAATTTAAGGTTGACAGCAATAAGACCTCCATTAAACCCTTAAGGAATTCCAAACCTATTACTATTGATACATCACCAACAGATCGAAACCCCATACAACAGGATGGCTTTAAATAAGTCTTATGCACCTAGCTCTATCTCAACCCACTCATTTCACTTCCTTTATGAATCTGAAATTGTATGTAGCCCGACATTTTATACTCTTCAATATACTTGTAGCATTAGTATTACCCTCACAAATTCAGTTTTCTGACTTTCAGAACATCTAGTATTTTTTCACAACATTTGAGTTACCCCATCCTATGTGCAACTTATCTCCTAGGTTGTTTAGGAACACATCAATCCAGTTGAGAAATCTGACACGTGTGGTCTTCATCCATCCATGAATTTGAAAGCTTCTGTTTGTTTATTTGATCCTTTAGAGAGAGCTTTCTCAATGTCTTCTGTATGCTCAACACTCTCCTGAAACTCTGGGAATTGTTTCATTTCTGCCATGGCAAGGCAGTATCTTGCACATGAGGAAATTTCAACATCTATAATTAAATGCCTGTATCAGGACTCCGGATAGCATAAACAAAATGAAAAAAAGTTCAAATATGCCAAGGAACTCAAGCATGACGGTAGAGATTTCCTTAAAATTTTCTTAAGTTGGAATTTATATGCCTCGATCTCTTAAACATTTTGCAAGAACTTAATCCAATATTCACAATGAAACTTAGTTTTAAACATTTAGCAAGTAAACAATTTTATATTCACAAATAAGAATGATTCTCACATAAATTTCATGTTTAAGTCGTATATATCAATTTTGTGACTCCACTGTTTGATGCCTGCGTGAAAACATCAACCAAATGGTAGTAGTATCAACCGGATATAGAGTTTAATTACATGCCCTAGCTTACTTCCGAAGTGTCACTAAGGTCCAATCTACAGCCCACAAAAAGCAAGTAATTTTGGTTGGCCCATAACATAATCCTAGCCTCTTCAATGGATTTCACCTCCATATGCCACAGAAGATGGTAATCAAATGCTAGGGCCACAAGCCCACAACTCAACTGCTACAGAATTTATTATGACGAATGATCTTGTTAGCCCAGACTAAGCAAGACATCTTTAAAAAGCCATTTACAACTCTTTTTTTTTTTTTTTCATACACTTGTTTCTTAAAATCTCAAAAAAACATATACACATCCAAAAATAGTAAAACTTAGTATATATGTTAGATACACTTAGATAAACAAATATATGAAAAAAAAAAAAAACAAAAAAAAAATGTTTTAAACGGATTTTTTGACAAGGGTTAAGTGAGACATTTGCTTAGCCCGGGCTTATAGGACCACTTCTCATTTAGAGGGACGATTCTATTAACCCGGGCTAAGGGAGATACCTCGAAAAATTCATTTACAACATTTTTTGTTGTTTTTTCTTTATATACTTGTTTGTCTAAGTTTATTTAACATATAAACTAAATTTTACCATTTTTGAATTTGTGTATATATTTTTTTGAGATTTTTAATATTGCAGTTAACTGCTAAAAATGTTTAGGGGCACTATGCGCTTGATTGAACTGTAGTTAACTGCCATAATACAATGCAATGTGAAGATCTGAGTTTGTGATGTTTACCTGGAGAGCAGAGACCTGGATAAATAGAACTGCAGGTAGGATATTTCCATCTTCTATGCATGTTAACAAAGTATCACGCATGCTAGAATCCAAAGAAGTTGGTGAATGACTAACACGGGGTTTTATTGCACTAATAGCATCCAGACGAAATCCAGCAAGCCCAGGTGAAGCAGGTGCCAGGTATTGCTCCAGGACATGATCATTGTCTAAGAGCCTTTCAGCCTCAATTGGCACCTGAAGAGGAATAAGAGAAAATTGAATTTCCATGGAAGCAGAAAAGAAATGGAAAAGTAGATTTCGAAAGAATTGCATTGAAAGCACATGAATCATACTTTGAATCGATTAAGTTGTGGTGATCTATCCAGCCAAGCTTTCATATTTATCTTGTCAGAGCCTTGAAATGATCTATCAGGTCCAAGATCTTTTCTCAAAGGCATTCCCGTAACCAATATCCTTTTTGCATGTATGCAGGGGTCACTTTCAACTGCACCTCCAAAAGAAGCACGGCGACCAAAATCGGCAAAGGGGTTCTCATCAAGAGAAAGAAGATCCAATTGTTTGTCTAAACTGACAGAATTTGAACCATGGCATCGTAGACTTAATGTTATCCAAATAATTCGACATCGAACTGGATTCCGAAATGGAAATTTCACATGCCTTGGCATATCATCTCTGTTTTGCTTTTCGGGTCCGCACAGGTCAGGGCGAGATGCGGTTAAAGTTTGGACATCCCATTTCCCTATGCACGAACGCTCTTCCTTATCAATCTTATTGCTGGCCCATATTTGTACCTATACTAACAAAAGCAAGCAATCATCAAGAACAAACGATGTCAAACCAGTGTTGGCAAAACTCAGAAAGGAAGTGTGTACACAAGCAAATACCACCATGTACTGTCTTAATTGAATGGGATGAAACTATATGACTCCAAAATCAAATTCACCAATGCAATGATTAATTAAAAAAGAGAGGTAATGGGGATGTATCTAGTATCAGAAAAGGACTCGATGCTGAATTTTTTCAGAAAAAAATCCGTTGACAGGAGCTCATCAAAATTTAGAATAGATCCTATGCTGTCCTGGGAATTATAGAAGGCAGAAGGTCTGATATAGTAGACAAACCAAATCTTACATCAAGAAGGGAAGTGTTCTCGATGGATTATGTGTGGGCTTCAAGACATGCTCTAACACATTTTAAAACAATGCAATTGAGCTGTTAAGTTGAAGTGGACAATATCATCCAGGCAATTATCGAGGCTTGATCCAGGTCAAGAAGTTTTGATCCAAGTCAGATAGGGTTGAGTTGTTACAGATGATACACCCTTCTAGTAGATGTCGTTTGAAGAGATGAACCAAGCGGAAGGCCAATAGATGAGAACTATAGAAGGCAAAGGGCCTCATATGTAGACTAATTGAATTCCATATTGAAAAGGTGAAAAAGTTATTGGATGCTTGTATGTAGGTGCCAGAATAAACATTATGTGACTGCATCGTGCAGTCCATGCATTGTGGTCCCAATTTGATCATAAATGGAAAATCTGTCCCATACAATGTATTAAGAATTGTTCACTTGATTAGCATATCAATTTTCATCTAAATCCACCATCTCTGTGTTCCCCATCTTAAAATGCTATAAAATCAACGTAATAAAATAGTTTAACGTAAATATCAAGTTTAAACTCGTATTTTTAACATCTAAACCGTCTAAAGTATAATTTTAATATGGATAAATGATTATATAAAATTTCATTACATTCCAATGTGTGGGGCCCATTTTACAGTGGCACATGATTGAATCTCAGATATATATATATGCTTCTATGTAACCTGGTTACATAGAAGTAAAGCCACATAACCCCTTCAAAATCTAAAATTTTAATTCTTGATGGAAAATCTAACCCATTCATTGTATTTAACATTATTTACTTATCTAGGAGACCAAGTTCCATCCCAATCAAGTATGTTTATGAGTCGCATTTGTTTAAATATATATATATTCATGTGTAAATTATAAAAAAACGTTTAGAACCATTTACACATGTATTAGAATGAAATAATGCTTTATAGAATCATTTACTCGCATAAAAATGATATTTTGGATGGTTTACGAGTCGAAAATACTACTTTAAAATTGATATTTTAGCATTTTTCATAATTTACACATGAATATATATATTTTCTAACAAATGTGACAAATAAACATACTTGATTGGGATGAAACTTAATCCTCTAGATAAACAAATGATGTTAAATACAATGAATGGATTAGATTTTCCATCAAGGATTAAATTCTTAGCTTTTGAAGGGATTAATGGCTCCGCTTCTATATAACCTTGTTATATAGAAGTAGAGCCATATACATACAGAAAGAGATGACATAAACTAAAAGTAATATATTTTCAAACATCAAATGGTGGAACTTGAAAGGCGTTAAGATGGAATTTTTTCAATAAAAGAATTATACAAGGAAGATGAGACATAAAATAAGTTGGACAAAATACACTAAAAGAGTTGCACAAAATATTTTGGGAGTATATAAAATTGGTAAATCATTGTTTAGGAAAATTTTACAGTGGAATGAGGATTTTAAAAAGGCTACAAATAACAAACAATAGAAGATTGAAGGAAAAATCAATAAAATAATATAAGTTTACTACAACATAAATTATTTTAAAATTTTACTAAAAATAAGTGAAGCTAGATACAAAGCTGATGACAATTTATATGACATACTAGGAAAGGAGAAAAGGATACATGTGCGTTAGCTTAATTAAGGAAAAATAAAAATAAAGACTTTTGCACGCAGATACATTAAAAGTAACTATCAAAAAATTTCAGTAAAAGATGATGAAACCAGAAAAAGATGAAAAACTTAATCTCTATAGTTTATTAAATGATAATACATTAGAGCATTTAAGATTAGGTAAAAATTCAGATGTAAAAAGATAAATATCATCTAATTTTCAAATATTCGAATCTTTGAAGTAACGTAAGCTCGAAGAAAAATGAGAATAGGAAAAAGCATTAGGTCCAAATAATATACCAAGGCATGGAAGTGCACAAGAGTTATAAGTATAAATTTGTTAGCAAACTTTTTTAATAAGATAGTAAAAACAATGTTATGCCGAATATATGAGAAAAATTACTAAAATACCAACTATAAAAAAAGGAAAATCCAAAATCATGCAAATTAAATGAATCATACAATCTATAAAAATGGAGAAAAATTATAATAGTACCAATCAACAAAAAATAGGGAGATCCAAAATCGTGCAAATTATTGTAAAATAAAACCAACAAGTCACGCAATGAAATTTGTAAGAAAGAATGATTGAAAAAAAAAAAGAAAAAAAGAAAAACTAATACAAGAAGCAAATGCATCAAAAAACCAATTTGGTTTTCTGCCATATGATCTAGAAAAGAAAATAATTATCAATAGATATATGTGTATATATATTTTATTACATTACATTGGAAGTGATGTTCAAAAGGTTGAACCCTCCACCATGCGGACCTATGCCCTAGTGTGTTACCATTAGGTCAATCCCAAGGACACATTATCAATAGATATATTGATGCTATTAGATATATGCATGAGGAACCATGAATGAAGATATGAAGATACAAGTGATTTTTCAATTATAATAATTTTGCATCAAAGCTCAACCTTAAGTCCTTACTTTTCACTTTTAGTTATAGATGAACCTATTGGATCCTTAAAAGAAAAAAAAAAAAAAATACCTTGGTGCATGTTATTTGCAAATGATAGTCTTAATTGATGAAACAAGAAGAATAGAAATTAAACAAGTAGAAAGATGTTCTAAAATCTAACGATTTTATAATTACTCTAATAAAAAAACTAAATATATGAACTACAACTTTAAGGGTGTGTTTGGGAAGTAATATAAAACTTTTAGATGATTTTTTTTTTTTTGGTGTAGAAGTCGTTAAATTGGTAGAAAACAATGTCATATAATAGAAGTAATAATGAGGTATAAAAAGAATAAAGTAAAAATAGATATGTTAGGTGTATGAATAGTAGTGTAAAAATGATTGAAAAATAGGGTAGTTGTATAGGAAGATGTGAATAAATAATTTTAAAATATGATAATTATGAAGAGTAAAAAGTTTTAATTTGAAAGGTTTTTGCTAAAAACAAATGGACCCTAATACTTGCAAGCATGCGGATAAGACACAAATTAAGATTTCAGCTCATGTAGTACCAAGAACGAATCACTTTTGGTATCGAGGGTCAATATTCCAAGAAAATAGAGAAATTGAGAAAGACATCATAATTAAAATCTAATTAGAATGGACAATAGCAAAGTGGTTCAAGAATTTTATGTCACCATTGAGTTTCAATCAAATGAAAAGAAAAATTTTCTAAGTCAATGATAACTAGCTATGTTGTGCCAGAAGAATGTTAGGCAATTAAAAAACAACATATGCATAGAATGAGTGTAAAAAAATGAGAATGTTAAGATGGATAGGATAAATCAAGAAAAGATAAAATTAGAAATGAAGTAATTCAGGATAATTTAAAGGTGAAGCCAAATAGATAATAAAATGAACGGTCAAAAAAATAGATAATAAAATAAAGGGAAGTAAACTAAGGTGGTTTGAGCATGTTACATGGAAGCCTGAAATGGTACTGGTAAGAAGAATTAAATTTATTCAGATATAAGGCAATAGAAATAATCAAACAAGATATTAAAAAGTTATTAGATTACTGAAAATATAATTCACGATCATAAACAATGACACAACAGGATCCACGTAGCTAGGTGGGAAACAACTTATGATAACGAAGATGATGAATTACTTTTGGAGTTGTTTTTTTTTTTTTTTCCTTCCCTTGACCACTTACTTTTAGGGATTTGATGTATGACTCAAGTGATCAAAACAATGATTAAGCTAGTGTTTTATTTTTAAGCAAGTAAATTGAGGTCTTGCTTTGAGTACAAGTTTCCTATAAATAGGATAGCTTATGATAGAGTTATCAACACTTCATGAATTGAGTTGAAAAATACATTTGCTTTTCTTGTCTTTCTCTTTTCCACTCTTTCAAGTAGCCTATTTTCTCTCTTTCTTTGTTTCTCATTTTGTTTTGAGAAAATCTCCTCCAGACTTTTCTTCCTTTCTCGCCCAATATTACAGATTCTTTAGAAAATGGAAGTATTCAGTGCACATCCTGCCTCCAAGACCCAATATTAATGAAAGTTTTGTACAATGGGTTATGCCCTTGTTCAAGTTTTCTCTATCTAAAGGGTAACATGGAATGTAATAATTAATGACAAAATCAGAGAAACCCTCCAGTGGATACTTTTGATCATAGTAAATCTAAATGCCAAAAAGGATACTGAAGAAACACAGCAGGAAACTTACAATTGGACAATCAGATGGTGAATAGCCACATGGACTAACAAGTAATATTACACCAGAGACATCAGAAAGACTGCCAAGGGCAATGACAAACTCAACAGAAGATATCTTAGAGGGCGCTCTCCAATAAGCATTTTGTGGTCTGCTGTTGACTGGTGTCAGCAGCGACAAAAATGGCGCTGAACCAACTGCAGTCTCAACCTGCAAAACATGTGATGTGGTTAAGGATAAACATAAAATTTTGATGAATAATCTCCAATTTTCTTATAAAAAAATGATTTTAATCCTGAAAGAGGAACTTTGACTGTAGTCTACCAACAAATAAACAAAAGACGAGAAAATAGTCTTTAGTCATCCAAATATATCCACCTTGTATTTTCTTTTTCCTCCAAAGTGACAGAACCCTAAACCTAATTGAAGCAGTTAAGTTGTTTCTTTTTTACTGCCGGTCCCAAGCCCGGAAAAAAAGCGAGGGTTGGCATGTCAGGCTGGCAGCCGGTGCCATTAAAAATCACCGCCACATCTCTTATGGATTCTGA
>JAXCLR010000081.1:943103-959728 GCA_035584095.1 Annona squamosa
GCCAAGAATGGCGTAACAGAATCCATGCAGCCGACCCCACATAGGTGGGAAATGGCTTATGATGATGATGATGATGAACTAAACTGGGATCCAAGATTGTCAATACAAATTACAAATGAGTTTTCCCCAACTTCTCACTATTATTTTCCTAGTTTTGCATGTTTTTGTTTTGTGGACATTTTTCCTTGGAAATGAAAATGTCCTCACATCCTATTTCTTTGATTTTGCACTTACCTATTTTAATAATCCTAAGCTCCCGCATTACTAACATTTTTTTCTATTTTAATAATCCCAAGCTCCCACATTACTTTTTTTTTTTTAATTTTTAACCTCATCTTTTTATAAAAAAAACCTATCAATTTTGCCCTTGCTAATTTCATACATGATATCATCTCCCATCTTTACTAATTATAACATCATTTTCAACAAATTTACAAACAGAAATTTTATTTTTCACTTTTCACACAATAAAATTACCCAATATCTTATTCACTTGATTTTTAACAAATTGAACATGGTTAATATGAAAAGATTAATCACAAGTTTAATTCACTCGGTCACAGATATGGATCAGAAGTTCAGTAGTCAGAACTATCACAAGGCCAGTAAAAATCTTCCAGAGCACCAGAAGCCAATATCAAACTGTATACACATAGATTGGCAAAAGAGGGGATGAATCAATACAACTGGTACATGCAACCCCTTCTTTATTTTAAAATGTTTTTTCACAAATTAAACTATCTATCATGTTTATCCAAATGCATTTATTTATAATTCCAAAAATCATATAGATTGAAAAGTTTCATGCACTGTATATACACTACACATTTTGGTTTAAAAAAAAAGTTATATATTTACTCTCAAAAGATGCTAATTTTTTCTAAAATAAGTTTCAGACCAGAATTAATTTTGGTAACATGAAAAAACAAATGACGCAAAACACAGCAGATGGTTTAGATTTGAAAACAGTTATTTTTTTTTAAAGAAAAAAAGTGTCACTTCCGTGCAATCTGGTTTCATTGAATCATTGCCCTAGAAAAAAAATATCATAAAGATGCAGTTTATCAACTGATCTTACAGTAAATGAAGTAACAAAAAAATGAAATTGACAGTAATGTTCTACCGTGTATAGTAGGTTTGCATGTGGAAATTCAGCAAGTGATTCCCCTCCATTTAGTAATTTATTGAACCATTTCTTATTAGCTTCACCAGTTTGTTGAGTTGTTCTGCTTGCATCAGAGGGACTGTTACTCATGGAAAATCCCAGCACCTGACCCAAAGCCTTAAATGCAGCATCGTTTGCACGCACTTTTTTCCGTGTGCTGATCAAGACCCGAACATAGTCCACAAGCAGTGCATCCAGAATAATTTCATTGCAGCACAACTTACACATGACACCATCTGCCAGAGCTGATCCTCCAGTCTGTCTAGTAGATGGTCCTTCCCATTGGCCACCATGGCCAGATCCAACACCCTGGCTTGAAAAGGCATTAAAGGTTGCCACTTCCCCTGAATAGTCTGCAAGCAGAGTAGCCCCCTTCCCTGCGCAACAAACCTTGCATACTTTTCTTTTGCAACTGGAACAAACAAGAAACAATGGTGAATCACCTATGTGACGCCTAGAAGGTAAATGTGCAGGTGGCAGCCTCTCAGCGCGAACCTCACACTGAGAACCATAGCATGTTTCACCCATTCGTGCTATGTTCCAAAAATCTACAATATCATCATCCATGGTCTCAAGACCAATTGAACCAGTAATCTTATCTTCCAGAGCAGCCTGTGCCAGAAATGCAAGATTGTTTACAACTTTGGACAATCTTCCCATGTAGACTTCATCAAGTAGTCCATTTGGATCTACTGTTGCAGGATCAACACCAATTGATAACAAAGCTCTATCTCTTTCAGCAGCAGAAAGATTCAGATGAATACGTTCAATTTCAAGTTTTATGGCTTCAACAAAGTCAATTTTACTTTCCTGAAAACAGAACAACGGAATTTTGAGTAAAAGTTCTAGCAAACCAGTTGCTCAAGACGATCAACAGCAGCATAACTGAAATCCATGAGCTTCAAAAGCACCCATTTAATATATAATTTTCTGAACTGTAGAAAATGACATGTTGATAGTGTCAGCAGATGGATGTAAAAATTGTCAAGGCACAGACTATGATTAGTATCAGCAGTGTGTCTTTAGTATGGAAAACCTGTCCATAGATACAAAGAACAAAATTAAAACAAAAATGAGTAAGAACGTCAATCCCAAAAAAAAAAAAAAAGTAAGAAAGTGTTCCAGATTCCATTCAATGTCCTCTAAACAAGGCCAAGTACATTGTCTCTTCTTGAAGCTAATACTGCATTCCAGAAAATAACTGTTTCCACAGCCAGGTAATTTTACAAACAAAATAGTGAAATCTCTAGTATCCGAAAAATGGTTTTCCAGTATAGATGCACCTCTGAATTTTCTTCCATGCTCAGTTTTCTGGTTCCTAGAAATCATGTGCTATAAACACAGTGGTGTATTCTTCACCTGGCAAAGGAAAATGGAAACTAGTAGCACATCCCAGTAAAAGATTGTTTCCACAGCCAGGTAAACTGACAAGGACAATAGCCAAAAAAAAAGTTCCAGCATGAAAACACCTTTGAATTTTCTTTTCCATCTTTCATTTTCTAATTTCCCAGGAATCATGCTGTTAGTCTGTTACAAACCAGACTCGTGTTTTCATCCACATGAAAACAAGGTGCCACACAGTCAAAAAATTCCTAGTCTTCCTTGTCACTATAAGTAATTTGTTCCGCATCGATAGCAAAAACTAGCATTCTCCATATTAATAAATATCAAATATAGAACCACACTTGCAGGGAGATAAATCGCTGATATTGACCTAATGCCGATGCTCCTAGAACTCAGGGAATGGTGCAAGTATCACGTTTACAATTAAAGATATCATTTACAAATATTAATGACCAAAAATATACCATTACCTCAGTCTACAAAATTAGGCGCAACTATTTACACAAAAGTAGAATAAATATAGTAGAACAAAAACTTTCCAAGTAGAAAACTGACTTTTAAGGAAAGACATAACATTTTAACAAGTTAATCATAGTCCAAAAGGATCCCGCACAGGAATTTATCTAATAGCACATATACAACCATCCACACCAAAATTTGAAGATTGTATGTCTCAAGCATTAATAGAACCTGCATAATCATGGTGAGACTAAGAGGCTTAAGACTATATAAGACATGGTAGAATACACATAAAATCATTCTTGCAGCTGAAGCTGAATTGCTGGAACAATGGATAAAAACACCAAAATAATCTTTTAAGTCTTACGCTTAATGCTTAAATTTTGATTGTGAATTTATGATGCCTAATTAAATATTTGAATAGATTAAAACAAAATGTTCAAATTGCAACTTGATAGAAAAATCTATAAACTAAAAATAGGCATATTTTAAATTCAAAAAAAAATATTTAGACTATGGAGAGTGATTCCGTACAAAGTTTACATGATAAAAAAATCTTTCTTTCCTTTCACTTCCCAGATGATTTTTTAGTATCTAAACCATTTATAATAGAGTTGTGACCATTTTAGCCAGGCCAAGAAACCCTATTTATTAATTTTTAAAATTTTTTCCATAAACTGTTAATCTAAATGTATTTAATATAAAAACCAAGTTTTACCCTTTTTGGAGAGGTAATATATATATTTTTTATTTTTAAATGCAGGAATGTGTTAGTCATTTTCAACCATTAAAATGGCTAAACAATACATCTCAAAAACAGTAAAACTTAGTCTATATATTAAATATACCTAGATTAACAAGTTATGAAAAAAGTAAAAATGAATAGGATTTTTTGCCAGGCTAGGGATGATGGGATCACAACTCTTTATGATGCTAAAAATCAAAAATTTTGAGAACTCTTTATACATTTTCTTTCAAATTGTTTCAAAATTCTACTTGTGATGCCATAAATCAAGTATTTTGAAAATTTTTATATATTATATATTTTTCAAATTTTAACAGATTCATATGCGCCTTTAAATGATGTTAAATATTTATGAATCAAAATTTTAGAAAACTTTTACATATTATATATTTACCTTGAAATTGTTACAGTTTCAAAAATATAGTTATAATGCCAAGAATTAAATATTTTGATCAATTTCCAATCTAAGTGATTTTTGGCATCATAAATATATGCAAATTAATTTATATTTTACATGGTCTAGATGTAAAAAAAAAAAAAAAAAGCTTAAAAATAGAAAAGTAATGTTTGTCTGAACCATTGGGGTCCATTTGGAAAGATATAAAAGGAAAAAAGAACTTTCCTACTCTTTTCTGCACACCTTTTGATATGCTCTCATATCTCAACTCCTAGTCCTACCTACCCTAGTTTTTCTATTATTACCTTTGCATTCCAATCACTTTATACACTGCCACATTTAATTTATCTTTATTCTCTTTAATCTAAATCATTACCCTACTTTTTTCAAAAATTTACCCATTTCTTCTACCTCTTACCAAACAAACCCTAAATGCAAACACTTTTAGGAAATCACTTCTCTTAAATATTTACAACCTTGTCCAAGTGAATGAAAACTAAATTAAATAATTTGAATGTTTATGAACATGTGAATCATCAAAAAGGTCAATGCATAAAGGATAGGAGACATTGCAAGGTAACTTTTTTTTTCCCTTAGAAAAGAAATGAATGAAAAGGGAAGAGTATTTCAGTAATTATATATTACTTATTAGGATACTTTAAAAATGTCAAGATTAATAAGGTGAAGAGAATTTTAATAACTGCTTATGACTTATATATCAAAATTGGCAAATAAGTTCTTTTCATGAGCATGCTAAATGTGGCTGATTTTTGTAAGCTCCTAATTTTAAGGAAATAAGATATGATCTTCCAAAGTAGGCCAAATCGAACAGGCTTGAATTATTATGAAAAATAAATCTGATATATTTGATCAAGCAAAAAAAAAGAGTATCATAGTTACAAAAAGATAATCCCAAAAGCTGGGGTGACAAATAATGAGTTGTGGTTCCTCAAAAGATAATGAAGAAAATCAATGATTAGGTTAAAGAGCATACCACGGATGGGCCACAAAGGCTTCTAAAATAATTAATATAATGTTGGATATTATTTGAATCTTTATGTGTCTCATCTGGTACCGAAAGGTTTGAATCTGCTTTCAAATCATTATGATCAGCAACAGAGTCACTAAAGAAATCAATAAACCCCATTGTTCCTGAGCTGGCAGCAGTTCCTTCTGCACTTTGCTTTGCTGGTTCATTGGCAGATGGAGAAAATAAAATGTCTCCAGTAAGGAAGTCCACTGGATGACATTCTAACTCCCTCGGTTGACTACCTGCTAACTCATTGCCATTAGATGAAATTGTTTCCCGATAGGCACTGGCACTGGAGCTAAGAAATGAGTTTGTCTCAAACGTTTGCACCAGCTCAAACAATTTTGCACTAAACCCTTGATCAGTCAATATGCTCATCCAGGGAAGGGAAACACCAAGTATCTCCATCTGAGACAGCATTCAAAGGAAACAAGCAGTTAATTAGGATCAGCTTCAATGGGGTGTAGAGTGTAAAAGACATGTAATTGAAAAGAGATATAAGATGGTATCGACAATAAAGTGAATAAAGATGTAATCAATAGGATAAATGACTAGGAAAAAATATGATTGATGATTGCAAAGACAGGTAATGAAAAGGACAAAATATGATTGGAGGTATTTTGGTATTGATATGGATCATAAGAGCCATAATGTTGAAAAAAAAAAAATAGCTGTTAAGAGCAAATAAATAAAGATGTTGGGTTTGGTTTTGATATGCATATTCATACCTCACCAAGGGTGATAGGAGTTCCAGGAACAGCAGGATAGAATGTAAGTGCAACTACACGAGTCAAAAAATTCAATTCTCCTTCTAATTCTTCAAAATCATATAGCAATGACAAATGAGATTTTTCTTGAGAATGGTGGCGAGCACCTGCACCAGTAACAGCCATATCTTCTGAACTGATGGGCCCTGTTAAGGGTACAATAAGGTTTGTCCCATTTGAACACCGAGGAACAGCCACTCCCTGCATTTGCCAAGTAGCTCTACTTTGTAAATTTTCATGAAAAATATTCCAAAAAAAAAAAAAAAGAATTAGTCTCAACTAGGTTTAATGATTCAACACATATGTATGTCTAAACCTCAATACATATAAGTGTTTCGAGCCTTTTTTTTTTTTTGTTTTTTGGTTTTTCTTTTCATTTTTATGTGGCCCCATATGTATTTAGTTCATACACCAAAATTTACCATCTTTGAAATTTTGTATTTTTTTTATAATTTCAAAAATCAACAATTTTCACTCCTATAATTTAACAATAGTAAATTTTGGTATCCAGAAAGATTACGTATGGTCACCAACCGAGCTTAGCTCGCTTGACAGGGGCGCTCCATGTTAACAAAAGGGTTCGACACTTAGGCTCAATGTCGTCTTTGTGGTGTGAGAGTTTGTATTAGAAGCTTTAGTCTCCTCCTTAATATTATAAGGAAATCTATAAGGACTTAGGGATTAGATTTGCAACAAAATTTGTAACGATGCATGGGCTTGATTTGTAATAATTAGATGGAAAATGAGATATTATAAAGTTTGATTCCATTCCATGAGATATTATAAAGTTTGATTCCAAAATGGAACATCATTATCATCATCATCATTATAAGCCATTTCCCACCTAGGTGGGGTTGGCTGCATGGATTCTGTTGCGCCATTCTTAGCGATTTAAGACTAAATTTTCTGTAATTTGTAATATTTTTAAATCTTGTTTAATTACTTCCATCCATGTTTGTTTGAGTCTTCCTCTCATTCTCCTATCACCTTCTACTTGAATAGACTCTGTTTTCCTAACCGGTGCTACTTTAAACCGTCTTTTAACATGACCAAATCATCTTAATCTATTTTTTCTCATTTTATCACAAATTGGTCTCACTTTTAAGTTTTCTCGAATTATTTCATTCCTAATTTTATCTTTTCTTGTTTTACCACTCATCCACCTTAACATTTTCATATCCGCTACGCTCATTTTTTGTATATGTTAACTGCCCAACATTCTGCCCCATAAAGCATAGCAAGTCTAATCGCAGTCTTATAAAATTTTCCTTTTAGTTTGATTGGAACAATTAAAAAAAAATGCATATGGTCCACATAATAATGAAAAGAAAAATTAAAAAAAAAGGCTCAAAACACTTATATGTCTCAGTATTGAATAATTAACCCTCAACCAGAATCAACTTGTGACATTACATGTCTCGTAGACACTAAAAAATAATGATGGCTTTAATTTAACTTCACCAAAATGAAAAATAAGCAAAAGTAGATGACTAAAGCTGTCATTTTCAGGATTAAACAGGTCAAATTATTCTCAAAAATTGATAACTATATCTCCCAGGCTTCAATTACTAACAGATCACAAACCATTACCAGCAAAACTATTCGAATGAAGATCATTCCAAAGTATCCTCGAATCATATTTTCATATTATCCCAACATGTCATAATCGCATATGAAACAAAAACAAATTTTAAAACTTAACAGTCAGGAAAAGAAATGATAGAAGTTCATAGATAACATGGACACAGAATAATCTAACCTTAGTGAAAAGCAAGTTTATATCATATGAGCATCTGAGAAATGCGCAAAAAAGCTGAAGATGGCAAGGGTCGCATTCTCATGAAATCAAACTCCAAAACATATCAAACAGGAATAAAATCATTGATAAATAATTGATTGCCACAAAAGTGGCGTATTCCAGGACCGTGTCATGGTAAACAGTATTGCACAAAAAGGAAGTAATAGTACAGTAACAGCTCATACCAGTAGTAGGCATGTCATCCAGTTTCTTACAAATTTATTGCATATTTTCATGACATTTCATTGAAATCATCTCTACTGATACAAATGCTCTACAAATCTTGTAGTCTATAGTGCTGTGCTCCAACATCTTCACATACATTGTCAATTTCTAAAGCTGAAAATCTGAATGTTTCCAGCAAAGGAACCTAAACAATGAAACAAGTTTTTGCCCCCAAAAGTGTTTTTTGGAAGAACTAGGTCTCTAATTTACATGGGTAATTTAGCATAAAGGTAAACATGACATTAAAATTATTTCGCAAATATAAAGAAAATAGCATAATAATTCTTTTTTAAGTGAAAAATTGAAAATTTTGAAACACATATTACTCTCTAACTTCCTCTTTTGTATTCAGATTTTGAAAGTCATTCTCCTTTCCATAACTTTTTAGTTTGCATCTGTCACAAAAAGAATAGCAACCTCTTGCTTTGCAAGGTATGATTATAATATAAATCGAAAGTAGTCTGACCCTTTCCCAGACCCCATGCGTAATGGAAGCTTAACGCACCGGGTTACCCTTTTTATCTGTCACAAAAGAATGCAATCATTTGCCTACCGAAAGGATCAATAGCCTCTTTTACAAAACATTAAGCTTTCATTTTACCTAATAAAACCATTTCCAAAGTACAACCAGCAATGAAATGAAGCACTATCATTACCTTACATCATTGTCATTCATAAGCAGTTTTCTACCTCACTGGAGCCCACTACATGGATCCTATTACATAATTCCTGTTAATCATAAGCCATCCATTAGTTTTTGCATCTTTCCTAATAACCTTTATGCACTTTATTTTCATTCTTTTCTTAGCTTTCTAAAAACCTTTCACTCCATTAAACTCACTTCTTGTAGCCAATATCACAAAAAAATCACAGTTAGTGCTCAAATACAATTAAGAACTATGACTGCACCATAGAACACCTGACTCGACTAGATGGATCAGAAAACCCCAGCAGCACAGGAAGTGCTGAAAAGATTGATGATAAACAGTCCTGAATGTTTCATCCTTTTCAACAACATTCCTCATATCTACGTGCTTCAATAGATTTTTTGAATTTTTCCCAAGTTGCAAACAAATAAGAATTTTTTTTTCTAATTTTTTCTACAATCTGAGGATAACCAGCAAAAACCTGCAATGCGTGAAACATACCTGAAGCTCTAACTCTCAATCCAAAAAAGTAAGACCCAGTAAACTTTTTAAGGAAAAAAAAAAAAAAGTACTTCTGAGACAATTATTTCTGAATTTTAACAACTGTTAACAGAACATCAAAAGGAATTTATGAAGATTCCAAAACAAATACAGAATGGGGGTTGAATGAAAAGCTAAAAGCAAAGCATGCTTAGCTCGTTCATCAGACACCATTGGTGCGTGTACCTCTCAACAGAAGAGAACAAAAAAATGAGAGGGAGAGAGAAGTCAATAAGATGGAACATGAATAATTGAGACAGAATAAGATATATCCTTGAACTCAAAGCACTGTAGATCCAAATACATGAGGATATATCTACTGGATAACAGCATTTATCTGTGAATGCCTTTGAGATTCCTTTGTTAAATACCTCTATAACAGAATGTACAATAAGATTTTTTTTTCTAATAAAATTCATTGGCTATAATGAGAAGCAAAACAAACCTCCAGCACAAGTTTAAGCCCATCTAAAGTATTTCCTGTTCTAACATCAACTGTTGCTGGAAAGTATGAATCTTCTGCACCATGTGAAATAGTGAGAAGAAGCTGACAGACATGGCAGGGCTCACCAAGATAAATGAAAAGTTCAACAACATCCGCAGCCGGGGGGCAAACCTGTGGACAGTAACAGGAACAAAATAAAAATAATATTCAGCAAGGTAAGACACTTTTAGAAGAAATGAATAACACAAACAATTATTAGATAGAATTTCCTGCCATAAAATATGCACATCTATCATTGGAGTGTTGCATTTCATATGAAGAGAATGCGTACCCATATTAAATCTTTTCTCTTGAAGCTGAGAAGACTGCCTCCACCATTCTCACCAGGAAACATGCTAACAATTGGTTTCAGAAAGCATCCAGAAGGGCGTGACAATACCTGCACACATGATATATAAATTACAGGAGAGTAAAACCAACATCATAAATCACAATGAGAAGGAAAAACAGGCATGAAAGATCACTAATCCTCCATGAATGAAGATGAAAAGGTAATTTACACAGAAAATCCTCATATGATGTATTGTATCAAAAACAGGTCACATAACATTCTGTGAGATGGGTACCTTCTTTGCCCAAACCACAAAAAGTCCAAGGATTGCTCTAGTTATTTCATATCATCCAGTGATGAATAAAACGATTTACGGAGCAGTAAAAACCATTGGTCTGAAGTTGCTTTTCTTAATAAATATAGCAATCAGTAAGTGAAGCTAATTGGACTCACTTTCAATGGTTGAATTGGAACTGATGGAAGGTGCTTGAAAAGTCTCATTCCAAGAAACATCTCCCACTGCTTCTGACGTGAGCTGTCAACAAGCACATTTTTATATCTTCTTTGTAGAGTGATCTTCACATTCTGGGCAGCAGAGAACTGTTTATACTTTCCTCCACCATCATCATTGAATATATTCAGGATATGACTATGCATGGCTTTAGAGCCAGTATATAGTGTTGCATGGATGTCACCTGCAAGCAGGAAAAGTTCGGCAAGTAGAGAGACTGGATGTAGTATTGTTGACCTCTTGAACTCGTCAAATCCCATCTCAAATCTCTTCCAAGGTTTGTCTGGGCATGGATGTTCCCAGGTTGTTGTACGTGTGTTGTGATCAATGTAATATGTCTTCCCTGTTACAGCATCAGATCGTTTCTCCCACCCAGGTGGCAAAGGTGCAGTATAACCACCATAACTGTTCAGCTCTGAAAATCTATTTACAGATGAAAAGCCAAAAGAAAATTCACTATCAAGAGAAATTCCAAGCCGTGTGCACTGTTCCACAAAAACTTGTAAAGTGCCAAAATAACTAGCCGCATTTGTTCTGTCCAAAGAATCAGCACAATTGAAACGTATCACCCCATTCTGAAGTGACCTTAGACAAAAGGCTCCATCTATGTCTTCATTACAGATGACTGCACCTTTGCAGTCCCTGAGCCTCTGTACCGAAGGCAAATAATCCCCTTCGGAAAAGCCGACAGTGACTGTGGGTGCTTTGAGAAGCCTCCAAAGCCACTCAACTGTTTGTGGTTCACCTTTAAGTTTTACACTTGCATGCCAATCATAGTTTATCAAACGGATTTGAGTAAAAGGCAGCCTCCCTGAAGATTTGATATAATTTAAGGATTCCTCAAAATGCTGGACTAAAATGTTTTCTGACTTTCCTTCACCATTTCTAAGCAAATTGATACATACAATTGGAACCAATGGACTTTTCTTTTGATTGGAAGTGACAGTCACATCCGACTTCTGTGATCCATATCTCCTACTTAATCTCTGATAGTATTGTAAACTTCCTCTGTAGGGATCTCGATCTTTTACATAAATTTCTGCTTCTGCAGCCGTAAGCTTTAAATCTGCACCCCACCAGATTGGTATGGTTCCACGCCGCCAGATGTATGTGCTGAAGGCAATACTTTGGCCAGTCTTCCTAGGAAGCCATACAAGCTGTTCACACTCGACTTCATTTCCTGCCATGATGCAATTTATAAATGAGAACAAACGTTATTAATTTCTACAATAGGTCCACCAGACTGCTCCGTACAGCTTCGAATTACCAATGTTCAGAACTCAGAAGCAAGAAAATTAAATGTGAGTAATGCCACAAGTATAGACGCAAATAAAATAAAAGGAAAGAAAAGATCTGGCCCAAAAGATGGCAGTATTTGTCTCATAGTTCACAAACAAAAACAATTGGAAAATAGGAGTGGAAGTGCAAGAAGGGAGGTGGCAGGAAGGGGTAGGCATGGCAACTAAACTGATCCACTGGAAATAACAAAGAACCCATCATCCCATGACATTAAAGTTCAACCCATGGAAATTTGAATTCCCACTATCAAGCTGGTTTTCAAATATCCTGTTTTCCCTTTTCCTTCCCAAGGCCATAAAGGCACCCCAAAAACCATCTTGGCCAGAACCTCTTTTTAATCCTTGAAATCCTCTCATAAACTTGGGAAACAACAATTTGAGTATAAACCAATGAAGGTAGCACGCATTGACTCCACTTCATTTCCTGTCGTAATGGAAGTTATAAATGAGTACAAACATTATTAATTTCTTCAATAGGTCCACCAGACTGCTCTGCACAGACTCAAATTACAAATGTTCTAAAGTCAGGAGCAAGAAAATTGAAGCAATGGACAAAACCATGTTGGCAATTGGTTATACATGTTAAGTTAGTATGTTACAAGATTTAACAGAGAAGAAATGTCGGTAATGCCACTAGTATAGATGCAAATAAAATAAAATAAAAGATCTGGTCCAAAAGATGGAAGTATTTGTCTCATAGTTCACAAACAAACACAATTGGAAGATAGGAGTGAAGCTGCAAGAAGGGAGATGGGGGAAGGGGGATGGGCATGGCAAAAAAAATATTTTCTCAACTGATATATTGGAAATAAATAGGAACCCATCATCCCATGACACCAAATTTCAACCCATCAAAATTTGAATTTCCACTATCTAACCTGCTTTCAAATATCCTGTTTTGCCTTTTCCTTTCCAAGGCACCCCAAAAAACTGCCATCTTGGCCAGAAACTCTTTTTAATCCTTGAAATCCTCATAAACTTGGGAAACCACACGTCGAGCATAAACCAACAAAGGTGGCATGCATGACATATTGACCTTCCCGAGCATGAGTAACCATTCTCAATTAATGGACAAATAATGAAGACTAATTTGCATTGAAGATTGTAAAAGTTAACACTTTGAGCAGCCAAGCATCCAAAGGCACACATTCGCAGATCTGCTGGGAGTATGTTTAATGCCTAAAGCATACTTTTTCATTGTTTCATGGTAGGAACCAACTTCAACATCCTGTCTGCAAACCACAGAAAAGGTACCTGATTTGTCAACCTCCCATTCCTGTTTTCATTCAACCAATGGATATTATGAATTTCAGAATATGAAGTTTGGCATGCAGTCCTGCATTTCCAGTCTTTTGAGTACCTTTTAAGGGTACATTCAAACTCAGTGCATTTTAATGGGAAATGAATAGTTCATCTTGATAAAAATTCGTTCTGCTGGCCAACCAAAGTGAAAGATACAGCAAGCTGTGTAATTTACAAAAGAAGAGGAAAATCTTCTGTGGAAGATTTGACAGTGAAGACTTCATTAGCCTTGATGGGACATACCGAATAGAAAATTGAAGCCACACAAACCCAGTGATTTGAAGACAACTTTTACCTTCTTTCAAAAAGTACGAGGGGGAACGTTCCCAACCACTAACAATAATGTCAAACTTCCATTTACCTTCCGGTTTTTCCAGCACAAACCAAATGATAGAGGCCAAGCAATTGATACAAGGGAAAAAAGGGAGAAACTATCATTAGCTGCAGAGATAGAATTTGATGGCTCTAACTGGGAGGAGTTCTCAAATACATCATCATCATTCATATCATCATTATAAAACATAGCTGTTTTGAAAAGGAAACAAAAATAAGGAGATGAAACAGCAAAAAGCTAGTTTTCTGCAGTAATAATCAACAATCAATGTTCTAATTGTATGACCTGTCCTGTAATAATAGGTGACTGATTATATATTTTTCCTGAAAAAGCCAAAAAGCAAAACATAAATGGAACAAATACGCAGAGTTCTGATCTAGAATAAATCTTTTCAAGTTTTATCATGAATGAAGCACATGAAGATACATGACAATTATCCAAAAGATATAACAGAGCTTCCAGTAACAATGATCAGGCAGAATTACCTGTGCTAAAACATGCATTTAACCCTCTAGCCAAATAACGAGTACCGGGATGCAATCTGCTACGGCGAGCAGTAAGTGCCACTATTCCCTCTCTCTGGCCAGATGATCCAAACTCTCGACATTCTGCTAACCCCTGAGAAATTCATACCAATCATAGAGAGTGAAAAGAATTGTCAGTACCTGTACAAGCTCTCGCATAGTAAGAGGACATAAATAAGATGTAATGTGCAGGAGAATGCAACCAATGTGTAAGAAATTGTTGAATTAATTCCAGATATTGTAACATTTGACCTGTTCTAACAACTGTTCAAATTACATTACTTTAAGCTAGAGGGTTCTGTTTTGTAAATGACTTAACTATAATACTGATGTTTTACTTCACAGAACCAGGAATAAGAGTCGCAACATTTAGACGAAGTCTTGCGAAAAACGAAGATTTGAGAACAATTAGACAATTTAGACAGTGTTTAAAAGAGATGGGCAAAATGGCATCTCTGCAGGAAATTGGAAGATTAAGCATTTAGAAGCAACTAAATAAAATTAATATGGAAACACAGTAAAAATATCTCATATACCGAGTAGGATCAAGACCTGGAGAAGGACAACACAATGTTGCGGCAGGCCAATTTCTTTGAAGGGCAATGAAAACCAACCATTCCAGACAAATTCATCATCAGGAGTCTGTAAGGGCATATTACTGGGGAAAGGCCGAGTAATATCCCTTGTTTCACAAAAATAGTGTTTCCCATCAATATCAAGCTCAACCAAATCTTGAATATTTTTTATTTCCCCTTTACTCTGAGGTTGAGGATTTTGAAGCTGAACCTTAATCCACTGACTCTCTGTAACAGTATATACACGTCCACCACCGGGCAAATTTGGAATTGTCGCTGTCAATTTTGTGGCAACTAGAAGTAATCCAAAGCTCCCCAAGGCTGAATAACCCAGAATTGCTCTAGCATAAGTTTTGCTCCTGCACAACCACCTTGACCCATCTGTGATATAGCCCAAAGCTTCTTCTTCAGAAATGAAAACGCCATGTCCCACCTTTCCATCATAACACAGTGCTCCAGTCGTTGGATCAATATAAATGACCTGGGTATCATCCCTAGTTGACAAACTCACAATGATGTATGTTTCACCAGTTTCTAGCACAACGACGACAATTGAAGTGTCTCTTGAACAACTTGCTGCAAAATTTTGAGTAGGGAAAATGAGTATACAACAAAAACAAAACAAAACAAAACAAAAAAAATGAAGTTCATGGCATGTGCAGATTAACAAAAGTTCATGATTCCTAATGAAGGAGAAAGAGAAGCCTACATAACTGTTGGATGGGGAGAAATTTTTGAAATGCTGAAGCGAATTTCAAAGACAAAAGTTAAACACTCAGGTGAACTGAGAAGTGAGAACAAGGTGGAACCACTTCAAGAACAAGAGAATCTAATAGGCATGCATGCCATGATCTTGCCTTTGATACTCAATTCTTTCATCTTTTCAAAATTTTCATTTTCCAAAGACCAAATAAATGAAACATAAGTTACAACGACAAATCTCAAGGTAAGTGTTTTGACATGTACCCAAAATGCAGACAGACAAAGATAATCCAGAAGGACAAGTCATCTCTCCACAGATTCAGCAGTCCCATTAAAATTTCTCTTACTTATTTCAGCCAAAACAGTATATGGTCTGTATGCAAATTTGTGCCATATGCACGGATCTAAGATTCTAATCCAACAGTGCATTATTGTCCTTTCAAACCAAAGAGATCTGCGCAATGATTTTCTCCTTACAAAAATTTGTTGTATTCCATATTTTGATCAGAAACCAGTCGGGTAGAGGTATTCTGCCATATTTCATAAATACTAATTACGACTCCCAAAAATAAGGGCAAACCACAAGCGCGCGTCAGTTTCAGATATTGGATTGCTATTCTTCAATTGAATGGAACTAAGGATCTCGTACAAGGTTGTCAGCTGATCCGATCCTTACAAGTTACAAGCCCACACAAGGCTTCTCAGTCCAGGTTCACGTATCAGCTGAAGCTCCTTCCGGATAATTGAAAGCTCACCTCAGAATAATTCTCCAATCCAGCAGCAGAACATATGATTGATTAGGGTGCCCCGAAGGCTTCATACCGATGCAGATTTGACACGAATTCAGCTCGCAATTCATCGACGAAAAAGAAGTCCAAAAGACACAATAGAAACCCTAGAAATGGAAGATAAATTCAAGAGAGGAAAACAAGATAGGAGAGATGAGATTACAGGATTTGGCGACTCTGTTGGGATTGGCAGCGTTGTCGTAAAACCCAGCCTTCATTTCAAACCCCACCCCCTTCCGTGAATGATCTCCCATTGTCTGCTCCTTCATAAACCTCCTGTTCTATTTCCTCTCTCTTTGCCCGACGTTGGAAGAGAAACGGGAAAATAGGCTTGGAATTGTGCATTTGTCTGAGAAGCGTTGGAGGTTGGACCGAAATTGAAAGCGACGACGGAAGCTGACTTATGTGCCAATTAACCATTAATAACCTACCTTTTCTTTTTAAAAAAAAATAATAATAATAACTTACCTTTCCTTTTTAAAAAAAATAATAATAATAACTTACCTTTCCTTTGAAAAAAAACCATTAATAACTTACCTTTCCTTAAAAAATTAACCATTAATAACTTACCTTTCATTTAAAAAAAAATTACCAATTTTACATGATGGGTGTGTTTGTTTAGGATATAAACATGTCAAGCAAAACTTTTCAATTTAAAACTTTTCACTCTCCATAATTATTCTATTTTTTAATTATTT
>JAXCLR010000081.1:1000615-1015530 GCA_035584095.1 Annona squamosa
ACAATTCTAAATACAATGAGTGGGGTGGATTTTCCATTTATGATCAGGTAGGGCCCACAGTGCATGGACTGCACGGTACAGTCGCATGCACTGGAATAAATCTCATATATATATATATATATAAACCCCTTGGTTATTTTTTCTCTCTAAGTCTTTCTCAACTAGTCATCTAATTTTTATTTTTCCATTGCTGTCATAATTCTATTTTCACATTGTTGCCCTATTGTCATTTCTCTTACGCCAAAAATACCATTTCGTCTCTCCCTGTGAGATCATTGTCTACTAAAGTTTAGGCTTTCAGGTTATTTGCTATACAACCATTAACAACTCATCAACCCGCTTATTAAATAGGTTGTAATTAGGTTAGAGTTGAAGTTTTTTTAATGGATTAATAAAATGGATTAGAGTTGAGATATTTTAAATGAGTTAGGATTAAGATTAGACTCTAACTCGTTTAACTTGATCCGTTAACACCCGTAGCTGACATTCTAACCATTTCAAAACATGCAATTGTGATTGGGTGAAATGAGATATGATTCGAACGTGGAGAAGTTGTTGTGCTGGTGGATTGTTAAATGAAATATTTGAAAATAGAAAAAAACAGTATTGAAATTTTAAAAATAAACATTATTATATATTAAATGGAGCCGCTTCTATGAAATCCTTATTCAATGTAATCTTTCAAATTTTAATTTCTTACTAGTTAATGAAAAATTCTAGATGTATTTAAAATCATTACTACTATTATTATGATATCAATTATTTTATTTATTTGGTGCCACCGTATATAGTCCCATCTATTATGTGCAAAATTAATGTAATATAATAATATAATATTAAATATAAAATTTTAAGTAATATTTTCAAAAATACATCATTACTATTATTATTGTATAAATTATTTTATTTATTTAGTACCACTGTATATAGTCCCATCTATTATGTGCAAATTTGATGTAATATAATAATTTAATATTAAATATAATTTTTGAAGTAATATTTTCAATATCTAAACCATCTTGAATATTATTAGTAAGTGGATAAATGGTCCTATAAAGTATCATTACATTCTCATATATATGAGAATTGATCTAAGTATTTTTTAATTTATATATAGATGTACCCATTTTTGAGTAAATGGAGTCTACACACATATTTAATTAGGATGAAACTTAACCTCTTAGCTAAACATAGATTAAATTTTGTATCAATTAATAACATTTAAAAACTATAGATGTATGCTTTATCAAAAAAAAAAAACTATGGATGTATGAAATTTCGTGAAATTCCTTGCTTTATTAAAAATGTGAAATAAGGTTGAAAATAATTTTTTTGAAAGAGTAAAAAAGATTATATTGAACAAAGTGTTTGTTGGGAAAGAGTGAAAATAAAAAATTTAAAAGGAATTGAACATAGATCAATAGATGTAATGATAAAAAATTAAAATAAATAAAATCATATCATTAGATATGCCGAAGAAAGTGAAGTCTTTTCTTACTAAGGGTTGACTATAAAAAATTCTCTGTCTTTCTTCCATACACATTTTTATATAATGTTGGGAAATTTTTTCTCATATCTATAATATTTGGCCATTATTACATTCATACCATGACATTCTAGAAATTCTTTCAATACCTATAATATTTCACCACTAATTCTTCAAACACTCATGCTGTTGATTTCAACTCAAACGGACATCAAGCTCATGTGAAAATGTCAATTTTTCCCTTACATTATTATGTAAACAAAGATAAAAAAAGATTGCTACTTTGTTTTCATTATAATTTAAACAAAAAATATGGTAGATATTCCAATAGGAATTTTTGTTTACAAATGATGTGTGGCAAAATTGACATTTCTGCATACACTTGACATTAGTTTAAACTAAGACCGACGGCATAAACATTTAGAGAATTAGAGATGAAATTTTATGGGTGTTGTACAAATTTATGAAATGCCCGTAAGTATGAAAGAAATAATTGCCAAAATTTGTAGGTATAAGGGGAATTTTTCCTATAATTTATCATTTTAATAAAGTGAATTTATTTCTTTTTTATTATTATCATTCCATTTCAATTATTTTTGTTTTCTTTATTTATCCTTATTATTCTTATTTTATTATGTTATTTTCTCCGTTCTTATTGTTCCTGTCGTTTCTGTTTTTTCACTTTTTTTCTATTCGAGTTTGAGGAGATATCCGTGTACATGTTGCAAGGAGGACACACGCGTGGGAAGCCTGTCACACGGCCCACACATGCGAGTGCTTGCTAGAGCGAACGGCGCGCGCTCATAGATACTTTCTAAATCTTCAACGGGCGAGCAAGAAAACCGTTAACAAGAAAAAGACAAAGAAAAGAAACGAAAAATCTCTTTCAGTGGTTGGTTTGGTTTTTAACATCCCAAATCCATCCTTCCGCATTTCGCACCTTTCTCTTCTCCCCCCCTTCCTCTCTATCTCAACCGCAGGAGGCCATTTTCTCTCTGCTTTCTCATTCAGGTTTTTATTCATTTGTCTCCCGCTCTGTTCTGTCATCTCTTCCTTTCTCTCTGTGATTGCTACTGTCTTCTGCTTTTCATCTGAATCTTTGAACAGTAAGTGCGTTTGTTTGCTTGACATCTTCTTCAATTGATTGTTTTGGATTTCAATTGTTCTTGCATTTACGCGTCCACAGATTGCGTTCAGCAGTTTTCGTTGTATTTAAATTCCCACATCGGAGTTTTAGTGATTCGGTTCAAACTAGGGTTTTGATTTCTTCGTCATGGATTCTTGCTTTTCTTTGATTGAATTGTAATTCCTAGGGTTTTAGCGTGCTAAAAATCTTCTTTCCAGATGAAGTCGGAAACATGGGCTTCCATGAAACTACAACTGGGTACCCTCTTGTAGGCTATTATTGTATTTTAAGGGGGTTAGGTTTGTTGAAATGCTTGTCGGTTCGATGCTGCCGAGGAACTGCGATGTTTGCGCTCAAGATTTGCGTATTAGATGATGCTTCATGCACGAGAAGTTTTAAGCATCTATCGAAGTCATTGGTTCGCGGCACTTTGGCTTCTGGGGATCTGGATATCTGAGACTTCATGAAATGGTGGAGGATGTGATTCCTTCTTGACATGCCAGTTCTAGTTAATGGATGCTTCATGCGGAAATCCTTCCCATGTTCCTGGAATAGTCCAGCATCTCCTTTTCTTGAATAAAAAGAATTTTCTTCTTCTTTCTCGCTGAATGAAAGGGGAAACAACAGACAATTTCAAGCATCACTCTGATTTGCATGCTCAGCACGGGTGTCCAGGTTCCTTAAAGATCAGGATGCATTGGTTGTGCTTGCAACTGTAGTTACAGAGAGAACTTGGGTATAACAAAGATAAAATCCATAGAAATAGTGTTCTTTTGCAGCAGCACTTCCAACTGCTATGTAGATATGTTAATGTATGGTTGGCGATCTTATTCAGATGCGCATACTGGCTGAAAAAAATATTTTTAATTTTTTAAAATAAATGTACATGCCCCATCTAAATCTTCATCCATATGAAATTTGACACTTTTTAAAATTTATTTGTTATTCTGTCAGTCGCATGTACTCATTTCTAAGTTATTGGTTTTTAAAATCGAAGTAAAGTACCAAACAAATTCAAAAAATTATCATTGGGAGGAAAATTTAGACAGGGCTAACACATTTGTAAAAAATAAAAAGTCTTATTGGGTACAAACCTATTATAAATAATTGTAACCAGAAGCTTAGACTTCATTAAAGAAAGAGAAGTAAAAAGAATAATCATGTATGGCACTAGAGAATGCAACTCTATGGTTAGAGGCTAGAACAATAGTGCCCTGAAAGTGTCAGGGGAAGAAGCCTATTTAACGATAATAGTTGGATTGCACCATTCAATGACCAAAGTATCAAACTATTTCTGGTGGAGGATGAAACATGACCTTCAAAATACGCTAACTTATGCCTGATTAGATTCCAAATTCATGACAAACTTGAAAGAAGCCTTCCTAGATATTTCTGCAAATCGTTTTTGAACATTCCTTCCACATTTTGGTGTTCTGAACAGAATCCATTGGGCGTTTTGACCCATTTCTTTGCACTTTTCAGTTGTGATGGTATTCTGTTTCCGGTCTTTAATATTGCCTGATTTCCATCATTCTACAAACCAACATCTAAGCATACGGTATTATCTTCATGGTATCTGCCATGTTGAGAGATAAGACCGTACTTTGACCTTTACATGTCATTTCCTGATGCATATTTAAGACAGCAGAGCATTTGAGACTTCAGAAAGAACCAGACTGCTTACAAGCTCATGCATTTCTAAGTTAAATAGCATTCTCAGTTACTTCATATATATGGTCACACAGAAAGTATTAGCTGCATTTCCATATCTTATTTCCTTCCGTAGTCTGTAGAACTTTGGCTTTTCTGGGCTTCAGTGGTTATTGATTGTTCAAAATTAACTTTTATTCACTTCTTCTGTTCTCTTTTCCTGCAGGGCATATTATTTGTTGCAGATGATGAAGCAAGTACCAGTGGAACATTTTGTGCACACCATTCCTCAGCCTCCTTTTTAGTGGGATTTCAAGTGTTTGCCTAAAGAGACAGTTTTGTCTGTAGGTAGGATCTCATGAGAGCATGGATACACTATCTGCAGCTGTCCCATCAAGAATGCTGCAAGGATCGAATCAGCATCCTGTTACCTTTTCTAAATGTGCTTCAAGGTATGCTGCACGTGGGGGTGATATATCAAGGTCCAACGATTTGACGCAGTCACAAAATAAAATTTCAGCACATTTTAAATCTGAAAACAATTCAGAATGGATAAGACCTTCCCCTCAAGCCGACGGACTGAATGAAACTTCTTTATCTTCAGACTTAGATGCTCTCTTTGCAAACAGCTCAGTAACCTTGGGAACAGATTCTCTAATTGCAGAAAAACGTACAAAGAAAATTGTGAAGAAGAAATATAGAAGAAAGAAGGTTCAATCAAACAGAAAAAGTAAAAACGATGGTGGCATTCAAGTTAAGGATGTGAATGGTAAAAACTGTCATGTTGCTGAAGCTAGTTCTATTGATGCAAACCCTAGTTTTTACAGTGATATTGCAGAATCGTGCCTTTCACCTGACAAGATGAATAGGAATGTCAATGGTTGTAAGTTCACCCCAAAAGTCAACAAAAAATATTCACTTGCAACGTCTAATTTAGAATGTATTTTGGGAACATCTGGAATGGTATGCACCTCAACTGGCAATAAAGAAACCTGTGAAATGATTGTGGATAGGGACTGCTTATCTCTTGGTGAATCAGTCTCCAGACTTTCTAATATTGATGAGAACAGCAACCCAACTTATACGTGCAGAAGTGATGAAACATTAGCCACAGTTGGCTGTGAAACTGTAGGGAATCTTTTGGATGAGGTGAATGACTGTGACAAGGAACTGTTTTCTGAATTTTCTTCTGGTAGCAACTCTCATGTTGATAGGGCACAAATTTGTTCTTGTGCCTTGGATGGTGATTATGAAAAAAGTAGCATATCTGGCTGTGGTTCAAGTGAAATCATTTGTTATGGCGAGGGGTTGAAAACTGGTAGGAAGGGCATAGCTGACCACAGAGAGCATGTTTCTTCTTTATATGCATCTGAAGGAAATTCATGTGACTTAGGACTATTAGGTGGGCCCGAAGACCCTGGCAATGGAACTTCTGACAGAATCAAGTCCATCAATTGCTGTTGTAATATAGGGGATGATCCTTACATAAAAGGAACAAAGGTTGAAGATGGTAAGGAAGTGTCCCAGAAGTTAGATGATAAAGTACGCACAGTCATTCGAACAAATAATTCTCGGCCAAATGGGAAGGAAAATGGTCATTCGATCTGGCAGAAAACTCCCAAAAAAATTAGAAATCTACAAACTCATGAGACAAAGTGGTCAAATCACATCTACAAGCTGGGAGAATTTGGCACGCCTGAGTCTACTATGTCAGCTAGACCACTGTTGCCATCTCCCGTAAATGGACCAAGTTCCTTTATTGAAAAGTCCAAGGGGGTTGCAGAAATCAAGAAAGGTATATACACGACTTATCCCAATCTACTGGTTGAATCTTCACAATGGATTGCTCAGGAGAAGTTCCACAGTTGTGCCAGTCGATATGTTTCCCAATCCTGGCAAGAGAACATGAAAGGGAATAAGGGCCGGTTAAAATCTGTGGAAAAGTCATATCAGCTACCAAAGCCTGAAAATGTCAACCGCTCCAGAAAAAGCTTCTGGGCTAATAAAGGGATGAGTAAGCCACGAAATAAGGCAAATCTTTCACGAGCAGAAGCCTTGAATTTATCAATGGATCCATGTGCGTGTAGAAGTGCTGACGGTTATCATTTTCAGTGTTTACCTTCAGATCCTCCTTGTTCTTCTTGTGTGCAGCTGAGCACGTCACAGAAAATGATATCATCACCCCTGTTAGATCAAGCCAGATTACAGGAAGTCCAAACACATACATGGATAAAGATTCCAAGTACTGATCAAATGTTGCTTGGAGCTTTAAACAATTGCTTGCAAAAGAGGGAGAAGAGACCTGCATGTGTAGAAGTTGAATTTGCATATAGAAACAGTGTTGTACAGGATTTTGCTTCTAGAGTATGTATACAGAAATGGATACCTGTTAGCAGGAAACATTCTTTGATTGGAAAAGGGAATGGGACGGGTGTACATAATTCTAAGAATATACCAAATTCTTCTCATGCAAAAGAAGATATTTGTCAGGATGAGCGCCAAAGTTCTGTTTGTGGTCCAGTTCCTTCACTTGGTTGTGGCGTTGAATGTTTGAGATCAAATCTGAAAGCTCCAGGCACAAACAGAAGGCCTATTATGCTGGGAACTGAGAGTGAAATAGTGCAGTCAGGCAAGCTTAAAAGAAACGGAGGAAGTGACAAAGAGCATCAGAGCACAAAAGAGAATGTTGCCTCTGATTCAAAGAACACACTGCTGTGCATTGGTTCAAGGGTGGCAGTGAAGGTTCTGAAAGAAGCTTACAGATTGCAAATGGCATCTGAGTGTGTTCAGATGGCAATAGGTTGTCCTCTTGCTGAGTTTGAAAGGCTTCTGCATTTGGCTTCTCCAGTGATCATTCCTACATCTGTTGTGCAACACTGTGAAGAATGCTTGAAAAATCAGCTTGCTCTTGGTAATTCCCTTTGCAATCACCAAATTCCTGACATTCCCCTAGGCATGGTTTGGAAGTGGTATGAGAAACCAGGCAGCTACGGTTTGGAAGTGAAGGCAGAGGATTCTGAAAACCCAATGGGACCGCATGCTGACAAGGTTTCATTCCATGCCCATTTTGTTCCATTTCTCTCAGCAGTGCAGTTATTTGGCCGTTTGCAAGATTCTAAATGCTGTGGAACAGAAAAACCTGGTTCTCAAGAACTTGAGAAGGGAGACATGGAGCAACCTTTGCCTTTATCTGGGACTCCGGCAAATATTCCATTCACGCAAGCAGTTGAGAACAGTTCCTACAGTGCAGACAAAACAAAATTCTCACTATCCATAAACTCAGAGGACAATTCAACCTCATCCGACTTACGAGGGCCGGATGCTGGTGACTCTTATGGCTCATCTTTTGTACTTCCTTCCTTCGATGATATGGAGCTTCTATTTGAATTTTTCGAGTATGAGCAGCCTCAACAGCGAAGACCATTATATGAAAAGTGAGAGCTGCATTATTTGGTTTCTTTCATCTGATTCCTCTTTGCTGTTCTTTTAAGAATGATAAATTAGGGTTAGTTTGCATCAATGCCAACTCAAAACTATATATATATATATATATGTTGCATTAAAAAATCCTGCAAGTATGCCTACTACTCAACCATGTCACTTTTTGTTACTTCATGATATTAAATTGAGCAAAATATCCAATGCAAAAATGGCATGAGTCATCCTCCTTTCTCATTCTTTCCCCAGCTGCTTCCCCTCTTTTTTTTTTTTCCCGGCATCTTCAAGATGATAAATGATGCATCAATAGCTTCAGCAGCATAACTTTTCTTCTGTTGAAACCACTAAATCTTGTTTCTTTCCTTTTAAATCTCAGTTTGCAAGTGTTGTTTCTTTTTCAAAATCCCCTTGCAGTTTATGAAATGAGAATGTTATAGTTATTTTTGAATTTGAATTTAAAGAACTAGTTTTGCAGTGTACTATGTTGAAAGGGGGAAGGATTTTATTATTTTTTTTTTTTGAAATGCCAAAATCCCTTTCTTCGAGTCTGAGTAATCCAAGCTGGCAATCCAATTACTCATCCCATAGAGGATGATGTGGGGCCCAACACCTTCAAACCACATGCTTCTACCTCAAGCCATTGTGGAACTCCACAACAAAAGGCATTCTTCTCCCTCAAGCAGTCATCTAGCTCTCATTCCAGCAAACCCTTACATTCAAGAATTCAATTTCAATCTCCTCATCCTCAAGCAGTCATCTGACTCACATTCCAGCAACCCCTTACATCTAAGAATTCAAGTTCCTCATTCCTCCAATCACAGATTGCATCAATCACTCCACATTCTTCTTGGAGATATGGAAATTGCTTAATTAATAATACTCGGATTTGATTCCATGTATAAAAGAAATCATCATCTCATTAAACTGGTGAATATACCCAGCTTTTTGGGATGAATACCTTTTTGCAACATGAGTGATGCATGAGTAAAGACCATAATGTAGACAATAGACTGCTCCTCATGGATAGCTATAAAGTAAGAATCCCCCAGATGTGGAGATTCCAGTTGTGCATTTGAGAACTAAATATAGGACTGACAGGATTGTGGATGCAGTCGGTGTAGTGAGTGAAAGAGTGGTAGGGGAATGGGGATGGGTGATCACTTCAGTGACAGTGACCATGGCTTTTGGTACCTCTTCTAGCAATGTGCGTCCTTCAGTACCTTTTCAAGCAACCCAGGCTTTGGTCATTGGTGTGTACAGAGTTTTGTTCTCCCATAGCCTTTCCAATGAGTAAAGAAGGGTATTTTGGACATTCTCAAAAGATATTAATTCATTCCTCAGGGTGGAACCTGTGTTGTTTATGGCAATTGACACCCTAGGCTTGGATGAAATTATTATTTTTTAAGTAGTTGGCATATTTGCAAGACAAAAATGTGGGTACGAATGCAATTCTTTTGGTTTCGAGTTGGCATGTATGCAAATAATCCTGCATTGTTTTATTTAAAAAAAAAAAACAGTACTTTTCTACTGTGTCCGAAATCAAAATTTCTTAGAAGACTGACAAAGAATCCCATTGAACTCTCCACACAACAGTGCCTGAATAAATTTCCATCAATCTTCTTCTAATAGAGTCGAACCAAACCTTGATCCAGAGATTAGTTTTTCTCATTCTGTTTGTATATATTCTATCTTATGAATCATGAGTGTCAGTCAAAAGTCATTCTTTGATTTTTTTTTTTTGTTTAAATTTTTTTTCACCTAGATATTATACATTGTGACTTTTTCTTTTGTGTGAATATAACTTCACTCATGTAACTTGAATACAAAATAAAAAGATAAAGACAACTCTGTTTGCATAAATTTAATTCAGAAGATCTGACTTGGCTCATCTGACTTCAATATAACTTGGTTCATTGCTTTCTTGATCTGACAAACTGCAGAATAATGGATCTTATCAAGACTGGTGATTCTAATCATCAAGTATTTGGTGATCCATCCAGGCTAGAGCTCATGAGTCTGCATGATCTGCATCCTGCATCATGGTGAGTGTTACCCACTGTTCATATTTTGCTTGTTCTTTCATAAGCGTTAAGACTAAGGCATGCCAACATCACCTACTTCTGGAGTCTGGCTCTAATTTTTGTGCGTGTTTATATGTCTGAATTTACAGGTTTTCGGTAGCTTGGTATCCTATTTATAGAATACCTGAAGGCAGTTTTCGAGCATCATTCTTGACTTACCATTCACTAGGTCATTTGGTTCAAAGAAGCATCTCCAGTGAGTGTATCAAGGGAAACATGTTTTCTATTGTCTCTCCTGTTCTGGGATTGCAGAGCTACAATGCACAGGTAAACCAAGTTTCTTATGCATAAAAAACGGACTCCTTAAATTGTCAAAAGAATGAACGATAATAACTTAGTCATGGCTCTTGAAGACTTAAATTGACATTATTTTGAATGAAAATGGAACAAAGGGATCTAGATTCACCTTGATAGGGTTTTCTCCACCCAAAAAAAAAAACACACACACACACACGCAAAGTTGTTGCTTCAGGAGCAAATCCATTCTGATATTTTGACAGAATTTCTTAAAAACGGGTAGCAATCATGTTTGATAAAGTCCAATTCACATGAGTGTCCTTTAGATTCAGAAGACCTGGGTGCCTACCAGATGCATGGGGATTGTATCTCAGGGGCAATCTGCATTCCATGTATGCGAAGGCAGACTCAGTCAAGTGTAAATCTCATGGAGTCATGGGTGTTACAAGTTTGAAGTTTGGATCTCACCAATATCCCAATTCTATGAATTCATGTGGAACTGAGGCCGAAATATGTCCTCCAGTATGGACCAATGCAGATTAATTTCTCATATTTAGAAAAATTAAATGTGTTTATGATGGGAGTGATGCCATCCTATAATGGCTGAATACCAGGCTTACTTTATTTCACCTATTCAGGCCAGCTTGGATACTGTCTTTTACATTTCGAACAAAATGAATTTATTTTCAAGAAAACTTTAGCTTTTTTGTCAAGGGTGTATTTGGGCAGCTATAAAACTCTTAAATGAAAAATTTTAGTGTAAGATAGGGTGATGATGAAAGAGAATGAAGTTAAAATAGATAAGTCAATTGTACGAGTAGTCATGTAAAAATGCTTGAAAAGTAGAGTGATTGTCTAGGAAAATGTGGAGAAATAATTAAAAAATGGGATAGTTGTGGAAAGTGCAAAGTTTTGTCTTAAAAATTTTTCTTATATCCACACATGCTATTGGTTTGTAACATTGGGTTACTTGGGTATCAAGTTAAAGATTCTTTTCTACGTAAAACAACTTGGTTATAAAGTAGTTCTTTAGACTCCCATCTCGCCTAGGTTTCCTTTTTGTATTGACTCTTGAAAGCACGCTAGTAAACCGGTATATTTTAACTTGCTATTTACTCTGCGAAGTATCATGATGCTTCAACTTCAGATCAGCCTAATGCATTCAATGTGCTTTGGGGTTGTAGGGTGAATGCTGGTTTTGTCCTAAGAAGCCTGCTGATTCTTCATCCAGAGGATTTGTGCCCTTTGACATCTCTGAAATCCTCAAGGAAAGGCTGAGAACTCTTGAAGAAAGTGCATCATTATTTGCCAGAGGCTGTGTCTACAGAGGGAACGTCAGAGTTGCTAACTATCAACCAGATTATGAGTTTTTCCTGTCGCGTAAATATTGAATGCGTTTGGATAACCATGCAAGTTCAAGAAGGCCATACAAGTTTTTCCTATCAAGTAAACATTACAAGTTTGTTGAAGAAGGTCATTTCAATTCTTGTAAACCAGTTTGAACTTGTGCATAGGTTTGAGCATGCGAGTTTTCTTTTTACTACACCAAAATATATAGAGCATTGCAGGCAAGTCCTAGGAACCGACTGATTGGAAGCAATCTAATCATCCCTTTTCCCCACCCCTTTTTGCAGTGGAGAAACAACCAGCTTTGTGAATAGCAGCAGGGCTCATATCCAACTTTCTTAAGATGAAGAACACATGAATTTTACCATAGAAAAAAAAGAACACAGATGAATTTTACCAGGGGAAAAAAAAAAAAAACACAGATGAATTTAGTTTGAGTTGGGGCCATATTGTATAAGAAGAAATTAACAGATACAAAAGCGCATTGAAGTGAAGTTAGAGACTCTTGTAGAGGTGGTATCGACAGTTGTAGCATCCTCAGCCAGTAAGCCTTTTATCCGTACACTCGTCTGTTAAAACTGTGTAAATTGAATTTCTAGTGGATTGTACATACAGTAAATAAATGTTCTGCCAATTCTACCTGAGTGCCATGTGAAGTTGGTTTGAGATTTTCATCTGTTATTTTCATCTCTTTAATCTCTTCGCATTTGCCATTGTCTTAATTTGGTGACTTTCCCAACCGGGTTACATTTCTTGAGGACTCTTTAATCTTCGTGACTATTGAGGGTTGCCCTTGACCAGAGAAAGATGCAGAGCCCGAAAAGGCGACAGGAGAGGACTGGACTGGTATAAGATAAACACATCTAACAAAAATCCAAATTACTAGGCTCTTCAGTCCGTTGTAGCCACCCCATATTACTGTGGTTGTTATCGACAGACATGCACGTGTATTTCCCCGTTTTAATCCGCAATAATTTGAATTAGCATGTGTTCGGAAACTAAAAAAACTTTTGAATAAAAAACTTTTTGCGTAAAAGTTGTTAAATTGATTAAAAATAATGTGATATGATAGGAGTAATGATGAGGCGTAAACAGAATAAGGATAAAATAGATAGATTAATTATAAGGTTAGTTGTGTAGAAATAATTAGAAAATAAGGTAATTGTATAGAAATGTGTGAAAAAATAATTTTCAAATAGAATAAATATGAAAAGTGAAAAGTTTTAGCTCGACGTTTATGCTAAATTAAAAAACTTATTTTTAATTAAATATGATATATTAAGAATGATAAAAAGTTTAAATTCCATCATATCATTTTAGATGGGCCATAGCATCTTTGATTTTGGTAAAATTTAACTTCTAGGTTAAAAATAATTTTAAATATGATGGATCAAATTGATTTAACACCGTTACTAAAACCAGTGAGATATTGGTGGGAAATAGGAACCGACACCATGACAAATGATAATAAAGATAATTGATTTATTAATGGGTGAAGCATATTTAACACCATCAGGAAGTGTATTAAAAAAGAGCGGGAGTCCTACAAATATTTTTGGCAGGAACTGATACAACTACATATTATAATTATGTAAAATTGGAGATAGCATATTACATTTAGTTATAACATATTTGTAAAAATTAGCATGAAATTTCAGCCAAACTGTCATGATCAAGTTATTTGTTACAAACGATAGTAGAATTTTTGTAAAATAAACCTTGTTATCATGGAAAAATAACCACATGATGTGTTAATGATGTGTTAACATTAGAATATGATCTGCAAAATATTTAAACTTATATAATTTATTTTGAAATTATTCAAACCTAACGTACACGAAAATACAAATATCAAATTATAATATTACTCATTCAAAAACGTAAATAATAACAGAATTATAATATCATTCACCTTTGTATATGAAAATATGAATATTTGCTTATATGGTGAGATTTAACATTTTAATAACACATGTACACTTAATTTTTTCTAACTAAATTTTTAATGATTAATAATTTTTCCAATTCTCTTATACATGAAAAACCGCATGCTCTTGAAAGTCTCATGGGGGCGTACGTTTCGGCAAGGCCTGGATTTTAGCAGGAATGAACAGATAAATGCCAGCTTTCCGCCGCACTACTGCTATCCAAAATCCAAATTCAATCGTCCGCCGCCGCTGAATTATTGAAATTAGAAACCCAAGTATGATAAATAATGTATATCCAGTCATCCACTTCCCACTAGTTCCTACAGCAGCAGCAGCAGAAGCAGAAGCAGAAGCAGCAGATCATGACCAACGGCAATCTTCAATTGACCATCCATTATTGTGCACTGTATGGAGATCTCTCTGGCCTTATGAACCAACTCAGATACAATTCTTCACTTCTTAATGCTCCAGAAGATGACGTGGTATGGATATCATCCAAACCCAAAAATATATATATCATTATTCATATTTATATATACCTCGCTATGAATGTTTCTAATTGCTTCTGGTTACGCCTGCTTCTGCAATATTTATATTTTCAAATCATTGCCTCGTATCTTCCAAATGATCTTTTCTATCACGTTATTGATTTTCTTGTTTTCCCTCCGCCTCTCCATGCATTCCTTTTTCCAACTCTCAAGTAGCTATATACGCCTTTGAAATTTAGATAAATTAGTTAAGTATTGAAGGTCGGTCGAATTCTTATTATTATGGAGGATGTATGTAAAAAAGATGATTTTAGAAATATAAAGTTGTCTTGAAATTAAACCAGTCATGTTATGATCTAGATAGAGAAAAAGAAAGTGGTATGAATGTTTTCATACTCTAAGCAGCAATATGTTTAGTTTTGGTTGATAGCATTGACAGGAAAATGAATACTGCTTATCTGTCCTGATTTACTCTGGGCTGGGGCGAAATGCATCCCAAAAATTAATCATAGAATTAATAAATATGTGGGTGTATATATATGTCAGATCCCGCCAATTATCAAGCAGGAAAAAGCAAAGAAATAATGTTTAATTCGTTAAGCACCCAACGGAATGATCTCAATTGTTAAGTCTGCCAGGAAACATCTTAATGTTCTTAATCTCTCTACCTTAATTTCGTAACAGAAGAAACAGACACCTCTTCATCTTGCACCTTCAAAAAACAATGTTAGGATTGTCGATTTTCTTGTCAGTCAGGAGCAAATCAATCTAGAGGCCGGAAATAAGGTATATATACCTCAATGCAAAGATTTTCCTTTTTTTTTTTTTGAAATATAAATTACTAAGCTATATTGCACAAGATGTGGCCTAGAATGGGGTAATTCCTTGGTGATATTATAAAAAGCATGACCCAAGTTCTGAAAATTGTGTTTTAAGCTTCATTGCCCTAATTAGAAGAATGTTTTAGGAAGAGGTTTAAACAATTAATTCCCAAGATTCCCAGCAGTTTTAATCGTGCTACTTCTGGAATTTGGGCTTTGTGGTTCCATTTACATCGTGTTGGGATTTTAGGCTATCCCCTTTTGTGTAGATTAAACAGGAATAATTAATTTCTGACAATAAATATCACAAATA
>JAXCLR010000081.1:1026428-1054652 GCA_035584095.1 Annona squamosa
CTACCTTACTTTTCAATCATTTCTACACAACTACCCATACAACTAACCTATCTATTTTAACTTTATTCTTTTTACTCTTCATTATTACTCCTATTACATCACTTTCTATTGATTTGACAACTTTTACTTCAAAAATTTTTCATCAAAAGTTTTACCTCCAACCAAACACACCCATAATCACAGCATCCCCGCTTGTTTCCCATACTCTCTTCCAGTAGAAATGGACAACCTGCAAAGCAGGAGCAGCAGCGCCCCCTTTAATCCTCTCTATCCAGATATCCTTGCCCACGAATCTTATGCTGTCGTCAACTTCATTGCCGATTACTATCGAGCCATCGAAACATACCCAGTTCAAAGCAAAGTTGAACCCGGTTACTTGAAGAAGCTGTTGCCTGACGCTGTTCCATCCTCCCCCGAGCCCATACAAAGCATTCTGGAAGACGTTCACGCCCACATTATATCCGGTTACACCCGATGGCAGAGCACTAACTTCTTTGCTTACTTCCAAGCAAATGCCAGCACCGCAGGATTTCAACGTCAACGTCGTGGGATTCAACTGGATTGCTTCCCCCGCCGCCACGGAGCTGGAGAGCATAGTCATGGATTGGCTCGGTAACATGATCCATCTCCCAAGTGGTTTCTTGTTTTCAGGCGGATTGGGAGGGGGAGGGGTGCTGCATGGTAGCACGTGTGAATCCGTGGTGTGCACGATGGCAGCTGCAAGAGACAAGGCCTTGAAAAATATTGGCTCGAACCACGTCGGTAAACTGGTGGTCTATGGCTCTGATCAAACACATTTCGTGCTCTGGAAGGGAGCCAAGCTGGTCGGCATTCGCCCAGCGAATCTCCGCTGCCTTCCAACATCGGCTGCAACCGCATTCGCGTTATCTCCCGAAGTGGTCCGCAAGGCCATGGAGGAAGACGTGAATGCTGGGTTGGTGGCTTGGTGCCACTCTACCTCTGCGCCACCGTTGGGACTACGTGATGCGGGGCGGTGGACCCAGTTGAGGGTCTTGGCAGGGTGGCCAGGGAGCATGGCGTGTGGTTTCACGTCGATGCTGCTTATGCAGGGTCCGCATGCATTTGCCCGGAGTTGAGGCCTTGCCTAGATGGACTCGATTTTGCTGACTCGCTCAGCATGAATCCCCACAAATGGCTCCTCATCAACATGGACAGCTGTTGCTTGTGGTTCAAAAACTCGAATTTCCTAACTGGGTCCTTGTCCACTGATCCAGATAATTTAGAAAACAAAGCCACCAGTGCTAAACAGGTGATTGATTATAAGGACTGGCAAATTTCCCTGAGCCGAAGGTTCAGGGCCATAAAAGCTCTGGCTTGTTCTCCGGGCCCATGGGGGCGGAGAACCTGAGAAGACACATGCGTAGTTGATGCACCGCTGGCCCAGCACTTCGAAGGGCTGGTGCGTGAAGACGCTAGGTTTGAGGTCGTGGTGCCGAGGAACTTCGCGTTGGTGTGCTTTCGGCTCAGGACGGCAGCTGACGGCGGGGATGGATCCGGCCTGAACCGAAAGCTGTTGAACGCTATCAACTCGAGCGGTCGTGCGCACAGCAGCCATCCAGTTTTGGGCGGCACTTTCGTACTCCGGCTTGCCATCGGATCCACGCTCACCGAAAAGCGTCATGTGGATGCTGCGTGGAAGCTAATTCAAGAAATGGGTAATTCACTGTGCAACGCTGAGGAGGATGATTAATATATAGATTGGGTGTGTGTGATACTCGACAGAGTTGTCGACCAATGTTTGCTGCCTGGAATTAAAATAAGTGCAGTAGAAAGAATTATAGTATGAACTGTTGAGATTAATTAGTAAACAAATCCCCCATCAGATTCTTTCACTGCAACAATCCTTTTAAAAAAAAATCGACAATTAGTTTTACTCTATCTAACATAATTTGGCTGCTTTTGATATTATTTTGCTGCAGACAAGTATATGCAGTAAACAAATTGATTGATCCCATATTAACAGTAATAGTCATTTTAAAAAAATTTATTGTATATAATATCGGCTACCTATAACATTATATGCTACAATTTTTGTTGGGCTACAAATCCAAAACTAATTCAAGTATCCACTGATAAGTAGTAGTGCAGCTTGGGTCGGTTCAGTTTGGTTACTGGTTTATACTACCCGTACCCTATTTGCAAAAGGTCTATCTTATTCTACTCATTTGTCGGTTCGGTTCCTAACGTATCTTACCTTACTCATTACTCGTAGGATCGGTTCCGAATCGATTCTTTTTATACTCAAATGCAATATTTTTAAAATTTTTTTATGTTATTTTAAATAATGTAAAATAATACTCATTTACATTCTAAAATTAGAAGTATATATATTATTATTTACATTATTATATAAAAATATGAAGTATAGACTATTATAACCCAATAATTAAAACTATTAATATATTATAACCACAAATCACAAGCTTATTTATAAGAATTTTTCGAAAGACAGTGACATATATATATAGCCGAACTAATTTTCTACTTTACAATCCACAACTTCACAGATTAAATTAATTTAAATTTAAATTTATTAAAATATATATACACACAAGATATCAAAGACAAAACATAATACATATTATATATGTAATTATGGACCTAATTAATTACTCATATGAGTACTTATGCGAGTTTGTTCCGAGTACCCAAATATTTATCATATTTGTACCCTATTTGAAAGGACGGGTAATAATTTATACTTTGTCTATATATATTAGTAATATTTTCTGTCATATTTTACCTAAATTAGAATGGGTCCGTGGGTTGCACACGTGCTAATAAGCCGTCATCACGTCAGGATGCACGATGGCGTTGGTGCGATATGTCTAGCTCGAGGAAGCACCGAAGCAGTTGCGTTGTCGAGGCTGCATTGCACGCAGAGACTTCAAATTTCGTTACGATCTTTCGAAGATATAAAAGGGATACTTTATGTGGAACTGCAGATACACGTTCGATTTTATATTTCAGAGTTTCTGGATTACATTGCTTTATTAAGTAAATGGCTGTGGCGGCAGCAAGTGCAAGAAGCATTTATATGGTTGTAAAGAAACTCATCTTTAGCAAAAGATCAGAGACTAATAGAAAGGCAGGAATGAGGATGCTCCTTTTAACTTGATAATTCGTTTCTGATCAAATGAAGCACCTCAACCGATTTGAATATAATATATATTTTGCTTTTTCGAACTTGGGGGTTGGGAAAAAAAGGGCTCCCTGGCTTTTCTTCAAATAACGTACCTTTCATTCTGCATACATATCGAATGCAAGATATTATATAGATCCAGGATATATTATTAATCAATGAGGGGATGGTGATTAATGATGTATGTGGACCTGTTTCATGTGCACCCACAGTGGTTTTTTTTTTTTTTTTTTTGTGTGGTGTGGTTGGGTGCTCGGGGATATTTTCTCAATGATGTTTTAATGTAACGCAAGCTAACCGTTAATTATAATTCATAATGTCACTTGTTTAGGTAAAAAGCTGGTAATTAACATTATTGTAGTTCGGGAAACTGATCAATTAGATTATATGCTTATACGCATACTTTTCAAAATATCTATTTCGTTTCAAGAACTTCCAAATTTAAAATTAGTGACTTGCAGCTATTTTTTTATTGGTAAATGCAGCTACTTTTAACCGGGGTTTTGTTAATACTTAAAACTTTTCACTTTTTGTACTATTTTATTTTTAAATTATTTATTCATTTGTTTCTGTATAATTTTCTTACTTTTTAACTATTTTTACACGACTATCTGTACAACTAAAATATTTATTTTAACTTTATCCTATTTTCTTCTCATTATTACCCTTATCAGTAATAGAATTTAACTTTGGGTGCTGTTAAATATAGTAACATGTGATATTATATGTTGCAAAATTTAAATTTAACTACAATAATTAATGTGACTGCAAAAAAGAACTCTTGTTTTTTTTATTGTATTTGGATTATCAATTTGGAAGAAATTGCTTTATGATGATGTTATATGGCACTCCTCGTAACTTCAATTTGGTCGACCACATTTTTACTCAGTCAACCATTGATATTGCATTTTCTCATCGTTTAACCTTATTTGTGAAAATCGTGACCTGCTCGTAAGATAGTTGGTTTTTCATGAGAGCTTATATGTCCAGCCACTAAGATTCGAATCCTGCGTCCTGCATATGTCATGGAGGACTTGGCTCTGCTAGAAAAAAAAAAAAAAAAAAAAACTTGCGAAAACTAGCTTTAAGTTAGGTTTTGATTTGGAAACTCAGTTGACAAATTTTTATTTAATTTAAAATTTTAAAGTTTAAAATTTGATAGGGATATGCAATACTAAATAATTGTGTAAGCAAAAATAATAATACATTTTCTAACTAAATTTTTTGAAAACATATATAGTAAATTTTTAAAAATAAAATCTAACATTTTAGAATAAGAAAAATAAAAAAAGTAATAAACCCGAAAGTAAATAACGTTACCACTAGCACAGGTGGTCAGAGACAAACATCTTTATTAGGAAGTCGTGAGTTCGAATCCTCGGTTGAGTGGTTTAAAAACTTCTTCTTTCTACTAATATTTGAGAGTCGTGATCTCCTCTATTGATATTTGAGAGGTTATAATCTTTTTCTAACAGTGATTATAATACTAGTTGAGATGTTGATGTAAAATACATCAATAAAAAAGTAAATAATATAAGTATAAAGATAGATCTAAACGAAAATAATATAATTTATCTATAATATAATTACAATATGACAAATATGTATTTAAATATAAATGTAAACAACATAAAACATAAATACGAAGGAATATTATTTAGTTATTATGTATATAATGTAATTTATCTATAATATAATTACAATATGACAAACATGTATTTAAATATAAATGCAAACAACATAGAACATAAATATAAAAAAATATTATTTAGTTATTATGTTTATAATATATTATATATTAATATACAAATACAAAAAACTTCATTTACATTCGAATTTGTCAAGCTTAGATTCTTAAAAAGTAAATCCAGAGCTTGAAAATTTTTGGGTTCCTCAAGCGGGGTACAAGCTTGATCATACTGGATGCTAATACTATATGCCTAGGAGCATTAAGCACTCAATGCTCCAGGGCTCATACATCTTTTTTTATTTTTTTGAAATTGTTTTACAAGATTGTTAATTTAAGTGTATTTAATATGTGTATAAATTTTTATAATTTTTAGAATATTTTAAATATTTATTTTTAATTTTTAAAAATTAGTGACATTTTAAGTAATTTAAAATTACTAAAATGCCACTGATTTTCAAAAATCAAAAATAAATATTTAAAATACTCTAAAAATAGTAAAAATTAATATATATATATATATATTAAATACATTTAGATTTTTATTTTTATATATAAAAAAAAAAGGTGCATGCGCCCGTGAGCATTGACAGCTCAATGCTCATGGGCGCATAGGAACAGCGTCCAATCATACCATTCACCCCTGTTTGTTCTCATCCTCTCCATTCTTTTTTGCGACGCATTTTACTCAATGAAGCTGAACTCCATCCGAACGTCTTGCACAACTGTGAATTCACTACATCATTAATTTATTTCAATATAATTAAAGTGACCAATCACAGTATGTAATTTTCTATAAAGGAAGGTGTAAGTGGCACTGATCATTGGAGAATGTTGTTAATAGAACCAATGCCTCCACTTCTTCCGCTAACAGGCATCTTAAGGATGATTAACCTCCTCTAATCTTTCTTTCCCGTTTTCTTTCTGAAATTTGACTCCCCTCGGCAAGGAATTCAACAGCAAGTCTGGAAACCGACAGATATGTCTCAAGCTATATAATCTCAGCAAAGCTAGCTAGCTCCAGGGCACCCACACAGAAGCGAGACTGGCATAAGATATAAACGTGCCACCAAAGGGGATTGGGCCGACCGAGTACGCGTCATGGAGTTGCTGATCAAGAGAATTAAAGGTAATTGCATGTCATTCCCTCTTTTTGTTTTAAGCTTTCGAAAATTTCTTTAGGTGGTATATACATATCTGGTTGTCTATGCAGTCTATGCATGTTATGATTCGGACATTTCTACTTGTTTGAACGGTCAGCACTTCTTCTCCATAGCTCATTAAAGTTTCTAGGCCATGCAGATAAGGAGCAGCTGCAAATTTTGTCCAGTGATCTGTAAATTCTTGGATGCTCTGCAACTTGATGCTCCTTGCCCATGCTCATGCTCTGCAAATCAAAGTGAAAAATTTAACATTAATAGGTTCCCATGCTAAGCGGATCTAGCCCCAAATTTTAAAAAGAGAGCGTATATTCTGAATTATTATTGCGTATTGGGACGTCAGTCGTCGACCGGTGGACATTTAAAAGGCATAATACCTGGGGTATCAAATTAAAAATAAATAAATAGAAAGGAAGAGGGATCGACAATCGAAAAAACTTAGGACTACCTAGATCTTCGAAGATAAATATAGCCAATAACAATAATAATAATAATAAAGGTAAGCAAGAGTTTAGCCGAGTTAGTTCATGCATGTACTGACTTTTCTGTTAAGTGACCAAAGATCGACCTCGGAGAAGGAACATTGAATAATAATAATAATAACAATAATAATAATAATCATCGTCATTATCAATAGTATTCACTAAGTAATATAACCCACTTTCTTAGCTTATAATATTCTTTTTTGATTGTTTGGCCACTTAAGCATCCAAATGATGACTTAGCTTTTAACATTTTAATTTGTAGATAAGTTGATACGCCTACGTTTCAATTTTAAATTAAATTTTTATGGTAAGTATTTTGTGAATTATTTCAAAAAAAAAAAACATGAGAAAACATTTCTCAAGTTAGAATTCAAGCCACCTTAAGAATTCCTAATTATGCTTTTTGTATTTTTCCCCCTTTTCCATACCCAATTAGTGATTCAATCCTAGAATTTTGTTGAAAATTAAATAGACTTCTTTGAAGGTATTATTATCTTTTTTTTGAGAAATTTTTTGGTGTTATATTCACAAAAAAACTAGCTATTTTCAATAGATGGGCTAGGATGTAAAATTGAATTTATCTTACAAAAATACAAATCCTTTTGCAGCAGACTGACAACATTTTCTAAGAGGATACTTCAGTAGTACCCATGAGTACCTTCATTTCCAATTGCAACGTTAGCTATAGTATGTGTAACTTGATTTGCAATTCCTATCACATGGTTGAAACAGATCCCCTCGAAAAATTGACATGATTCTCTAATATCTTATAGCAAAAATTTTAAAGATTATTCAATCTTTTCCTCTCCTATATACAAATTAATCAATACAAGAGAATTACTCTCCAACTCAACTTTTTTTTATCCCTAATTCTCTTTCCCGCACACATTAGCCTCAACAAATAAGCTTTAAATTCCTTCCAAAGAGGGTTAATGAGTTCCCATCAGCCCAACATCTAGCTGCTATGAAGTCCCATTCCAATTTCTAATTATCACCTCATAACCTCTAATATCAATTATGTTCATATTTTCTACATCTACATTGATTTTTAGAGCTCCCATAGCGGGCTTTTGATAACATAAAGTAATAAAAAATTATTTATTGCATTTGAAAAAACATAAAAAAGCATTAGAGAAGTGTTGATCAAAATAAGAACTGTCGATAATTCAGATTTTAAAGAGTTGGGAGAATCAACCCACAAATTATTTTGCCAATGCAGCTGCTTGGGTAAGTCACTCAAGTGAATGGTGGGCAAATCCCCTGTAGACTGTATTCAACCCTTCCTCTTTAAAGACAACGGGTCTGCTTTTTTTTTTTTTTTTTTTTTAATCTTTCATTTATTTTTTGAAAATAACCACAGGTCTGTTGTTGCTTGCTTCAATGAATAATATTGACCTCCTCCCATCTACACCTATCTATTTCCTATTCGGATCAGATGGTATGATGGTAAAATATATTTGTAGCCAAAAGAATAGGATTATATAATATTTATAGAACTAATATCAATTCAAAATTTCTTAAAAAATCATATAAATAATTAAAATATAATTTTATAGTATTAAATTTTAACTGGAATATAAATAACGATTTTTATATTAAAAAATTATTACATATAATTCACTTTTCGGGTGCTTCACCAGTTTCTATCTAATCCTCCCTCGACCGTCAAGCAACGACTGGAGGCATCCTCCAGTTTCATTGCCTCGCAGAAGCGAAAAATCCCACGGTACTTCTGCAGCTGGTCGGGTTGTTACGAAGGATTTTGGTACTTGCGGCACAGAACATCGTCATTCGCCGGCAGCACGGACGGCTTGGATTGTTTTACAACACGTCTGGCAGACGGCTAACTGGCATCCGATTATCATGGCCTATGGGCCATTTCTCGTCTATGACCGTATGACGCTCGTAATATCCATTTATAAAAATTCGAAATGTACGTGTAAAGAGTAATCAGTCAGCAATATTATCTATTTACTTTTTAGCCGGAGCTAAAAGTAACTCCCGCTAGCCTTTTGCATAATTTTTTTTATTTTTCATAAAGCCATAAGCTTGAGCACATTTTAATTTTTACATACGTTTATATTTTTTAACTTAAAAAATAACAAATTTTAATTTAAGCAATTTTCTATTACAAATTATTAACTTTTGAAATTCAAGAAAAATATATATATATATATATATATCCAAAAACTATAAAATTTGGTATATATGAGAATCAAACAAATTTTTTTAAAAATATGTGTCTAGATTAGCAAGAGTTGTTAGCTCATTACCGTTTGAGCCACTTATGTTACGTACATGGAATCATGGATGACCATAAGCAAAGCTAGGAAGGATACTATGAAACTTATCTGTTTTTATTTTCAAATTGAATTTATGGGCCACAAATAATTAATTAAAATTTTCTAAATGTTAAAAAATATTTTTAATATAAAAATCTAAGTAGATAATATAGTAAAAAATAGTCATATTCTAAAATCGACTTTTTAATATGCTTATATTTTTTAAAACTTCAAAAAGAACAATTTCATTTTAAATAATAAGATTTTTAATATAAAAATCTAAGTTTATAATATAGCAAAAATAGTCATATTCTAAAATCCGGTATTATTAACTTTTTAATATGCTTATATTTTTTTAACTTCAAAAAGAACAATTTTAATTTAAATAATAAGATTTTTAATATAAAAATCTAAGTTTATAATATAGTAAAACATAGTCATATTCTAAAATCCGGTATTATCGACTTTTTAATATGCTTATATTTTTTAAACTTTGAAATGAACAATTTTAATTTAAATAAATTATATACAAATGGGAAACGCAGAAGCTCTTCTCAATAAACAGGAGGCAAGAGTCGGGTGTTATATCGCTGTGGTACTCGCCCGGGGTGCTGTGTCCCCGTGGTTGAGGGTTCAAACTCTCCCCCGTAGGCAATCTAAAAAAAAAAAAATTGAATAGGAGGCAAATACACTTTTTTTTTTTTTGGTGTTCGAAGCGAGGTCATCTGGCAGAAATGATAGGAAGTCGTTTTAACTGTGCTACACGCTCGATGGCAACTTACAAGATTTAAACTACAACGTAAAAAGACTACTATTCTACAATATTGCAAAAGTAGATGGTGTAAGTTACAAAATACAAATCCACCCAACTCAAACTAGCTAATATTTTAAAAACCGAACGTGGATTGAACCGTTTTTATGTACGGTTCGGGTCCGACCAGTTTAACCATTGGTTCAAACTGTTTTTAATCATGATGTCAGCATGACATAATTATGAAATAATAAATATATTTTATTTATTTGAAAATTAAATTAAAAATATAAATTTTATATAATATAAAAATTACATATGATATTGACAATACATTTAAGTCTATTATATTAAAACTTATTATGCAAATCAATAGAAAAATAAACCACATATACTAATTAATATGAAACTTTAAAAATAACAACAAATTTTAACAAATTAAAAAAGGGGAACAATAATGGAGGCAAAGTAGAAAAGTAGAAAAGGGGGAAAGGGAAAAAGCGGGGAAGGGCCAAGGGGTGACGGGTGAGGTGCGTGCGGGAGATTTTCTGTGTGCTGGTGTGCGGATTTCTTTTTATATATATATATATATATATTTTAAAATATGATATTAGACGAACTGAACCTTAGTCCGACCGTTTTTTACGGTTCAACCGTCCAGTTTGAACGATTTTCAGCTTAAATAAAAAAAGGGAACTAAACAGGACGGCAAAGCTGGCGGTTGACGGTCCGAACCGTTGGACCGGGCGGTCGGTTTTTTTAAAACACTGAAACTAGCTGGGCAGATGGGCTAACGAACATCGTTTCGCCTGCTATTATTGCCACTCGCGCGTCACAGCGACGTTCCAGCGAATGTGTAGGCTTCGGGATGAACCACCACCACACGCGTGGCATTTTGTATTATAAAAAATATTCCACAGAAGGAAATCCCGTGTTCGTGCTTGTTTCTCTCTTTTTTATTTCAATCGCTTATTTCATAGGATAAGCATCTGCATGGGTTGACCAGAAAATGGACGGTACCCGTTATTTGCACGTACGGTACACATATCACGAATCACATGCTGATTCCTCTCGGAGTACCGGTCATTTTAGACCCAATCTTCGTTGATTTGCTAAATATATAGACCCAATCTTTGCCAGTTGCCAGGGAAATGTCCTCCATCTCAATGTGCCCATCGCTGGTTCCCTAGTTAACATCCACCCGTTCATTAGTTATTTCAGAAATAAAACTTATTTTTTTTTAGTTTTAAATTATATAATTTATAACATCATGGATGGTTGGATTTACTTGCAAAAAATGTTGGGACAGAGCGTGCTCCCGCGCGTGTATCCGTGCAAGTGCACTCAAATAACGGTGTACGCAGGAGAAGGGACGGCGGGAAGACAACGTCGGGAATTTTCTTTCGGACGATTATACCCTTGCACGTCAGCCTAGGGTTTTTCCCTCTTCCTTACGTTGTCCGCTCGTCTTTTTTCTCCCTCTATAAGATGACTTTCTCTCCGGTCTCCTTCTGTATCTCCGACCTCCCGCTCCTTCCTTGTTAGATCTGAAACGTTTTCTGTCACAGATTTCCTTCCCTCCTTCGCATTACCCTGGAACCTGCAGCAATCGATTTTACAATCTGGCCGGGAGAAGGTTAGATGCTCGTTTCTCGACCTAGGCCTATGTTTCCTGCTCGAATGGCACTAGGGCTTCTTTTAGATGTTTTTGCATGAACTTTCTCCATTGGCAATTTTCATTTTTCTTCTTGGGATTTGCATAAGGTTGCATGAAGTTCTGTTTCTCCATATTCTGATTGGCTGTTGGTGTTTCTATTGATCGTATTCTTATAAATGGACTGGCTTGATTCTTTTGTGCATTTTTCTTTGATATCTGCCATCTGTTATCGAAAGCACACGTCCTGTTGTGCTTTAGTCGCAAAATTCGCAATCGCCGCATGCTTGTGCAGCTGTTTCCTCTGATTGACCTTAATGTGAAGAAACCTGGAGCCGTTGTTGGAAGTGCTCAAAATATCAATTGTGGCATAAACCTTATGAAAAAAAAAATCCAGACTAGAATGTGTAAATGGTTCTATAACGTCGTAAAGGGAACAGAGTAGTAGAAAATCGCTGGCACTTTTGCTTTGTTTAGTTGTGTTTCTTATGTTATATCTATTAAAATGCGTCGTCTCTTTTTGTGAAACAAGGCTAAAGAAACATATTTGAGCACATCTGTGGGTGCCTTCTTATGGGCAAGTAACCTCCATGACATATGGCCGTCAATTCAAACCTGTTCTGTCTGTTCTTTTTCATTTTTCTTTGGCCAAATGTTTCTGTCTCTAGTCTTTCATGCATTCTCTGCTCCAACTATTGCATTTTTTTGCATCTAGATGCCCTACTTGGGCCACTTTTGGCATCCCGCGGTGGGAAATGGTAGGAGCACGGATTTCAAAGCTCCTCATTAATGACTAATCATCATGTTTTTCCATTTTTACTCTTATATTCAAATCATTTTTCCTATCAACTACCTTCCAACAAACTTTTTTATTTTAACTTTACCTCTATCATTTCATATTAATCACATAATTTTCAAAATATTCCTTTTTTTTTTTTACTCCTTCCCCATACCACATTTCTAACAACTTTCACTTTCCCAAACGTCACCTTGGTCATTGGTGCAGTGGTGCAGCATGTTTTCTGTAGCTGTGCACAAGAAACATCATCTGATGTATGCTAAGATTAGATTTGAATTTTGAGCTCAATGTGGGTTGAATGAAATTTACAAAAAATAAAATAAAAAAGGCTGTATGGGCTGAAGTTCTGGTGGGATGGGAGTCAGCTGGCTGGAGATTTTCTCCATAACTCGACCATATGTATAGAAGTTCAGTTAGGATGTGCAAAGTGAGGACTTTTCATAACATTTTTTTTAATAGCATGAATTACATATATACGCAGGCCCAAAGAAGGTGGTTTTAAATCTGACATTTGACATTTTAATTTTAAAATTCAGGTGTGGTTGGCAATGAGGAAAAAATGTCAAGCAAAAACTTTTCGATATAAAACTTTTCACTCTTCATAACTACGATTTTTTAAAATTATTTCTTCACATCTTTTTATATAACTGCTTTATTTTCTAATCATTTTTACACAACTACCCATACAATTAGTTTATCTTTTTAAACCTTATTCTTTTTACATCTCATCATTACTCCTATCGTATTACATCATTTTCTACTAATTTAACAACTTATACGCCAAAACTTTTCATCTAAAAATTTTATCACTTTCCAAACACACCCTCAAAATAAAATTATTTTTAAAAAATAAAAATGCCAAATTTCATATCTAAAACCACTGCGCTTAGGCCCGCACACACACACACACATATATATATATAACAAAAAAGGGCAATGCTCTCATGCGCAATTGTTGGGCTTAGCATAATTGTTTAAAATCTTTTTTGTTTCCACACTATGCCTTTTGGATGTTCGTTGCTTAATGCATATATTTATTTTCCTGCTTGCAGGTTTTTGTCTCTTCTATGTTTACGATTGGATATTCTTAGTCGATCGAGCTTTTTTTCACTCTGGCCGCTATAGATAAACCATTCACTTCTCGCACCTCTAAGTGGGTGTGGGGTATTTATGAAAAAGTGATAATATTGTGCTTTGTGTTGGGATCAAAATCATCCTACATTTGGAGGTTGTGCCGAATCTTGGAAGGCTTGTCGGTTGACTATGGCTAAGATTACCTGGTTTTGCTGTTGGAAAGCTTAGTGCTGTATTCTAGTCGAGTATATTTATATTGATGTCAGCCATGTAATCTGTACTTCAACTTCAATTCGGAACAGCAGTTTCAGTTGGTAGCTTTTAGGCGCTTCTGGTACAGTTATTGTGTTATGAGGCGGTGGTCTCTTCCACATTACCAAGATGGTTAGATTTTCTTGCTTCCCTACCCCCATTCATCACTACAAATCAAAGGTATGTCAAGCGTTATCTTAGTGCATTTTGTTTTGGTGAGCATGCCTCAGTTTTATTAATCTGACTGACTGCCAACATTTTTTAATGGTTTTAGAAATCTGGTCAACGATCTCCTAAAGCATTTGAAAATCAACTCCCAGATTCTTCTCCAGATCTAATGCGAACAGTGTCAGGTAGCTCTTCAGGTTCCAACCTACCGAAACCAAAGGGAAAGGGCTGTAATCATTCTGGAACCAGCATTGAGCAAATGACAAGCTCCTCTTCATTTGACTGTTGCTTAAAATCAGAGGATATGAATAGTATTAGCCCTGGGGATGGTAGAGAGGTTCTTCATAAAGTTGGACTTAAGAAGAGTCAGTCATTAGAAAGTGGACTAGACAATGAAGGGAGGATCCATTGTGGCACTGGCATAGAGAATGAGCCAGATCATAGTCTCTCCTGTGATAGTTTTCATGAGAAAAAGTTTGACAGAATATGTGATGATTTGGATGATAGCCACCTTACAGAACCATTTGATGTGAAGGTCCCTGCTAAGGAAACCATCCTTGTTGGGTCCTTCAACTTAAATGATGGTCATGTGAGTAGAGAATCTATATTCTCCATTGGAGATCCACATCAAACAGATATGCAAGAAGATTCCTGTATGCATGTATCTGTCGAACATGCTGGGGATTTTGCACATTGTACACCCAATACCACTGATAGGATGGCAAGAATTGGAGAATCGTGCTCTCTACCAAACCTTAATGTCTTTGCTAACCAACAAGGTGGTTTCGAGTGTCTAATGTCAGGATCTGTTGGGGACCTTCTCACCATTGGCATTAGAGGAGAATTTCCAACTAAGACTGATGAATTACATCCTGGAGTTGCCTTGAAAAAATCAATCAGTGCACCATCTTCTTGCAACTTAGCACGGGCACCACTTTCACTTGACAAAAGAGAGCTTCCACAAAAAGTTTCGGGAGAAGATTGTGTTGTTTCTAATCCGAGTGAAGTGGATACAGCTGACAATCAGCTTGGTGATGGAAAAGTTCCAATCAAATTTCAAGGTCAAATCAAGGATTGGCCAGTCTCTGAAATAGAAGAGGTGGATGTGCAAGACAGCACTTGTCTGCAAGAATTATCAGTTCAGAGTTGGGAGTTGCCTTCCAAAGAATTCAACATGAAGCGCATTGAGGAGTGGATTAACAATATTAACATTGGAGCGAGCTGCCCTTTGCAAGAACCTGGAGAATGCTCTGACTATGCCCCTAAAGCAAGTAAAGAAACAAATTTGGCAATTGGAGTTACTGTTGCAAATTTTGATCAAAGGACTACGCCTGGACATGGTGTTGAAGTGGCTAATAATCATGGGACTTCCCTGTCTCATGCAGCTACCTCAGCACAGATGGCAAATCTTGGATTAGTTGCAATTCCATTTCTTAGTCCTTTCAATAGCTTACGAGTGCTGAATTTATCAGGGAACTCCATAGGTATGCTCCTTTTCAGAGCAAACATTCTGTCTGTTCTTCATTGTTTAGTTTTTCCACAAATAAAAATTAGTTCGTGTACTCATGTACACCACCATGTGCATGCCACCCATGGTATTGAGAATTTACCTACTTGAATTCGACCTCTCCTCTGGTTTTACAAATTGCAACGCTATTCTGATGATTAAGCTTTCATTGAGAGGCTGACATTGTGTGCACCAGTACACTAACTAATTTTCTTTATGTAAAAATGATGAGTTATTGCCAGGTCCTACACTTTTGTGCCCCACACATAAATGTTGAAGGTTTTCTTGAGGTCTAAGAAATTTAGAGTAATATAAAGCAACTTGCCTTTTCAGTGAGAATAACTGCTGGAGTTCTTCCTAGGGGTCTTCATATGCTAAATCTATCAAAGAACCACATCTCTACCATTGAAGGTCTTCGTGATCTAACACGTCTCCGGGTTCTAGACCTGAGTTACAACCGCATATTTAGAATTGGTCATGGTAATTCTAAAACTTGGTTTGTTATTCCTTCTGTAACATTTGTTTTTCTTTTTAAATATTCATCGCATAGATGTTACCATCATATTCTATCTCATTTGAGTAAAATGGAATTGCATATTTTGAGCCTTTTGTTTAGTTGTTACCACTGATTGGTAAATCATGTCTATTTGAAGTGGCTTATGTATCAAGCCTCAAGTTTCATTTAAGCATATTGACATTTTTCTTTGCAAGGCAATTTGTTTTTCTTTCCAGGTTTGCTTGCAATAACTAATATGCAAAAGGAGGTTGATGCGTTGGGGGAAGTGAGAGCATACTCAATCCGTCTTTACGTGTGACTATGTGCAATAGAATTATATATATTTTTGCTAGATACTCTTCTTGGTGAATGTGCAAGAATTAGACATGATATGATTTCTTTGTTTTTTGGAAAACACCAGACAGACGCTTGCTGAGAATCTAACGAGAATAACACATCAGCCGCAATGCCAGGGAGGGAGTGAGGATATAAATGGATGCATTTCATCAGATCTCCCATCATCAATTTTCGATCCATTGTCAACATATCAATGGAAATCAATTTGATTTGTCTGTTTATTGATGCCTTCCTTGACCACAACGTTAAGATACTTCACATCAGTGTTCCTTCTATGTTCAATGTCCATCGTCCAGAGGTTGGGTTGGCATATGCAAATTATGACGTCATTCTTCTGATGATTTGTACTACCAGCAGTTAACTCTTCTGGTGATTTGCTTAGCACAACCATGATAATGAAAATGACAGTAGCTATGAATGAAGATCCAAAGCTAAAAATTTTCCTTAGCTTTCACCTTATTTTAAATCATTTTTCACGTCTTTCAATACAAATACTCTATTTTTAAATTATTTCTTCCCACTTTTTGTATAGTTCATACAATTACCTCATTTATATTTACTTCACTCTTTTTACTTCTTATCGTTACCCTTATCACATCTCGTCAATCTCTCCCATTTTCAAGAACTTTGTGTACCAGAACTTTTTCTACCATTTTTATCTTTCATCCCAAACACACCCTTAGTCTTTGCATAAAAGATGGAATTTGCTACACTGAGTATGATGAATTTTACAGTTTAGTCTTGTATAACTATGTAATTTGCTACGGCCTTTGTGTATTTTGTATTTGGTTCTATTTTGGCAGTTTTGTTCCTTTCAGTCTTACTCCATATAGACTTCATGGTACTAATATTAATTTCTTTTCTCATTTCTTGATGTGCTTAAGGGTTGGCTTCTTGTTCCTCTCTGAAGGAGCTGTATCTGGCAGGCAATAAAATTGGAGAAGTGGAAGGGCTTCACCGTCTCCTTAAGCTGAATGTTCTAGACCTGCGTTTCAACAAGATCTCGACTGCTAAATCTCTGGGCCAACTCGCAGCCAATTACAATTCATTGCAAATTATTAACCTCGAAGGAAACCCGGCTCAAAGGAACATTGGAGATGACCAGCTGAAGAAATATCTACTCAGCCTTCTCCCTCATCTGGTCTACTTCAACAGGCAGACAATCAAGAGCAGCTCTTTGAAAGAAGTTGCTGATCATCGGCCTTCCCGTTCCATGTCTGGGTATCAGCTTGAGCGTGGCCTTAGGACGGAGCACAAGCCACCCCGAAGATCATCACACAAGGGAGCTGCAGTTCCATCTTCCATTAGCCATAGCCGGTCCAGCCAACGGTCAAGGGCAGTGCAGCATGGTCGGCGGCCACCTGCACTAGCAAGTAGAGGAAGTCAGCATCATCCGAATATCAGCAGCAGCAGAGTACAGGATTGGCCACCGAGCCATTCCATGCGCCGCACTCGCAGCGAGGGTACCCTGATGCCTGACATTTCCATCGTTAATAAATAGGTGATAGGGGAGGGAGTAGGATTATATTATCATGTGTTGTTTTTAGTGCAGTTTAGTCATAATCTGAACAGCTTCGTGATAGTTTTGGCAATTTTTTTTTTAAAAATAATTCCGTCGTGCGGATTGAATGTAGCATCCTAGATTTGCTTGTTTAATTCGTATTTTTGAAGGAATTGATGGCTCCGATATCAAGGAAAATGTTTTTCTTTGTTATTTATTTGCCTTTATTAAAAGAAAGAACAAGGGGTGTGTAAAAAAAAGAAGAGGGTAGCCCCCTTCTTTCATGGAAATTCACCATTAACTTTTTTTCCATTTGAACCTGTCCTGTCGCTACAAAGGAACTGACTACCGCATAACCACATGCAGTCATTTAGAAATGATTTACATTCCTTAGCGAATTTTAAGTTGATACACCATGTTACACGACGAACCCCTCATGATCTATGATCCACCCTCATGCAATTCTGAAAGTGAAAGGGGTCGGAATGCAACACGGCAGTCGCGGGCAATCTTGCATGCGGAAGGCATCCTGATTGGCCCTACTTGGGAGCTCCAACCGAACCATCTCCGAAAAATGTTTTATGTTTGAATATGGATCGAACAGACCACAAGCTATCGAGTAACAGTATCGTCGCGCATCTTTGAAATTTCTAGGATCGGGTGGTTATCACCACCTTGACGGCCAATCCCACCGACAGATGGCTTGAACCATTGACAGGCAAGCCCCTTCTCATGCCATGATGAGACAATGCATAGCTGTTATATCTCAGTCAAAACAAGCCAGACGTGAGCAAGAAATTAGGTGCAAATCTTGCAAACAGTAGGAGATCTTTTAACAGTACGGAATTTTCACAGGCTGTAACATATATCCTCTCCCACACCTACAAATCCCAGAAACAAAAGACTACAATAACATTGACATTAACATCAAACATCCAGTTCTGATATGAAGCACTTAACAACGGACGAGAGTAACAAACAAGACTAGCATTCAAAAACACGGCATGAATCCAACGAGCAAAACAGCCTCACAAGCCTCAGCAACTCCCTTGCCAATTACCAATCATAGTTCTTCAGTTTCTGCAAAGAATGGTAGATAATCCACAAGTTACAATCCACCATGCTAAACCAAACCAAATTGTGTATATGCTAAACAAACGAGCTTACAAGAAAACCTGCAAAAGGTTCTTTGTTCAGAATTTACCACTTGTATTGATATATATATATTTTTTTTACATAAAAAACAATATTCTAGGACCAAATCCCAGAAAGACCACGTACTAGCAGATCTTATGGAACGAGGTTGTGCAAATGAATAATGCAAACCATGAGATAGCCGAGATTGTCACTGGGTATAAATCAGACTGCATAACATTCTGTTTAACATGTATGATGTCTTCATTGATAAATAAATGGAGAATGTTCATCAGCCTTGTGGATTTTTTTTTACCTGGATCCAAGGGGATCATGCCATTATATAAATCCTTCAAAGATCTGCAACCAAAATGGAGGTCAATTAACAAACCAAGGCAGCTTAAATTCCCGCAAGCAAAACAAGCCCCTTTATCATCAAGACCAAAATGAACATTTTAAAATTTTGCACATCATATGAGGCAAACAATAGGCAAACATTAACTTCTGCAGAAACACAGGAATTTAAAATGAATATAACAGGAAGTTCATAAATTGGCAAAAAGCCACAATGCATAAAGGAGCTCAGTAGCGGTGAACATTTCTGCCCTATGTCTATCCTACTCCTATGTCCTCCACAATCAACAGCCTCTTAGGTGAACAGCCTGTTTGGAACCTCATGTTGGCACCCATGGACACAACCAAAGTTGATGCTGTGTTCCAAATTTAGGGAACTGATCCTTGGAGGGGAAAAGGTGATCTCATCTTCTGATACTGTTCAGGAATATCCTCGTAAGTAGCTTGTCCTACTACCAAGAAAGCTCAAAATTGTCCCTTAAAAAAAAAAGCTCAAAATTTGAGTTCTCATTCAAGTTAAGAAATAGGAAATAATGCTTTTCAGTAACTCAACATCCCAGTTGGAAATATACAAATTTGAAATTTGAAAGCTACTTCTACATTTTTTAAAAAAAATTGCTATTTGAAACTTTTTTCCCAGCTACCACCTTTTGACGGCCAAGGGGTTGTCATTTATAATGAAATGATATACCTCATACATAATCCATGTCACATCAATGTTCTATTAATATAAGGTAGTTATCATCCCAATTTTCTAGGTCTAAACGCTCCTTGACAAGGACTATATATAAAATGTTTCCTACAAAGCTATATCCAAGAGATCTTCATCCATTATGCTGATCAAGGTGCTGGGCAATTTTAACATTACAGCAGAGGCCTAAAATTGCACCAATTAGAATGATTGACTTGGTTCAAGCCATGAGACAGCAAAACTAAATTAATTTCTGTATGAATCTCAACGCAAGAGATGCCCATGCAGAGACGCCCATACAGCAGCTGATGACTGCATAATCATCCTGACGAAATGTTCCTGAGCTATTTCAATCCTCATCACCATATCCAAATTGATTATCAAACATGCCTACACAAAGTATCAATGATTTTGTATAAAAAAAATCATATTTTTGCTAACTGACTTCACAACACTCTCTCCTCAAGAGCTAACATGATTTATAAAAAATAAAAAATAAAACACCTAGGTGTATGAGTTCCATTTCCTTAACAACATTGTTTTTAGGGGAAAAAAAGGAGTTTCCTACATTTTCAAGTGCCACATTTATTCAACCAAAAAAAGAAGATAAGCATCAAAAAAGAAACTTAGCCACAAATGGAAGTCTAAAGTAAATCACGCACATGGTTCCAAAAGTCAGCTGATAGGCCCACTACAGATTGAACCACAGTTGTATTGGATAGGTAAGGTAACCACCTACACAGGATAAGTTTAGGAAAGTAGGTGCAGCAGCCAATACAGGAGTGAATCGGACAACATGGAAGCGTATCAGCCAATATAGATGTGTCAGGCTATCAGCCATATCAGCCAGCTGTATGAGTAAAGCCCGTATTGGCTGCAGAACAAAATGACTGCTTGCCTCTATTTTTTCACACAAAGCACGCTCTCATCCCCTCTACACCCGATATTTTCTATATCCTCATGAAATTTCAGATTGAAGATTTATTTTATTTTATTTTAAAGAAACTGTTTTTTCAGTTCTTTTGAGTTACATGCTACATCATAATGCATTTGCAGTTCTGTAGTATGCATTGGAACCACTTAAAGATATAGGAACTTTGATTTTGCACACTAACTTGAAGTCTCAAACACACACACACACATGCACACGCGCACACACAGATACTGATCCAATATGACTAGTCACACAAACATTAAGTTGCAACTTATGGCCTTGGCCACATGATTTTGCAAGAGATTTGGTAGTTGTTCGATTCTTGTCAGACAAACGTATTTTGACACAATGACACCCACATCGCACCAATCTTCTCTGTCCATGTGTTCTCTCCTCTGTCTCTTGCAAAAAAAAAAAACTCTTATCTATCTGCTGCACCTGCTGCGATGCAACTCGATTGATCAGAAAAACCTGTCGGCAGCCATGACACTGCTCACCATCATCTCCCGAGGCAGATGCCATTAATCGTTCTTCCTCTTCTACATTGCTGGCAATCATCTCACCCATTTTATTCAGGAAACCAAATCATCGAGTCCACTGCTGCCAGCATTCTCTGCTGCTCCTGCAAAAAATCCATCATTGTCCGCATCTAACAGTGAGAACCCGTCAGCATCCTTCTTCCATCAGCTGGAAAAGCCCAGTCAGAGGGGAGTGCTTCTCCCCTATACTAAAAAATCTACCATCACCATGATGACCTCAGCAGAGACATTGAGGGAGGAAGATGAGTTTGGCAGATTATTTAATTAGATTAACCGATGGAGGGCCTACATAAAATCAGTGACTGATATACAATGTTGACCAATTAATTAATTCAGTTGATGGAGGAAGAATGGGAATCATCAGCATCCCAATGTTTCTAGACTACCAATGCTTCAAGTGAGACATGACTGAGTGTTCTTTCTGGGAAAAAAAAAAATGTGGTTTTATCCGACAAGAATTGGATGGCTACCAAATCTCCCACAAAATCACATGGCTAAGGCCATGAATTGCAACTTAATGTTTGTGTGACTAGTAATATTAGATCCATGTCCTACCTATATTTACTTCATGTTTGTATGCTTGGAAACTCGTTAATGTGTGGCATTGAATGTTTTAGTTGCTCTATTGCTCTAGCTGCATCTTTTTTTTTTATGCCTAAATTTTGGTTTCTTAAAGTTTGAAGTTTGAACTTGATATTTCAATAATTAATTGCTTACAATGGTTACAAACTAGTCAGCTATTTGTTAGAGGGAATGGACTGATACACCATCCTTTATCGAGGCAAAATGCAAAACATCAACATATTCTTGGATTTCTCCCTCTCTCTTTTTTCGAATTTTCAGAAAATTTTCATATTTTTTTAACTTAAAAAATACTGTCCGATACAGTCTAATATAGACCAAGACACACATCCACGCATAAGGAAAATTTTGCTAGCTAAAAAGCTAAGGCTGAAATCCACAATCTGAATACACATGGCATCAGCAATTAGCAAAATTTGGGGTTAAGCTGTCACTGCAAATTCCAGCTGAAACACAGTTCAAACATTCTTCCATAAGCTGTTCATGCAAACACGTGCATCTTTGGTGAGGTAACTGCAAAATTAACCAGATAGTTTTTTTTTTTTTCTTTTTTAAAATTTGTCCTGATTTCAAGCACCAATTCCTGTAGACAACAATAAAACTAAATATGTAATTTGTCAAAAAAAAATCATCAAAAAGAGAGAAAAGCAAAAGCTGTCAACAAGAAAAATGGATAAAGATAGCAAGCCAGGACAAAACTAGGACTGAAAAGCAACAAGCTACACCTCAAAAGCAAAGTATGTTCATGGCTTCTTCTTCCACCCCTTTTTCTCACGGCCATTTTTCAAAGCCCTTGAGGGAAGACCTTCATCACTTGAAGACTGAAATCTACCCGCCCTCCCATCCACAAGTTAATGCAAACATAACAACCCAAGTTCTATTGCAAGAAAAAACTAAAGGCGAAAGAGAAGCCAAATACTAGGGAAGAAAAAATTATACAAATAGCAGCATCTAAAAGTCTGGTGTGTTTGTTTTGAAGTGAAAAGGGGTAAAAGCTCCTTTTGGTAATAGGAGGATAAAAAATATTCGGTTAATCTGTCCTTCCTATCCTGCTATAACATTTAATCGTTAGTAACCAAGCTCATGTTCCTATCATTACTTATCCTATTACCAAAAAGGTTAATCCATGTTGTCTTTATTCACTTTGGCCTGTTTGGGAGGATACAAATGGATATCATGGGATGGGGATTTTTATTCCCTAAGAAAAAAAATTCTCATTTCGAATACAATTTTTCATTTTTAATACATAAAATCCTTTTTTTTTCTTTTCTAATACTTTCAATATAATTTGACATTTTCGGATACACAACAATACTTCCTCATTTAATCCTCATCCAATTCACATCACATTTCATCCAATTATATCCTCCCGAACTGGCCTAAATTTATGATTGCTATCACCTTCACTAACATCATCTCATCCTTCTGCATCCTTCTTTTGTTTTTAACTTGTCCTCCTCTTTTCCATATCTCATACCTCAACCCAGCTTAAAAAACGAAAATTCAAAATTCCCATATAAAAGAAATTCAACTAACCAACCAAAGGAGTAAAGATTCCAATTTCGTCATTAGATCCTTGAACCCACTTCTGCTTTTGATTGACCCCACATCCGCAACTTAGAGCGCATTGTACATGTGATGATAACATAAACAAAAGCCATTAGAGGTCGAGTGATTGAATTTCGAGTGATTGAACAATGACAATTCCATCGGTCGTTTGCCACAGTTTATCTGCAGCCGGCTTCTGGCAGGAAACATCACCCGCTCATTCGTAAAGCAGTGCATAAAGCATACCATCCTGATAATCATCAAGTCTAGCAACAGGAACAGGAAGCACCATCATGGCCATCCGCAGCAATCAGGCAAACAGCAGATTCCCATCCAGAAGGCAACTCTATTTTCCGCACACATGAAATTATAATTTATAAGCATTATAGAAATTGCAAATAAAAACTAACTTAGAAGATGCCGTTGCATTGCGCGCATAAATTTTCGAACAGCAACGACGACAATAACAAACAACATCGGAATGAAGAAAGCATCCATGAAAACAGGAAAAGGCCGAACCTTTCTGCTCGTCAGAAGCATCATGATACTCCTGGTCCTCCTCCGGCAGTGGTCCCAACTCCGCCTCCTTCCCGACACCTTGTCCTACCGTAACCAGCCCGGAAGCATCAGCAGCTGCAGAGTTGCCGCCCTCCTTGTCTTCTGGATATCTCACCACTACAACAGGGCAGACGCAATGATGCACGCAGTAATCGCTGACGCTCCCAAGCCTCCCCTTGCTCGTCCGCCTTGACGCGCCGAATCCACGACTACCCATGATGACGGCGCTGAGCCCAAGCCGCTCGACCTCCAAGCAGAGCCGCTCCTTCATATCGTGGTCCTTGACGATGTGGATCTTGAAGGGGATGTGGGCGGCGACCAAGGGCTGAGCGAGATCGGAGGCCTTAGTGGTGGTGAAGGCATCGAAGTCATCCTCGAGCTTCTGCTGGGACTCTTCGGAGGAGGAATCCTGGACGGAGAGATCGATGGAGCCCCAGTCGGCGCCGTAGAGGACGCTGGTGGGGCGGACGTGGAGGAGAATGACGGAGTCGCCGGGGCGGAGGTAGTTCTGGACGGCCCAGCGGACGGCGAAGGCAGACTCGTCGCTGAGATCGACGGCGATGGCGATCTTGCGGTGGGCGGTGGGGCTGGCGCCGGCGCTGCTTGAATGAAGGAAGCGTGGGGAGGAAGGCTGGATGGAGGTGGGCGATGCACTGACGGCGTTGTCCGGCGCTGGTTGCATGGTCGGGAAAATCAAAAAGGAAATTTCTGGAAGCAACTTCCTTTTCTTCCTCCGCTCTTACGGGTTTCCTTTTCGGCTTTGGAATAAGGAAAGTCGAAGAGAGCAAGACCGATGAATGGTGTTGAAAGGAGTGGAGTGCGCAGGTCCGTGAGAGCGAGCGAGAGGGAGAGAAACACTGAGGTGGCGTGGGTGAAGAGAGAGAAATAGAGAGATGAAGAGCGAGAATATTTGCTTATTTACGAAACTGCCCCTCCGCATTCTTTTGGACTTACGGCGGGGAGGTGAAAAGTTCGTTTCTGCGATTGATACGCTCTACAGGCCGCCATTTTGTAGCCCAATATCTAAGCTCTATCCTTCTTCAACGTGTTCATCTGAACCGTTCCCTTAAAAGATGTAAGATTAGTCGTCGTAGGAGATGTTCATGAATTTCTGCCGTCTATCAAGGGGAGGGGGGGAAATCAACGGAAGGAATCATGTGTAAATCTAGCTTAAAATATACGTTAAGCGGCCGCGTCACAGCAGGAGCGGACCGTCATGAGTGCTGTTGTTGACTCACGGCGATCAGAAGCTTTTACGTCTGGGCCTTCGAACTAGGGGTGCAAACCTGGAGGGTTTTCTCTAACCCGGCCCGGACCGGCCCTGTAAAAAAGCCTCAATTTTGGGTTTTTCAAAAAATACTTGCCAAACATTAGTATTAGGTTTAAACCGGTCCGGAGCACAATAGTACCCTGTTAAGTATACCATAGAACCGAGTAAAACCTGCGCCGCATCCTTAAAAAAAGTAAAAAACCCGTCGTTGAGAAGCCAACCAAAAAACTCCCCCTTCCGTGTCGAAAAATCTTCCCTCTCTTGAAAAATTATGGGTGCAATTTGGGTAGGTTATTCACGGACCCTACCTTAATTTGAGCTGAATAAGGTATAAAATATTACCTATGTGCATGGGTAGGGTAAAAATTATTACCCGCCTCCTCAAATAAGGTACGGGTAGGGAAGATACGTTGGGTACGCAGAACCAATCCGCATAGATACTCATATAGGTAATTACTTAGGTGTATAATTATATCTATGTATAATATATATTATATAGATGTATTATGCTTTGTCTTTGGTATCTTTTGTATACACATATTTTAACAAATTCGAATTTAAATGAATTTTGTATCCTTTGAAATATAAATTTAAATGAATTTATATATATGTCATTGACTTCTGAAAGACTATTATAAATATGCTTGTGACTTATTATTATAATATTTAAATGATTTTAATGATTAAGTCATGATAGTCTATACTTCATATTTTTATATAATATAAATAACAATATATGTACTTATGATTTTAAAACATAAATGAATATTATTTTACATTATTTAAAATAACATGAAAATTTTTAAAAAATATTGTATTTGAGTATTAAAGGAACCGATTTGGAATCGAAACCGGAACTGACTCTATGTGTAATGGATAATGGGTAGAGTATACCAGAAATCAAACCGACCAATGAGTAGAGTAGGGTAGGCCTTTTACAAAAGAGTACGGGTATGGTAGACTACTACTCAAATCGAACCAACCTGAGTTGCACCCTTATGGAAAACCCTTTCTTGCGCCCTCTTCTAGCCTCTCATTCTCCCATTGATGGCCTTCGATAGAAGCGCATGGTCGCTGACCATTGATGTGTGCTCATTCCAACAAGCTTCTTTATCTCTGGCAATAGTTGTGTCAGGCTTCATAATCTCCATATTTTGGTGATTGTGGGTTGTAGATAAAAAGGTGGGCCAAGCGGGATTGACAACATTCAATTCCTCCTTGCATGAAACCTACCTGAATCTTTCTTTGTAGGTTTGACTTGATTTTGCTCCTACTTTCAATGCATTTTCTTCCTGATCATATTGTTGTTGGGTAGAAGCCATTACATATATCATATACATTGATTTTTTGTAGCTTACAGGTAGTCAATCTCTTTTTTTTTTCTACTAGTGATTTATGTATTTGGTATTTCTAACTCTTTATACAAAAGTGGCCTCTTTCTTTATTTTTTGTGACTAATATTCACTAAATTGTCTATTAGGCTTTGTATTAAATATGGAAAGTAAAATGGACTAAGAGGCATCAATAGACGTGAATGATTTAAATTTTACAGGAATACCACAAACTCAATCTGAAGGAGCAAGGGTTAAAAATGTAAGAAGTAGGGTGCCAAAGATCTGGAATGATTTTGAAAAGGGTTCTATGAATAGAAAACTTGCATTTGGGGTACATAAATAGTGCAATAAAAAACTCAAGTGTTCAAGTGGAAGGGTACTAGCTTGCTTTCTAGGCATTTGCTTAGATGCCGTTAAAGATAAAATAAGGAGACTAATGACCAACTTTTGTCATTCTTTACAAGATTAAGCAGTGGTGGTGCTTTTTATTAGAAATGTGACCAAGAGGCATATAGAAAAGCCTTGGTCCATATGATAATTATTGATGAACTACCATTTAAATTTGTACAAAATGAGCATTTCAAAGATTTTTGTCATTAAGGACAACTGTGACAAAAGATTGTTTTCAATTATATAAAATAGAAAAAAGAAGTGATGGCCATCTTTAGGGAACAAATTCATCATGTTTGTTCGACAATAGATTTCTGAACATTCATTCAAAATGTTGTATATTTATGCCTTACTGCGCATTACATAGATGCAAATTGGAAGCTACGGAAAAGAATCCTTAATTTTTGTCTTCCCCCATCATCACCCACAGGTGAGGCTATTGCTAAATGTGTTTCATACTGTTTAGATAAATGGAAGATAAACAAGTTTGCACTGTCATAGTTGATAATGCTTCATCTAATAATGTAGCAATTAGAAGTTTGACAAACAAGTTACTATTCAAAGATAGTTTACTTGGGAATGGGGTCCATGGAAATTGCTTTCATGTTCGTTGTACAACACGTATCATTAATTTTATTGTAAAAGATGGACTTAGTGAAGTAAAAGATTCAACTGGTTGTATTCGCAATTGTGTTAAGTTTGCGAAAAGTTTCGTTGCTACACAAGAATGTTTTGATAGATTGGTCGGCTTCTGTTCAAGAGTTCATTATGTTTGGATGTTGCAACTCGTTGGAATTCAACATTTTTAATTTTTTAATGTTATAAACTGCTTTTAAATTTAGAAAAGTTTTGGATGAAGTAACAATAGAAGATAATGATTTTTCGCTGAATTTGGCTCCACCAGATTTGGATTAGGATAATGCTAGAGTTCTATGTCATTTTATTGAGTAGTTCTTTGGAAGTACTAAGGTCTTATCTAGTTTATGATCTTTTGGACGTTATGTGCAAAGAAAGTGATCCTTTTCTCTGTGATATGGGTATAAGAATGAGGGATAAGTTCAACAAGTACTAGGGTTCATTTGATAAATTGAATATATTTTTGCTTGTTGCAATTGTGTTGGATCCACGTCATAAATTAGAGTTTGTATTGTACTCTTGTTCAAAATATCTTGAATCGAATGTGGTTGATGAAATCGAGAAAAAAATGAAATACACATTATTGAATCATTTTTAAATATATGAAAGACAAAAGTCTCTAATTGCAATTATAAATGAAGTTAAGTTTCAAGTGGATCAATTGTTGATGCAGAACAATATGAACATTTTATGCAATCGAAGAAAAAAAAAACAAAGTAAGGATAAGACAACCAAAGTGGATCAATATTTGCAATAAGCTAATGAATATTATGAAGGTAATTTTAATGCTTTGAGTTAGTGGTCTACTGTGGAACCCTGACCGTATACCCGTTATTTTGATCGTATACGCGTCATTTCGACATTTATAATTTTGTAATTATTTTATGAATAAATAAAAATTCATGAATTATATTAATG
>JAXCLR010000081.1:1054752-1072556 GCA_035584095.1 Annona squamosa
GAAGGCAGCATGCCAAGGGTTATGTAGTTTTTGATGTTTATGTAAACTTTATGTAAAGACCATGATGAAAATTTGGATATGGAAATGAATATTTTTGCTTTATGAAACAATTTTTTGGTCTATGACTATGTTATGTGAAATATATTTTATGTTAGACGTATGATGGAAATTTTCCATGTATTGATGAAAAAAAAAATTTCTGCCGTGTGATCAGGACAACAATCCTGAGTCACGTTTACCAATCAAAACGATCCTGGAGTAAGGCTTCTAGGCACCTCGGTTCGGGGCACCACATCTACTCACCCTAGTATAGGACATTATCTTATGTAGCAAGAGACAATTTAGCTATTCTAGCTTCAACTGTTGCTTTAGAGTCTTCATTTAGCAAAAGAGAAGGTGTTCTTGATCAATATCGAAGTTCTTTGATGCCTAATTTGATGAAATATTTAATATGTACCCAAGATTGGTTAAGATCTGCCCGAAGATCAACCAAAGATGAAGAAAAGCTAGGTGAACTTTTGAAAGCTATAGCGAGTAATTTTATTTCATTCATTTTTTATGTATATGGATTTATCTTTTCTTTTAATGATAATTTTCTATGGTTATTTTTTTTCACATATTATAGAAGACGATGCATCTTCTAGCACCCCCAAACCACCTTTCATCCTGAAGCAACAATAGAGGTGATAGAAAAATCTTTTGAGGCAATATTAAGTAAGTCTACTTAAATTAAATTGGATTCTTATCCATCTCCTCTTCAATGCGGGAAATGTAAGACTAGTTGGGTCTTTTAGATGTTGTAATCATATAATGACATTTCCATGCATCAATAGCTAATTTCTTTTGATTTCTTGTGCAAGTGGCTTGGTTGGAAAATTAACTAGCATAACATTTTAAAAATATTTTGCTTTGTTTTGATGTAAACCATTGCGATTGACTATTTTGTGCAGGTGTAATTTTATATAGTAGGACAATTATTGTTGTTGATAGAAATACAGTTCCAATTGTATATGTAGAAATATAGAAATTTTACTTATTTCTAAATACTTTTGCGAGGTTGTTTATGCCATTTTTTTGCAATAAATCTTGAAAATGCTTCTAGTGACATCATTTATGTTTTAATGCTTTGGATTTGGTGGCCTCTATGATCCACATTATTGAGAGCAATATATCACAACCAAAATATCTCTAAGGAGCATGTTTGGGAAGTGTGTTGAAATTATTTGTGTAGTTTAGATTGAAAAGTTTTAAGTTGAAGTGTGTTGAGTACTTTAATTCTAAATATGATAAGTTATTTTTTTTATCTTATTCAATTGAGTTCATTTTGCAAATTATCAAAATTAAACTGCTCTTTTTAATTAAATGCAATTTTGGTGTCAGGTTAGTCCGAACCCGCTCAACCCAACCCGGTATCAAAACTAAGTTTATGCCACTATCATATTTCAAAACCTAACCCAATCCAAATTGCACCCTTATAATACTTAATGTCACTATCATATTCAAAATTAAGGATAAATGATAGTTTATGCTTTTTTTTATAAACGTGTTACCATCTATGATAGGTTAGTTGTATGGACATTTATGTAAAAATAATTGAAAAGTATGATTATTGTATAGAAAGATGTAAACAACTTAAAAAATAGGGTAGTTGTAAAAATTGAAAATTTTGGTATTTGCCAAACACCCCATAGTTAATAATGCTTTCAATAACTTTTTACAATTTAAAATAGCTTAAAAGTTCTACTTCTAATTAAATACATTGAATAAATTGGATTTATCATATTTAAAAAATAAATGAGATTAAAAAATCTCTAAAGTATGGACCCCGTGGGATTTAATATAAATTTAATATGTTGCATGGGATGCTTGTAATTTGAATTTAAAAAATTGATAGGCTTTTTTTAAAAATTTTTTTACTGATAATTAGACGGTATGTTTCTAAATGTTTGTTCATGCATTTTTAAAAATTTAAAAATAAAAAAATTTTGATTTCCCATATAATGTCGTATTTATTTTAACCCGAACCGGACCGCACTGACCTAGGCCGGAATTCACGAGACAGGATTTAGGGACAAGATTTAGTACCAATTTCAACATGATCCAAAATATACAAGGTTTTAATTAGTATCAGATCTAGGCCAGATAAAACTTGCTTGGTTTGCACCCTTACTTACGAACATGTCAAGGCCTTGGCGTAGTTGCCTCAAATTTCAATGTTATTGCCTGCTTAAGGGTTTTTACGTAAAAACACTTTTAAACTAAAATATTTTAATTTTTTGTATTTCTCTACATAATTTTATTACCTTGTAATTATTTTTACACAACTAATAGTTTAATTATTTATCTATTTTTAACTTTATTATCTTTATTTCACTTTATTACTATTATCGTATCATATTCTCTAATTTTAAATAATTATACTTAACAAATTTTTCATCCAAACGTTTTATCAATTTTTAAATAGAATCTAAATTTATAGAATATAACAATTTTATTTGCACTGATTGTACGGTTCGGATCTGACCCCAAATAATAATAAATAAATAAATAAATAAATAAATTGGGTCTCTCTTCTCCCGGGATGTCAGCCCTTTGGACAGACGCACGTATTCCGAGCGTTGTCCGACGCGAACGGGAGCGGATGGCCTTGGGACCGTGGCTGCCTGGGCGTGGCCGATTCCCGGGTGTACGAGGTCGCGGAGCAGGACGTGTGGAACTTGGTAAACTCGACAACTAGGCATGCAGAGGGAAGAAACATCCGGCGAAATCATTTTCATCAGCAGTATTTCCTTTGGATATATTATTTGATATTTACATTCGTTGGAAACGAGCCCTTCATGTGTGAAAGGAAGAAGGCCGTGCAGGCCAGGCCAAGCATAAAAATAAAATACGTTATCCTGGGGCGTTGGACTTTTATCCGACTTTTTTTTTTTTTTTGGCTTAATTCTTTATTTTAACCAAATTAAATGCCTTTTTAGAACCATCCCAACTGCACACAGCTCCCAAAATCTGATTCGGTGGCCTGCCACTCTTTCGGAGAACAAAATAAAGCATGATGAACGGCATCCCACCACTGGCTAGACAATAAAAAAAGGGTAATGGTTTAGATGCGCCGAGGATATTGACTGCTGTATCTTGGCTGGCGATAGCTGGTTAGCTTCAAATTATAGGTTGAAACAGTGGGATTGCTAGGTTATTCCAAGTCGACCGGAAGATGCGGTGACTGCAAGTCTGGCATGGGAGAAAAGTCCACTGAAAGAGACGCTTTGCTCCAAGTGCACGTTGCTCATGGGCCATGATCAATGCTCGCTCACGAAAACACTCCAATCATCACTGTGTATGCCTTGGAGGATGGCCCTTGTATCTTTCCTCGACCCCTCGTTTTTCTAACATTCACGGAATGCAGTGTTGTCGACCAGTTGAATTTTATGCATATGAAAGGCACAATGTGCCACCGACCTTTCTAATGTAGGGTGTGCTTGACAAATAATAAAAAAACATAATTTTTTATCAACAATTATTATATTTTTAATCATTTATTTATATATTTTATACGATTATCATTTTTTCAATAATTCTATACATCTACTTGCATAACTAACTTATGTAGTTTAATTTTATTATTTTTATTCCTCGTTATTATCCTACAATATTACATTATTTTCTTTTAATTTGACAACATTTATACTAAAAATTTTTAATTTAAAAATTTTATAACATACAAAATTTATAACTTTCCAAACATACATTTAGTTTGAATCTCTGTTTACGCGTCGAAGGAGCGTTAGGTGAAAAGGTGAAAGTTGCAAAAGTTACCCATCTAAGTTGTTTTAAATACAATTACTCCGTTTATGCCTACATTTACAAAATCGACTCATTAAGTATAATATTAACTTCCAAAATGGTCATATTTATATTTTAATTAACAAATTTTCATGGATGACTGTGAAAAAAGATAATCTTGCTATCTCCTTTGATCGTTGTGAAAGATAAAGGTTTCATTTCTTCTCCCGGTAAAAGAGGATCGGACGTGACTGAAAGGAAGATAAGAAGCATCTTAAAAAGCTTGGTAATCGGAGTCCGTGTATGGCCGTGTTTGAAAGAGGTCATACTTTAGTATCCGGCTAATTTGAAAAAAAATAAAAGGTTTTCATCCAAATTGGACCAATCACAGGTGGACAGAAGAAGAAATATTTGGGCTTCGGGAGGCCGAAGTGAAGCCCATAAATACTAATATGAGTGCTGGATTACAGACGAGTCTAGGAATTTGTGGGACTGGGAACATGGCATCCTTCCGACTACCAAGTCCCAACGCCTGCCAAATCCAAATCCCACAAACAAACGACACAACAGGGAAAAAAAAAAAACACATAAAAGCGCGGGAAGAGGCAATTTGTGCGGCTCTGCTGTTACTTGCTCCGCTGTCAATCAAAAATCCCCAAGTGGAATTGTAGACTGAGGAGACGAAGGGAGGGAGGAAGAGGATGGAGAAAGGCTTGATAGCTGTGGATCGGTGGGCCGAAGGGAGCGAGGCCTACTTCCTCACTCACCTCCATGCCGACCACACCCAAGGCCTCTCCCCACGCTGGAACAAAGGCCCTCTCTTTTGCTCTCCCATCTCTGCTGCTCTCTTTCCCGCCAATTTTCCCGGCTTTGACCTCACTTTCCTTCGGATTATAAAAGTCGGTTCCCCGCACTCAGTTTCGGTCGTCTCTCCGACTTCGGGACGGAAGGTTACTTTCCAGGTTACAGCCATTGACGCCCACCATTGCCCCGGTGTGTACTTTGTCCATAAATTCGTTTGTGGAATGTATCCTGTGTTATACCCGTTGCAAGTAATCAGCCAAGTAAACGAAAAGAACGTTTATTTTTCCTAGAATTCTTTTCAATCTTCCTCTGCTTGTCAGATCTGCAATGTTCCTGTTTAATTAAGTGCTTTCCGGATCAAATTTTATTCCTTATAACTCAAATGTTTAGCGATAAGATTATAAATTTAGTAATTGTCATTTGTTAGGTCTTCATGCGTTTTCCGATTTTTCATGGGCATGTTGGTTTTCGCTGTAGAAGATACTGGCCAAAAGTTAGCGGATTGGGTATTCTGAACTGGTGTCCTTCAAATGGCTGGCGCGAGCTTGCAAAAATAACTCCGGCTATTGTTTTTGTTGTGATTTTACTTCTTCATTTTGGGTATGTTTGGGAATGGATAAAACTTTTGGTGAAAAGTTTTGGAGAGTAAAAATTGTCAAATGATGTGATCTGATAAGAGTAATGATGAGGAGTAAAGAGAATAAAGTTAAAATAGATAGGTTAGTTGTATAAGTAATTGTATAGAAATGATTGAAAAGTGGGGTAGTTGTATAGGAAAATGTGAAAAAATGATTTAAAAATATAGTAGTTATGGAGAGTGAAAAGTGTCAGATTAAAAAAATTTTAAGATGATATTTTATACTCATTGCCAAACACACCCTTTTATTGCACCGTCCACCTGAATATAGCACATCATGCACAAGAAAAGTTTCCCATTGATAGAAGTCCAAGCCGTGCCATCTGTTGATTTTGCCCTTCGAATGCTTAGTGATGAAGGAGTGGGTGAATGGTTTCATCTGCAATCAAACAAAGAAGATGAACAATATGGAGAGTGGGCTGTAGTAGAGAATGTCAGCTTCATTCGGTTCAAATACAATTAAACTGTTGAATTAGGAGGAATCATGCAATAGCTCTTAGTTTCACAATCCATACAACATTAAATTCATTTTATCTAATAGTTCCTTCATTGTATATTCTGATCTGATTGCTTTCCACGCTACAATCCGAAGGGACCATCATCATTCATCATCAAATATGGAATTCTTGTAATTATTGACTCTTTTCCATGTTTTTCCATGAGAGATTTATACAGCTGCATATCATGCATCACGTCCCTATGCTTTACTGTAGGGCAGGTGCTGTGATGTATCTGTTTTGTGGAGAATTTGGATGCAAATTATACACAGGTGACTTCCGTTGGGAAACAGCCAGTGACAGGGCACAGCTGGGGAGGAGCATGCTGCTTAATGCTCTTGGGGATGCCAAAGTAGATATCCTCTACATAGACAACACTTTTTGCAATCCAATGTTTTCATTCCCTTCTCGTGAAGTTGCAGCTCAACAGGTTTGATGGCATTTAACTACTTGATTTTGTCATTCCGCGAGGTTTTGTGTTTGCCATCACGTATTTCCATTACAGTATCACCATGGTAATTGTACGAATTAGTTACCCTGTGGGCATAGTTATCCGTGCGATATAGGCATTCTTGGGAATGAGAGTGAAGAATTTGCATTCTTGTAGCTTGGTTCCTGTTCAACCTATAACTTCTATTAAATCCAAAGCAGTTCTTTCCTTGCTAACTGGAAGGTTTAGTAACACCAGCTTCATGCATAAGGGAGCCACTTCTTCGAACTAAATAAATGAACTTGCTTTCAGTGATGGACTCCCCTTGATGTGATTAATTTTAGTACAGTGGTTAGAACGTTAGAAATCTGATATTTCGACTAAGATGTTTTGCATCCTTGGTTAATCTGTGGTTTGGAGGAAATTGCGGTATTTTCATCAATAGAATTAAATTTTGCATAAAAGCATCTCTCTTTATCTGCAAATGGACCTTCATTTTATGTCTGTCTCATATTAATAGATTCATACAGATTATTACGTTGGTTCCTTTAAATAGATAGCCTAACGTAGAACCCAGGTAAATCTATCCAATTTTATTCAGATTTTTGCCTTTTGTCCATTCTAACTATTCAGTTTCTCTAATAATGTGACCCTGCTAAATAGGCTGGGTAGATATCATGCCAAAGGCATCAACAGAGAGGTAGGATCTTTATATTTGCCAAGGCTAGCATCAGTAGACTTCACAAATGATAACAGTGAGAAGAATACCTCCACTATACTGAAGTTCACCATGAAACACCCGTCACCTTCTTTAAAAGGTTCCATAGCCAATGTGTTCTCATCATGCTATCAAATGATCTTTTGCATCATATGACTCTACCAAAAGACAATGTTCAAGGAAACAACTCATCCAATCCGAATTCTGATATGTCATTTCAACTTCAGAGCTTTTGTTGAACCGAATAGTGTTATATCCAGATCATTTCAGGCATCAAAGTCTTATGTTTTCCTGTTTTGATTTTTTTGATTTTTTTTTTTTTTTTTGGGGTTCTTTTCTTTTGGTGGATTAATAGGTTGTTGATATCATTGCTTCTCATCCTGACCATGAAATTGTCATCGGCATTGATAGGCTTGGAAAGGAAGATCTTTTGCTTTTCATTTCTCATGTACTACAGACAAAGGTTCCTACCATAAAACTCTTGTGGATTTGCTCTTCCAAGTTCAGTTATGAGGCCTGCCTTTCACTATCGTAGATTGATTCATCTGATCTTGACATGTTTCCATAAGGTCCAATCATTACAATCAAATCTAACTAATCTTTCATGATTGGGTTTCAAAGATCTGTGTGTGGCCTGAACGTTTGCAAATAATGCACCTACTCAAGCTTAAAGATGTCTTCACAACAAGAACTTGTGTCACAAGAATTCGAGCTGTTCCCCGCAACAGCTTCACAATTGAGAACCTGGAGGCAATGAATACCATTTGCCCCACTATTGGGATCCTGCCATCTGGCCTTGCATGGGGCACGAAGCTCACTCATGAGAGGGATGCTTGTCGTGGAGCTGCCTCTTCAGCTCAACACAGAAGGAAAGATCAAAGAAAGAGCACTAGTGACGACTCAATCTCCCCCAAATGCTACAAAGGGTACATCTATTACGTCCCCTACTCTGAACACTCCTGCTTCCGTGAGATACATGAGTTTGTTGAGCTCATCAAACCTTGGAACATCGCTGGTATCGTCTCATCATCATTTTGCTACATCAACCCTTGTCACTTCTTGGGCTACCTCTGTGGAGCTAATCAGCAATTGAACAACTCATCAGTGAAGAAGCTCAAGAGGAAACCAGCTGAGGACACGAAATTTCAGACTGATTCTGTTCATGGTGATGATGAAACCAATGGTGTCACTGACACAGCCTGGGACGCAAGCTATCCAAAGGTTGTTTCTCTTAGGATGCAGAGACAGAAGGTGAGCATTGTCAGGAGAGAAAGGCATGGCACGAGGATTACAGACACTACTTGCGATCTGTTCGCATGAAAGAGTAAAAAGTGACTTTACTCTTACTTTTACTCTCTACTCTAAGTTGGATGCAGTGTGTCTTCTTTTCTTGTTGGCGCAAGGTACGGAATGCTTTTCCATGATTCCATCAATTCACGGATGAAGCTGGTTGCTTATATGTTTGTATGGAAAATGTAGATAGGATCAGAAAACCTGCAATCATATTTTCCGTTGACATTTGAACAGATGAGAGATGGGATGGGTCCATGGGTTTCTCATTTCTAAGCTTCACTCCTAGAGATGCAGAGGTGCAACTTTGATAGGGTGCCTAACCGGCCTACTTTTGGGTGGAGTAAGTTTTTAAAAAATTACCAGCAGAGTTAGGAAGGGACTAGGGTACAAAAGATTAGGTATATCTTCAATTAGTGTAAGATAGGTTCCATGTAATGGGTACGTAAATCCTATGTAGATGGGTATCTTTTGCTATACGAGTATAGATTTTTGTGTTATTATATGGATTTTATTTTTCTCCCCGTAGCCCAAATATATTTCGAATTTTTTTCTTCTCTACGAGGTGATTTACCTTTTTCTTCAAATATATTAGAGATAATATTTTTTATTATATCCTACCCAAATTATGATCGCTATGGCGCATACTCATATGGTGCGTTAGGCGTGTGGGCATGATGCCCAATAAATAATTTTAACTAAAAAAAAAAACATTGCACCGTAGGAAAGACCGTCCCCAGCTTGCACTGTCGTGTAACGGACTCCAGCAGGTCGCACTTCGCAACTAACGCCCGCAGTGACGCAATCCTAGCTCAGGTGAGTGCAATCATCAGCGTCGCACGTGCAAGTCATTTTCATTCACCTCAACCGTTGAGAAAAAGAGCTCTGCGCTGAACAAGACCAGAAGCCTCAAATCTAGACCTTTTTTTTTTTTTTTTGGGGGAACCAAATATCTAAACTATTTGTTGATGAAAACTTTCCTGAGAAAGAGAAACATGCGAGGCCTCTACCTTTTTCCGTCCACATCCAGACAAAGAAAGCTTATCAGAAGGGAATTTTTTTTTTTTTTTTTTTTTTTTGTGACAAATCATAAGTTTTGGCATCTCATACGCAGGCAGCTACTAATGGTGTTTTCAAACGCTAGGAAAACACCTTGATTTTATTCTTCTACCATGATCGAAACCCATAAATTAGTGTAAAGTTAATTAAACTTTCATATTATCAAAAATGTTTAAATAATGTTAGAAAAGACGTTAAAGTAGCTATTTCAGCCGTCCATCTATTTAGCAGATTCAGAGACCTTGATGGGAGAGCGAGCCATCGTACGTATTTAAAAGGAATTTTTCCAAATATTTCCAGTAGGTTTGATTCTAATCTAAAGTATACTCATTACGTTCTCATAATCTCATATATATGCACTACATTTATAGTTAATTCCAAAAAAGTCTATTATATTAAAAATTGTTAGTTAAATTTTTATAAATGCCTAATGCCCAAAAATACTCTTATTATAAAATTATAAAAAAATAAAATTAGAGATCTCCAAATTTAGAGTTCATGTGTAATTGAGTCATTGGTGAGTTATGACATTCAAATTTTCAATTATCTCCAAAATTTGATAGATATATTAGTATTTTAACATATTAATTAGCGATGTTAACTCATAGAGTGTGTGTTTTTGGAATTAACCGTAAATGTAATGAGTATATTTAGAATTTTAAAAAACGATGCGTATATTTATAATTAAGATTAAATGTAACATATATATTTAGGAAAATTTTGAAAATTTGGTTCAAGATTAGGTGGAGATTACGGACAAAACATGTACTAATGCAGGCAACTGTGTTTTTTCTGTTTGCGAGTGTGAACACGGTTATATAGAGCAGGTGCGCTAGCAATAACGTCAGCTTCTGCTTCGTGGTACGGGCAATGTTTTTCAGAACCGGACCAGTCACCGAACCGGTTTTGTGACCGATTCCCGGTTCAACCGGATCGAACCGGTGGTCAAACCACGGTTGGACCGGTAATAGTACCGAACCGGGACGTGACCGGTTCACGGTCTGAGCAGTCTGACCGCTCGGTTCGGTCTGGTTCCGGTTACGGTCCGAGCAGTCTGACCGCTCGGTTCGGTCCGGTTTTCAAAACACTGGGTACGGGTACCATCTGAACGCTTAGCCCACTCGCAAAATCTTAACCGTTCATCTCATGGGATAAATACCCGTGATTAGAAACAACTTAGATAAGAAATCCGTAATAAATAAGTTAAAATAGGTAAATAGATATCATTAATTTCCAATATCCATTAAAACATGGAGAACAATTGTGTGGTCGTTCTCGATTAATGGATGGATCGGCTGAGGGTGTCAATCGATTGCACCAAGAATCCGGTAGTCCTGCGGATCTGGGCTGCACCGTTAGGTAATTGTGGCGCTGGAGGTTGTTGAAATACCGAAGGCGTCTCCGCGTGCTGAAATTGTCTTATGTGCTGTGACTGTCTCTTTCTCCAAATAAGATTATTTATTTATTATTATTATTATTATTATTAGTTGGCTTACCGGTTGTCATTTTTTTTATTAGTATTATATACACCGTGACATCTTGATATTAGAAATTAAATCCATTCACAACCCTTACAATGAAGGAACATATTATAGATACTCTTATACATGAGGGACTAAGTATAAATGACTCCGTAACAAGGTGAATATATGCTTTATGTAAGGTTCGAAACCACAACAATAACAAGGAGGACATATGAGTTGAAGAGAAATCGTCAAAAAGAGAATTAAAATTTGCTGTCAGAAAGAGTCCGGCTTTTGATATACGCGGCTTCTCAAAACGTCAATTCAAAAAGGTAATCATTGTAGCCTTTCTTGGGAGCCTAATTCAGTGCACCTGGGTGCATTGAATTAGGCTCCCCTTTCTTGAGGGTGGTAGACGAAAAAATCCACATTAGCTGATTAGCACTAAGAAAAGTCAAAAGCCAGCACTTTAGGAAAAAATAAATTGGTACGTTTGGTGATGAGTATAAAATTTTTCATTTTTATAATTATTATATTCTTTAATTATTTTTTATATATTTTTTTATATAATTATCATATTTTTTAATTATTTCTATATAATTATCTATTTTAATTGTATCATCTTTACTCTTCGTCGTTATTCCTATTATATTACATCATTTGACAACTTTTATTTTTTAAAATTTTTCTAAACAAATTTTATTCATTTTCAAATACATCCAAAACACAATCACTTGCCAAAATTATATTGTGTGTTTGTTTGAGTCAAAAAATATTAACCAAAACTTTTTACTTTCTATGATTATTTTATTTTTTAATTAATTTTCATATTTTTCTATATGAATTATCATATTTTTAATTATTTCTATATAATTATCCATATAATTAACATATTTATTTTAAATTTATTTTGTTTATTTTCATCGTTACCGCATTATTTACTATCAATTTTACAACTTTTGAACAAAATCTTTTTCTCAACGTTGTACCCCCGTCCAAACACACCTGGTGTTATTTTGAGAGCGCGATCTCCTCCAACCGGGAGCAGGCAACGTTGCGTGCTCCCTGGTGCACACAATTATTTTTTATTTTTTTTAAATTTTTTTTATCAAAATGTTAATATAGGTGTATTTAAAATGTGTATAAATTTTTACCATTTTTGAGTATTTTAGATATTTATTTTTAATTTTTGAAAATCAGTAGCATTTTAGGTAATTTTAAATTACTAAAATGCTACTGATTTTAAAAAATTAAAAATAAATATTTAAAAATCTTTAAAAATAGTAAAAATTAATACTGAGGTTAAATACATTTTGGATAACAAGTTCAGTGGGGGAAAAAAAAAAAGCGTAAGCGACCTGCTTCCGGGCGCAGGAGATCGCGCTCCGTTATTTCGTACAAGAAGATCTCATTTCCCTGGCATGCTTATGCAACTGCAAGGCCTAGCAAGCTGCATGGCTCCCAAGATCAACTCGTCTCTCCTCTTCGCTGTCTTTCTCCTCTCTGTCTCCCTCTCCCCCAATCCCCATATTTGCATGGCGGCTGACAGAATCTCTCCAGGGGAATTTCTCACTGGAAGCCAGACCGTAACCTCCCAAGGCGACAGATTTGTGTTGGGCTTCTTCACACCAGGTAATTCTTCCAAATTCTATGTAGGAATATGGTACAAAACCAAGATTGTCTCCACGCAAACAGTCATTTGGGTGGCCAACAGAGAAATGCCTCTTCCTGACACTTCCCCACAGCTAAAGCTCACCGAAGATGGAAATCTTGTCCTCCTAAATCAATCAAACACCCCGATCTGGGAATCCAATACCACCTCCACAAAACCCAATTCGACAGTCCTGGTTCTAGAGAACAACGGGAATCTTGTCCTGAGAAATGGGTCATCGAACACATCTGCAGTAATTTGGCAGAGTTTTGACAACCCAACTGATACTTGGATGCCTAGTGGGAGGATTGGGTTGAATAAAATCACCAAAGTCAATCAGCGCCTCATCTCTTGGAGGAGCTCCGATGATCCCGCACCTGGTCCTTTTTCTCTTGAAATAGACCCTGATGGAACTAGTCAGTATCTCATACTGTGGAATGATACCAAAGTGTACTGGAGCAGTGGCACATGGAATGGGCAGATTTTCAGCTTAGTTCCAGAGATGAGAACAACCTATATCTATAATTTCAGCTTTCAGTCGGATGCCCAAGGAAACTACTTCAATTACACTGTGTATGATACCTCAATTCTCACGAGATTCGTGATGGATACATCAGGGCAGATCAAGCAGATGACATGGTTACAGGGCAGTTCTAGCTGGTTTCTGTTTTGGTCTCAACCAAGAGCACAGTGTGATGTGTATTCTCTATGTGGGGCTTATGGGGTCTGCAATGAGAAAGGCATCCCATTCTGCAACTGCTTGCAAGGTTTTCAAGAGAAGTTTCCAACGGATTGGAATTCAAGTGATTGGTCTGGTGGTTGTGTTAGGAGGGCCAGTTTGAACTGTGGGAGCAATAGTTCCACTAACGGAAAGAAGGATGGGTTTTTGGCGATGCAAAGCATGCAATTGCCTGAGGATCCAGTTTCTTTGACAGCTGGAACTGCCGATGAATGTGAATCAGCATGTTTGAGTGATTGCTCCTGTAATTCTTACGCTTATGATGGCCAGTGTTCAATATGGAAGGGGAATCTCTTAGATCTGCAGCAGTTATTAGATAGTGATACTGCAGGCAAGACTATGTACCTTCGTGTTGCAAATTCTGAGTTGCCAAGATCTAGTAGTAAGAAGGGAATGATTACTGGGATTATTGTGGGGGTACTTGCTGGCCTAGCGCTCGTACTCAGCATTTTTTTGTTGCTATTTTGGAGATACCAAAGGAGGCATATGACCTTCTCTCTCAAGGCGACGGAAGGATCTTTGGTGCCGTTCAGCTACCGGGAATTGCAGATAGTAACCAAGAACTTCTCAGAAAAGTTGGGAGGAGGAGGATTCGGTTCTGTTTTCAAGGGGCTTTTGCCAGACTCATCGGCTGTTGCAGTGAAAAAGCTCGAGGGCCTTCGACAGGGCGACAAGCAGTTCCGGATGGAGGTGAGCACAATTGGCACTATTCACCATGTTAATCTTATTAGACTTAGTGGGTTTTGCTCAGAAGGTGATAAAAGGTTGCTGGTCTATGATTATATGCCAAACAGTTCTTTAGATCCTCATCTGTTTCAAGTCAAATCCAATACCTTAGACTGGCAAACAAGGTACGAAATTGCTCTGGGGACAGCTAGAGGGTTAGCGTATCTGCATGAGGAATGCCGAGATTGTATTGTCCATTGTGACATCAAGCCGGAAAATGTACTTTTGGATAAGGAACTTTGTCCCAAGGTGGCAGATTTTGGTTTGGCAAAGCTCATTGGGCGTGAGTTCAGCCGGGTTTTGACTACCATTCGAGGTACTAGAGGCTATCTTGCACCAGAATGGATTTCAGGCTTGGCAATAACAGCAAAAGCCGATGTTTACAGCTACGGGATGATGCTTTTCGAAATTATATCAGGAAGAAGGAATACTGAGCAATCAGAGGATGGCAAGATTGAATTCTTCCCTAGCTGGGCTGTGAACAAAATGGTGGAAGGTGAATTTCTATCCTTGCTGGATTTCAGATTGGAAGGCAATGCAAAAATGGAAGAACTAGTTAGAGCTTGCAAAGTTGCTTGCTGGTGTGTTCAAGACGATGAGAATGATAGGCCATCAATGGGGCTGGTTGTTCAGATCCTTGAGGGTGTTTTGGAGGCAAGCATGCCCCCTATTCCACGATCACTGTCAATCATTATACAGAATCAGAACCTCATGCTTCATACAGAATCATCATCAGCTCAAAGTTCTAAGCCTCAAAGTACTGCCACCACCACTACTCAATCCAAAAGTATATCTTCAGCAAGCTCTAAGGAGGAACTATCAGGTACAAATGCACAAGGATATGACTAATATCCTGATTTAAATGATCCCATGAAGTTTGGGATGCTCCAAAAATCTGTAGCCCTGGAACGTTTTAACACTGTTGGACATTCAATTAGGTCAGCATCTTCCAAATAGTTCTGCTGTGGGATGGATGCCCCTATAAGTATTGGAGCAGTCATATGAGAGGTTTATTCCAGATCTTGGCCATACCAAATGGACTCAGCGATCATGGATATTATGCAGCTATTCAGTTCCAAGTAGGGAAGTCGTGTATCTAAGTGAGTGAGAATGATGCAGTCTGTGTTATAGCTCACAGAGTATAGTTTGTATATTTGCAGCTTCCTTTAAAAGAAACAATCCAGGGGTTGTTTTAGGCTACCAATCTTTTTCTGTTTAGAAGCTTGGGATTTATCATCCATTGCGTGAATGGAAAGTAGTGCCTCCAGCAAATTTTGCCGTCCACACACATCGTTTGATGGAGTGTTTTGCGCTTAGATGATAGAACTGGTGTATTGAGGTTATCCTTGTCAAGGTATTTGTGTGCCAATAGGTTTCAACTGCCAGGATGTGAAGACTGCGCTAACTTTTTACATGACCAAAATCGCATGTGTCCAACTTGGTTGCGGGTCATCTTCCTACCTTACAGAGGTCTACCTTATATGATTTTCGCTTTTTTTTTTTTTCTAATGAAATTTTTTTATATTTCTCTGTCCAAATATGCTCTCAGAGAATTTTAAAATAAATATGAGAGGGCGTTTGTTCAAGAAGCAGAAAAAGAAAAGCACCAGGGGTTTCAGCTTGTGGTTGGTTGCGCGCGCCCCCCCGAACCACCCTCCCGGCAAATAAAATAAAAAAATAATAATAATAAATTAAATGACGAATTACTCCCGCATCCAACCGCACTAGGCCAGTGATGCTGGGAAATACAGAATTGAAAGTGGCAGAATGATTCTTCAGGCTCGGCTTGAATATACCCCCCCCTATTTGATACGTCAAGACGGCTAAAACACATCTCCAGACTAAGTAAAAACAGCAAGACGGCTAAAACACAGCTCCAGACTAAGGGTGTGTTTGGTTGGAGGTAAAACTTTTGATGAAAAGTTTTTGGAGTAAAAATTGTCAAATCAATAGAAATTGATGTGATATAATAGGAATAATGATAAGGAGTAAAGAGAATAAAGTTAAAATAGATAGGTTAGTTGTATGGATAGTTGTGTAGAAATGATTGAAAAGTAGAGTAGTTTGTATAGAAAAATGTGAAAAAATAATTAAAAAATAGAATAATTATGGAGAGTGAAAAGTTTTAGTTGACACTTTTTTGCACTAAACAAACACACCCTAAGTAAAAACATCAATGGGCCAGCAACATCGATTTCGACGCCACTTTTCAAAAGCCCATTTCATGTCCAGATTCTAGAGCCGTTTGGGCAATGGGTTATTTGTCCGGCTTTGCCCCGCACTTGAAGAGAGGTTAATGCCCCTTTCTACGCCTCTCGTCTGTGGCTCTGTATTAGGTCTCATTCGGCAGCACGGTAATATATATATATATATATTTTTAATGATATTACAACATCTCAAGTGGTAGTACAATCAAGCTCTGAGATATTCTAACAATTGTCTAACAAAGAATCTAATATTTGTAACAATAAATCTTAACTTACTTACTTAGTGGACGCTCCCACATAAAATTTGGGGAGACTAAACGCCACTACTAAATTCTTCTGAAAACGTGATTGCCAAGCATCAAACCAAGGACGCCAACATCACTGGGCAAAGTCTTTGACCACTGAGGCAACACCTCAATGGCGGCTGCACGGTAATATTGCTTGGATGTGTTTTGGCAATTCCAAATTCATGTTACTTTTTTAATTTTTGCAGGAAGTTAAATCAACAAACTCCTGCAAATGAACAGTACACTCGGCGAACCCAATCAGTCAGGTTTTCGTTGATTAGCAAGTGCATCAGGGCACGCAGTGAGATCATACGGTGTAGATTTTCTCTTTCGTTAATTAAAACAGGTGGAGATTAAGGATTCCCATAAATTCAGCTGCAGCAACAACACATTCATTTTTCCATTTTCATAACATGTAACATTATTCAAAAAAGCAATTCTGCTGCCACAGATATATGAAATTTGAGTTTTTGCTTCAATATCTATTTATGGGTGTTAACAGATGTAGTTGGACCAATTGAAGCCAAATTCTAATCTTAACCTATTTAAAATATCATAACCCAAATTCGTTTTTTAATTTATTTTAAAATTTTTGACCCTAACCTGTTTATAACCTTTTTAATAAATGGGTTGCGCCGGTTGTTAATGGATTGTATAATAAACAATTTGAAAGCTTAAACTTTGACAGAGAATTATATCTCAAAGAAAGACAAGACGGTATTTTCGGGATAAGCAAAATAGAAATAAGGCAATAATAAGAAAATAAAAATAATACAGTAGTATAAAAGTGAAAATTAAGTAGTAAGAGGAAGACTTAGTGAGAAAAATAATTAGAAAGTTTACATTTATATATATATACATATATAATTTTAATAGGTTAAATGAATTAAATAGATTAAACGGATTAAATGGATTAAAAGAGTCGATGGATTATAAGATTTCAACTCTACTTCGTTTATTTAGTTAAATAGTTGAAAGTGTTAACAATCTTAATTTATTTATTCAAAAATATCAACCTAAATTTATTTATAAATAAGTCGGATGAGCGGGTTCATCATAACCATTAACACCCTTGATCTATTGTTGCTTGTGCGGGGTGGAGCAATGAGCCAAGGAAGCCTCATGCAGTCATGTGTGTGTTGGAAATCATGTGATGCGGAAGCGTACCTGAATCCATATGTGTGTAGATTCCACCTGTAGACTGAGTAGAGTACGAGGTCTTCTCCCCCAACACTTCTTCCTATAATACTAGCGGTAGATGGGAACCACTTGTGATGTAAACGTGTGTGAGAGGGACCTAGACTCCTCTATTTATAAAGTCCTTCCCATCATGACTCAACTAGAAGTGTAGTTCTACCTAAACTCGGATTGCGTACGCATTTCAGATATGACTGAGCTATCTTTAAATCCAAAGACTTACAATTTAATTAGGACATCTTATAGGAGTACAATTCTAACATTCTCCCACTTGGCCTAATTAAAATAAAAATTAAGAAAGAAAAGAAAAATTATA
>JAXCLR010000081.1:1072656-1083949 GCA_035584095.1 Annona squamosa
GAGCCCTTCCCATCATGACTCAATTAGAAGTGTAGTTCTACCTGAACTCGGATTGCGTACGCATTTCAGATATGACTGATCTATCTTTAAATTCAAAGACTTACAATTTAATTAGGACACCTTATAGGAGTACAATTCTAACAGTGTGTCCCCGTGTTTCTCTGAAAGAACCGGAGGAGGACGTGTATACGAACAGCCACCATCAGACACTATCAGACAAAGAAACTGAGCTTCAAGGACGTGCAACCTTTTTGCACCAAAAACATGGAATCAAATAATCAGGTTTTCAAAGAATCAAAGGCCTTCTTGATGATTCAAATTTGGAACACGTGAGGAAATTGGACTTGAAAAACCCATTTTCAGCTTTGAAAGCATAGTGGCAGTAACTGAGAATTTCTCAGAGTCAAAATAAGACAGGACAAGGAGGGTTTGGGCCTATATTTCTTTAAAAATAATTCGTTATAATCTAGATAATTTTATGAATATTTTTAAAATATTTTGGAAAACCACACGTACCAATTAAAAAGCGCAGTTATATTTGCAAAATTCTGCAAGAGATCAAGAAAGCGAAGAGTCGTCTTTTTCTTTTTTTTTTTCGTGGGGCCATCCAAATTCCAAAGTGGTTGATTAGTGTTTGTTTACTCAGGGGAGCAGAATTTATGGCCTCCGGTTTATCATGGACGGACTCCACCAGAGTATCAACAGACAAGCCAAAATTTGTAGCAATCGGTGGTTCGCGTTTCCCTCGTTTCTTTTGCGGTCGTCGTCGTCGTCGTCGTCGTCGTCGTCGTCTTTTTCTTCTTCTTCTTCGTGTTCTTTCCCTTTCATTCCTTCTCTGTATTTGTGTGCAAAATTGAAGGAAGATGTTTCCACAGCAGTGGTCATCTCCATGCGGAAATCATTGCACTCACAAATACGCGGCTTTGATGCAGATTCCATGTAAATGCCTGCCTCCTCACACCGTCTCTGTAATTCCGTTTCCTTTCATTCGCTCCTTTCTACAAACGTCTGTTGTGCATTTACTTATCAGCTGGGGCCTCGTTTAATTACCATGGAAACGTGGGTGGGTGCGCGCGTGCGTGAGGGCGTAACCTGAGAACAAGAAAGCTCAGGTGGGGCGCCATGAAAACCATGCAAACCATCCAAAGCTGAAATTTTGCTGCTGTGGGCCCCCCTCGGATGTTTGTACGGCTTGAAGGTGGTGGCACCACGTATCCAGGATATACAGAACTACTAGGATTTTGATCTGTAGAAAATTGTGGTCTGTGGCCCTCCTGATGACCGGGTCGGGGCTGCTCATCGTCGTGCTGCCTGGTGGTGCATATGTATGTAACGGGTTGAATTGGATGCATGTCTTCTTTTGCCCAGGACATACACATTTCGTTCTCGTCATTTTTTCCTCTTTGTTTGTCTTTCAGTCTCTCCTTTTTTATTTTTGCAATTTCGGTGATTGGATCTTACAATTATGGATGAATTAGAAATTTGTTATGCAAGCGCTGCATATTCAGGGAATTGAGCTTGCACACAATCGATATCCAGTGAAAGCTGGTGATGTGACCACTTAAAGGGGTGAGGTGCATCATTTTTTTCCTGCCAAATCACTAGTTTTGCAGGATTTTCTTCAGGATTTCTTTGCCCATTATTGCAGTTCAACTCTCTGTAACAAAATTTTTGACTTTTGAGGAACTTTATTTAATTTTGAAGCTGATAGCAAGAAGAAATCAATTTTTTGTAGAAACTTTCATTGTTGAATTTCCAAGCTTAACTTACAAATCATTAGAGGCTCAGGTTAGACGTAACTGTTTATATTAAGTTTATATTAAGTTGTTGATTGTAGTGAAACTAAGCCAGTGATCATATGCCTGGAAGTTTTTGCAGTCCAGCTTGTTGTAATTGCCTATCCAGTACATTTTCAATTTGAGGATTTCTTAGTTACAGTATGCTCCAAAGTGGATCTGAAATCCAAAAATTTGTTATTATAATAATTTATTTTTTATTTTTATTTTTATTTTTTTTGTAGGGAGAGTGTTTTGTAAGAAGGGCTGTGATGCAGATGGAGAGACCTGGGAGGAATGTAAGTACATTTCTTTTGATGCCTTATGTTTTACATGGCTTCTAGTGTGACTTTTGTATGTTAATTTTTAGTTGATTACCATTTGATTTTAGTAATGATGGATTAGGAAGTGAATCATTAATGCTGTCATTCATTAAAGGGAATGTAATTAAGTCACGGTTAATCAATTCCCTTTTTGGTATGCTTCGGTAGAATTGTACCTTAACCCATGATTTTGATCTGGATTGTTTATTGAGCTGGCCCCAACATGGATGGACCCATATTTGAATTCAGACAGCCAAAGTGGACTCCCCCTTGCGATCGGGCTGCAAACACCACCTAGGCGTTGTTTGTTAACATTGGTGCGCGTGGGAAACCATGGTCTCCCATGGGAATTGTACCGCCGCATGTTTTTCAATGCATGATTTTGCCTCTTTTTTTTTTTTTTTTCTATTTTTCCACTTTTAACCCTATGTTTTAATCATTTTTCCTACCAATTATCTTAATTAACTCTATTTGTTCTAACTCTACCCGTATCATTTCCTATTAGTCACACAATTTCTAAAATAATCTATTTCCATTTCCCACAATCCCATAATTTTTCACATTACCAAATGTCTCCCTAATTAGTGATAGGTTTTCGTATGTGGTCAATACATAATGGTCACAACCCATCATGAAATTCTGATTGCGAATATGCATAAGATGTCTCCACTAACATATTGCTAGGGACTGGGAACTCAACTGCCCCTTTATGCAGGTTTAAGGTCTCAAGCAACCACTGGAGATTTGTCAGAGTAGATTGTTGGTTATACTGGTTTAAATTTCATTTTGAATACCAGAAAGCTTGCAGTTTGTGCCAATTAAACATGCCTTAGCAGGAAGTATATTTTTTTAACCAGTAGGAAAAGTGAAATGCTGGCTATACAGCTTGTCTGGCTACTGTAAATGCTTGGAATTAAAAAGGGTCAAGCATAATTTAATAAGTGCCTAAAAAAATTCATTCATCTTACTTTGCAAAGCGTTGTTAAGTCAGGTTTGCCAGTGTTTTTTGCTTTGTTTTCCAGGGTCATCCATTTCCATGTTAGCCAAAATGAGGTCAACAAAATTTAGATGTCTACTGAACTGAGCTACTGATTAGTGATTAATAAAGTTATAGGTGAATGCTAACTTGTTCCTTTATGTGTCAATTAACATTTCCAGTATTCTTGCATCGCTAGGCTTGGCAGAGTGTGAGGAGATATGCTACAAAGACCCAGTTTTCAAGGACCAACAGTGGAGTGCATACATTGATCGGTCTCCAGGAGCTGACAACTATTCTGCAGTATGTCTATTAACTAATTCCCATTCTTAGAATTTGTTTTTTGTTTTCATTTAAGATTTTAATTGATCAAAGCAGCTGTTTCATGATACAATTTGTATACTTGCCAACAAACTTTCTTTCCTGGCACTTTTGGCCTAGCTGTCATGTAGCTACCTTGGAAGGTCATTTGCATAGTAAGCTACTTTTGGTCTTATAAGCTCTGAAAGAAATTATGAATGCCTCTAAAAGCAAGATAAACTATACCTGTTCAATTAACTTGAGGGTTGACTTTTCTTTCAAAGATTCAGTTGGTGATATTGCAGAGCAAACGGACATGGGAAGTTTTGTTCCAGTATGTAGACAATGAAAAGCATCATGCATTTGTGGTTATAACCATTACCAGATTTCATATCTTGGTTATTTCTTTCTTTTTTCCTTCTAATGACATCTTGGTAGAAACATGACCTGGACCCACTTAACATCTATCCTTTCTTCTCAGAGGCAAGGACTAGCTATTGTAATTGCTGCTTTGTGGAGTTCCAAAATCATGATATTTTTCTACCGCTAAATGGAATTATGGAATTTCTACTTTCACTACGAAGTTAGATTCTTCAAATTTCTCTTGTACTTGTGCATGTTCTCATCTCATTCTGATAAGCATGCATTATAATTGAAAAAGTACTTCAGAAGCGTATGATCTTGTTGCACGCATCTGGACAAATTTTTTGTTTTAATGGCATGGCTACTTGCATATAATGAAGTATCATAGTGTCACTGATTATACCCACCAAGATGCATTCACACAGTTAATGGTCTCTTGTTCTCTTTTTTTATACAATGGCTCGTATGTACAATAAATATAACATCAGTCCTTTGGTTAACCTTCCGTAGCGAACTCACTCTTCTGGCCTCTTTGTGACAGGAATGTTTTCATGCTTGTGTTGCTGGCTGTGGCTATAAGGTTAGTGTAGCTTTCATGTAGATGTGATTGTTGCAATTGGTCAATTTCATGTTTCGATTCTTGTTGAGAAATGTAGGGTTGAGTTTGGGCATTCGTAGTTCCTGGTGTCAAATGGATGCACCACTATAAGATTCTGAAGTTAAGAAGGGGAATGGAAATATGTTGCTTTCTGGACTGGTAAACGCAGTAAAATTTGCAAGCCGCATGATGCAGCTTTTATTTCTGTATGTAAATTCTCAGCCAACCCAATAAGTTCGTTTAGGCACAAAAACCTGTACGTTTCTCTACTATTGGTATTTGTTTGTTTAGAGAAGCATGAAAAATGGACAATGGGAATGGAATGGATACGATAAGGGTAAAATGAGAATAAAGAAACAATAGATTGGATAATTGTATGAAAAAATATGAGGAAATGATTGAAAAAATATAAGAAAATAATTGAAATATAGGGTTAAAAATGTAAAAAAGGTAGGGTAGTTGAGTACTGAAGTTTGCATTCCCATTCTACATTTTCCATTTTCATCTAAACAAACACATAATCAATTCTTGTCAGTCTAATTTGGAGAGACGGAAATGCCTGTTGATATTTTCTGAATGGTTTTGATAGGCTGAGAGTCATGTGACTTGATTTCTCTATCATGTAGCACACACTTTCCATGCATGTAAGATTGTTGGAACCATTTGTACATTATTGATTACAAGCTAGATTTTGAAGGATCAGATATTGATTTCTGCATGATCTTTATCTTCCCAAGTTCAGATCCTTACAATTTTGGCTTACAAAAACACAAATATGGCTAGGATGCAGTCATGAGGGTCAAGTATTAGTTCATAAGCATACAGGCCTTGCAGACCTTTCTAATGGTGTTTATCCATAGTACTGTCTTACGTCTTCTCCGCTTGGTTGTCTCTGCTGTTGCAGTTTGGCGTTTCTTCTGAGACAGTTGATCAAATGCACCCAAAAAGGCCCGTGAAGCCTTGTCCAGAGAGTAAACTAACCCCAACTCCTGTTGAACGCAAGGAAGATACTGAAGACATGCCTTCTACCTCTGCATAGATACCTCCCGAGACGTGTGTTTTTCTGCCGATTCAGTTTTCTGCATGGCCCACTGCCCTAAGCATTATCCCTCTTAGGCTGCTTTTGGATGCACAAGAGAAAATGGGACAGATCTTTAGTCTCTTAATTGTCTGAATGGGCTAGGATGGGCCAGATTGTTTCTATTATTTTTCCTTTATTTATTTATTTCTTTTCCTTTACACGTTGAACTTGCAATACCTCTTGTCATGTAAATTGACTGAGATTAGGCATTTTTCTTTAATCGAATTGTGTTTTCCTTTTACTTCTTGTTTTGCTAGTTATGCGGCAATTATGGTGAACCCTTCAAGAACTAACTTTTGCGGCTAATATCACCTGAGGGGTTGAACATGACATCAGCAAATTCAGAAGGCATGAAAAGGAAAATATACTGTATCCATATTCTTCCTATTAATTTGTTTGAAAATTAGAACAGAATGGCATGTTAAGAAATGGATTTCTATAAGCCGTCCAAATGAAATCTTAATGCCAGTCTTAATTTTTTGGGTTTGATTTAATTAAATGCAAGCCACTTAGCCATCATATTTTCTCTATATATTTATTATTTATGATTGCAAACTGTCATGCCTTGGCCGACAGTTATAGATATTGTCCGCTTTGGGCCTTACATCTACTTGGTTTTTGTCTTTTTAGGCTCACTTCAGTACCTCTCTTGGGTCTCCAACGTCCTTGCTAGATGAGTTTCCGTTGGACACACCAGCAAGATATCAGGAGTCGGTTCTGATACCATTTTATCACACCTTGGCCAATAGTCACAAGTATTGTCCGCTTTGGATTGTGTAGGCACCCCATAAGGGGTCTCGACCATTTGACCAGAATATCTACTTATAGCTCAAGTTCCCTCTTTTACCTTGATTGATGTGGGATGGTGTTACATTCACCCTCCATTGGGGCTTCAGCATTCTCGCTGGATTAGTTTCCGCTGAACACACCAGCAGGATATTGGAAGTTAACTCTGATACCATTTTGTCACACCCTAGTTAATAGTCGTAGGTATTGTCCACTTTGGGACTTGTGCCTCCATGATTTTGTCCTTCTGAGCTCACTTCGAAAGACGCTATGTTACATCCACCCCCCCTTGGGGCTCTAGCATCCTAGTTGGATGAGTTTTCACTAGACACATTAGCAGGATATCGAGAGTCGACTCTGATACCATTTTGTCACTTTTTGGTCAATAGTTGCAAATATCGTCAGCTTTGGGCCTTGCACCCATTCAACCAGAACTTTTACTTATAGCCCAAACTCCCTTCTGTATCTTAACCAATGTGGGATGTTACATAAACTTACTTGATCAAAGCGGAAATGAGGAACAACAGTATAAACTCTTAGAAATAAACCCAAATTTTCTAGTTTATTTCAAAACCACCACAAAGCAGGTCTGTATCTTCTCCACTCAAAGTATTATTCCTCCCTAGATAAATGACTATATTAAGTTATTTTTATTGTAATGACTTTATTAATTTTAAATTCTTTGAAAATGATAAAAGCAAGTTTGTTTACTCTTTCAAATTTTCTACGTAGTGAAAATTTTATTTATTTTATGAATGGGGTTAGTGGGATTGCCCTGTTTTTATATATTGTAGCATCTGGTGGGATTATGGGTAATTGTAAGAGCCAAGCAATAGGCAACGGTCTCACGTGCGTTCCGCGTGCTAAAGTTGCTCCTTTACGCCTCGGTAACAACCGTCTCTTCCGCTACTTCGCTTCATCTTCTCCCATCTTTCTTGCCCTCTCGGAAAGTCAGATCTGAATCCGAATCCGAATCCGAATCTGAGGAGGAGGAGGAAGAAGAAGAACAAGAAGAGGAAGTCTCGCTTCCTGCACTGCATGATGGCGACATTGGTACCCTTGGAAGAAAAGATTAAGAAGAAAAGCAGACGGCATGGGTCGACTACCGTTTTCCTCATCATCGACTACGTCTTCCTCCTCATCTTCTTCTGCTTCCTTTGCTTCTTCCTCTTAAAGATGGTTGCTACCATCTGATTCAAATCATCCATCCCACTTGAATGGCCGGAGTGGGGAAATGGAAAAAAAAGGTAGAGATTGGGAGAATCTGAACACTAGAGATGGCAGGATCGAGACAGGAGATGAGATATCCATCATTGAAGTGCAATGCAGTAAGGCGATTGTATTATTTAACATTTCCTATCCAAACCTAATTTTAGATTTCTACCTCCTTATACATTGCCATCAAATGAATTGTGATGGTGGTGGCATTTCCTATTATCCATTGAAAAGTTAGTCTTGTTCTCGATCTAATTTTGTCTGCCCATTGCATCGCGACGATGAATGGGGTGAATTTGGTGTTTCCCCTTGGCCGCCCGACATGTAATCTCGGATTTCAGTCTGTTTATCTTTGGCATTGCATTGTCATGGTATTATTTCCTATTGTCCATGCAAAACTAATCTTGGATTTCAATTGCTTGCCAGTGCATTGTAATGCAACGACTTTTGGTCCTACCGGGATATATATGAGATGATTCGGCAGGATTCATAGTTGGAATTCTAATCTTGAATATTCTTCGTTCTTTCCAACTGTATCATGGAGTGATCTTTGCTCTCTTTGAGGGGATCTTTTCTCTGATTCATCCCCTCAAAATTTGATCTTGTCAAGGGATCCGTCCTCTATTTTATCATTGGAGATCCCTTTGAGGGTATTGGTCCTCTAATTCACTAGTGGGGATTAGTCCTAAAATTCAGCACTTTTGGGATCGGACCTCCAATTTTCAAGGAAATCTTGAATAATGTTATTCAATGAATCAACAGAAACACAACAACTACAGGTATTCTTAAAGGGAATACAGAACATCCGTTGTGTAGTCAATTAGCCATGCCACTTCAGCGCATTGATCAGATGGATGGAAAAAGCCCACGGGGCAAGTAGGTTGAATGCGGTCCTGCTTTTCTATCCTCCCATTTGATATGACCTACCTATTCTTAAGTTGCCTTATTGGTTTGAGGTTGAATTTCAGACGTGATGTGAACAGAAGCATAGTTACCTAGTCACCTAGTCACCTGCATGGCTTTCGATGGATAAGCAAATGAAGGATATAAGCCATGCTTGATTGACCTTATGCAGCATTTTGAATGCACAATATTGTTGATAAGACCAGACTCAAGATTATGATCTTGGTTTTACATCAAAAAAGAAAAAGAAAAAAAAAAAGAAAAAAAAAAAAAGAGAAAAGATTATGGCCTTCGTTAGTTTGGTCCATCAAATCCATCTTTTTGACCTTGTTAGAGCCTATTGGGTTTGTGTTTCCTGTTGATTGAAAACTGAATTCTTGTTGTTAATTATCTCCATCACTCGACTGCAATGCCTTAGCAAAGGATTCGTATATCTTTTCGCCTTTGTCTATAAGAATTTTGGTTGATTGAATACGGAGGATAAAGACACATTGGAGTGAGTCAGCAAGGTGGTTTGTATGGACTACATAGTTCTATGCCCCACCAATGTAAGAAGAAAATTGAAAGTAAGCCTCTTTTAATAGCAGAAAGTGTGTTCTGGACAAAGAGAGGGAAGGAGAAGCATTATCTGGGAAGAAGAGAAGACAATAATTGAGTTTGTTCAAGAAGATGGCAGCATGTCTGCAGGTGATGTTTTCTCTTAAGTAAATTTCCCAGGGGAAGGCTATAAATTGGGGAAGGTTGGGAGTTCTCATAAGAGAATCCTAATATATAGTGTGACTTGCGAGGTCCAAATAAAATACAGCAACAAATTATCCTGTTCAAAATGAGTGGATGGAACCGTCAAAAAAGTAAAAAAAGAGTCGATGGAAAAGGCGGAAAGGCAGGGAATGGGATGAAATTTTCCATTTCCAAAAATCTTTTCACATTTTTAATACATATCAATCTTACTATTTAAAATTTTCCGATACTACTTTTGTCATTTCCAATATAATTTCGCACATCCCAATTCCTGATGCACAACAACACTTTTTCATTCAATTTTCTCATCCCATTTCCATCTCATTATGTCATTTGAACCTTGCAGCCAAGATGAAAGGCATCTATGAAGTGTAATGGTGGTTTTGGAATTTGGAGTATAACATCAAGTGATTTCAACTTTAAACGTGGATCATTTGGATTAGGGTTTAATTAATTATTGTTGAGTTCTAGAAATTTTTTCTAACTCTTTTTTTTTTTTTTGCATTTTTCCTTACCCTTATTATTTTTCAAAAAAAAAAAAAAAATAACAAATCAAAAATCTGTTGGAAAGCTTCTACTTATTTCTTTACTAGTCTTCCGCAATTCGTTTGATGAATTTAGCACAGAGCATCTTTTTGAGCCTTACATGCAAAGAGGAGCCAAGAGTTTGGAGGGAGTTGATGGTGGGTAGGTCATATTCCCAATTGCTTCCATTCTTGTTATCTTGCGTGGAACAAAGGGCCCACTAGTAATATGGAAGAAAATGTGCGATGAGGCCATGCCATTGGCTACTGAGATCTGAGGAAGATAAGCCATTTCTTACCGATTTATGTCTAGATACACTGGCATGAAATTATTCAACTCATGGCCCAATTAAGCTAGGAAAAAGCTAACAAGCGATGTCCATGTCCCTGTCTCATCTCATAGTCATGGACCATATGGAAATTGACGTTGTTGGAAATTTTTTACGTAGAAGGGTTTCTTTTCTTCCGAGCGTACTTGCCGGTCTCATGGAAGGCCCCCGCGCTTTATTTCCCGAGTTGCCAGCTTCTGGGCAGATCAACGTCACCAGTCATTTCAATTCTCAATAGCCTGACTTCTTTAGGCTTCTTTTGGCCACACGATTGGAGAGGAAAAGCGCGGATTCTGCGTTTCTAGCTTCTGGGGTTTTTCCATTTTAACGCGTTCAAAGATGCCAAAAGCGCTGCCGTAAATTTTGCTTCTCTAGAAAGCCTGCTTAGCGCTTTGCAGCAAGTAAAAAGTGTGAATTCGAGAAGCTTCTTCGCGCCGTGCCGGGCTTTTTATTGCTTCTCCCTCTGAAAATTTCAGGTGGAAGGGGTAAATCAGCTCGAACATCTATAAAAAGCACAATTTCAGCTATTTTTCTGCCCACGGACGGCGAAGCCAAATAAATCCTTAACCGTTCTAAATACTCATCCCTGCTTACAAAAGGCGAAGCCAAACAAATCCTTAACCGTGCTAAATATGCATTTTCATCATTTACTCCCGGTAGAAAATGGGAGTATTTCTAATGGGTCTTATTTTTGTTTTTGAAGCTGCAAATCTAGGTCTATATAATCTATAAGAGTGTTAAGATTCTTAGAGAGGTAAATGCATTTTGAAAAATTTTGAACACGGGCTATTGTGGAATGACCACAATACCCATGTGCACAAATTTCAAAAAATACACATATACACTTGTCCAAAAATCTTAAAATTTATTTTGTGGAATATATAAACTTAGTTGTACAGTTTCAAAAGCAAAAATTAAAAATAATTTTAGTGAAAGTTTTGCGGACTGTTCGGACTGATTGGAGATGATCATGCCCCGTGAAATGCATTTCCCGGCCAAACAAAGCTTCACTCTCTCCCCTATTTGGAAGGAGAATTTTTCTTTTTTCTTTTTTTCTTTTTTTTTTTTTTTTCCAAAAATCGTTTTTTTTTTTTTTTGTCAAAGATGCATATTCTTACCATTATCGAAACATTTATATATTTTAATTTTTATCCTCCTACTTTCAGTCGTTAATTTTCTTTTCCTTTCCCCCTTTTTGGTATGTTGCTTATTAGTCTAAAATGTATTCTAAGATGTTGACTATCTGTGGATTTGAGATGGCCCGATTCCCGGAAGGTGACAGTTGTTTTCTTTTGGCCCTCTTTAGGGGTGCAACTTGGGCCGGGTTCAACCCGAACCCGGCCCGCCGAACCCGGAAATTGGCAGTACCCAAACTGGCT